>JASXTE010000007.1:13817500-14417500 GCA_030280995.1 Hemileia vastatrix
TAGCATGGGCGTCCATATCACACGCAGTCAGATCTCCTCCCCTTTCGTTTCTCTTGGATTTCTTCTCCCCTCACTTATCTGATTGGCTCTGATCCTTCTACATTCATCATTCCAGTCAAGTCCATCGATCTAGACACCTGGACTCCCGAACAGGTCGCCAATGTTCAAAGATGGGGAAATAAAAAATCCAACGCGTATTGGGAGGCTTATCTACGGCAAGGTCATATACCTCCTGATCAGTAATTATTTCATTTCCTTTCTTCTCTTTTTAGTATTTCTCTTTTCCATCAAATTAAACATTAAATTACATTTTCTGTTTCATTCAGTAAAATCGAAAGCTTCATTCGTAGCAAATACGAAACCAAGCGTTGGGTAATGCAAGGACCAATGCCTGAACCTGAAACTTTATGTAGTGAGGATGATGTAGATGCTCAGGTTCGGCTGTAATTTTATCATTTTGATCCCCCATGTCAATGCGTTGACTTTATTTCTTTTCTTTTTTGATATAAAACTGTTTATCTCGACCATATTTACTTACCTTTAGCCAGTGCAAACTTCCACTACCTTACCACCCTTGTCAAGCAATAGACGTCCTTCGGTTACCCTTTCCAAAGCGCCTCTTGCTCCCCCGGTCTCTAGTAAAATCAGCTTGATTGACGGTCTCTCCTCTATTCCACCTCTTTCTCAGAAGTCTTCTGTAAAGCCTGCCATTTCCTCAAAATCTCACATCCCACCACCTTCATCATCTAGCAACGGCGGTGGATTATTTGATTTAGATTTTTCCCCCACGGCTTCTGCAGCGGCAGCTAATGCCACATCCGCTGCTGCTAAAAAGGATCTTAAAAATGATATACTTTCTCTTTTTTCTGCACCACCTCCAAACCTCCAAAAGCTGCCTCAACCACCCACCTCGCAATTTAACCAGTCTCACGCTTCACAGTTCAATAGTACCCAACAATTTAATGCATTCAACAATCAATTTGCTGGATTAAACATTGCTCCTCCACCTATGCAGGCTCTCACCAGCAATAACGGCGGTGCTATAGGTGGTCATGTTGGCGGTACTGGCACTAGGGAAATCACAAATACACCAACTCATTCATCTCACAACTCAATTAGTACTAACGAACAGCATAAGGCAAATAATCCGTGGGACTCATTTGGATCTAACACTTTGAATAACACACCAGCTCCTTCTCGCCATACCTCCAATTCCCTTTCCCAGGATATTGGAAAACCAGTACAAGTATGCACATCTGCTTTGAGGTTCCAAATCCTTTTTTTTTTTTTTTTTTTTTTTTTTGTTTAAACTTGATTATCCTGCTCTTTTTGACACATTAATCAGAATAATGTTGCTCCTACCAACATATTTGGGGACACCCCAGATCCTTGGAGTACCTCCTCAACTAACCACAGCACTTCAAATAATACATCTGGACAAGACATTTTTGGCAGTTTTGCAGGGGCGCCTGGAACTTTTGGGTCTGATGTTTTTAGTGACATTTGGAAGTAAATATTTCTCTTTTGTGTAGCTCTTTTTTTTTTTTTTTTTTCATCATTCTTCTGTTAATTATCCCAGAGTGAGGGAGATTGAGAAGTGAATAAAGATTTATCTGTGTATTTTCTGGTTCCCAAAAAACTTTTTTTTTTCTCCTTGGAAATCACATTGTATCCTATCTTGGAGCTCACAACTTTACCTAGAGGTAAGAGTAACCCATGTTTTGTCATCTTTTAACCACAAGATGCCAATAGAATGTTGGTGCAAAAACATGATTTGCTATTGATGACATGGTACTAGCATCCATTTAATATAAAATAAAATAAAACAGAATAGAATATTATTTATTTCTTCTTGCCTAAATTTCTTAACTTTGGGACATCCCTAAAAGAATGAAGGTTTTTTTGTTTAATTGACCTGCTTGCTATATGGTAAACCTAATAGCAATCTGATGTATAGTTTTTTTTTCAAAATTTAGTGTCTCTTTCTTGTCATAATAAAAATAAGCTAATTAAATTTCATGAACAACTGTCTTGCCTCTAAACCCCTTTCTTTCCTCCAAAAAAAAAAAAATCCTAACACACTGGTTAACATTGTTTAATGTGTTGGTTGGCAGGTGGGTGATCGGCCCCCTAGAGTGATCTATGGTTTTTAGTAAAATATAAAAAAAATATATATTGTGTGTCTGATTGTGATTTGTAGCCATTTAAATACTGATCTAGCGACAAAAAAAAAAGGCCTAGGTTGATCATGATCAATCATATTTAAATCTGAACAATCCCGACGTATTTGATTCTTAAATCCCTTTCCCCTTCACAACCAAAGATTCCAACACCAAAGTTTGATATTACTAGATCTTGAGCTTTGTTCGACGCCAGTGTCTACGTTTAGCATTGTAAGTGACTATACATCGATTGGTTAATTCAAGAATATTTTATCCCCCCCCCCCAACCCAAACACGCACACACATATCCGAGTATGAGAAATGCAATGAAAAAAATGTCATTAATCAATATTGAAGGGGAAATAAAATCAGAAAGTGGCTGATATTAATATTTGTTGACAATATATGTATTTGGGAAATCAATGGCAGAGGAGAAGTAGTTTAGGACGCACTCTTGGAGTCAGTTTTTAGCCGAAACCATTGTGGGATAGGTCTTCAGAAATCGAAGAAGAAAATAAAATTGAGGGTCAGATAAGATGAGGTGAGATTAAATTGGAAGATAGAATATGTTTTGGAATGAGTTAGATTAATCGTTTTTTTTATCAGGTGTGTGTTAGTGTGTGTGTTACGAACGATAATGATTGAATGGTTTGTATGAGTGATGAATAGTAATATTTTGTGTGTATGTATGTAGTTTATAAGAAAGAAGAAGACGGGAAAGGAGTAATAAAAAGAAAGAAAAGAAACTGACTTGTTAGAGTTACTTGCTTTGGCTAGCGTACGCTTTGTTTTAAAAGACTTGTTTGACGACTGTTTTTATTTTTATTTTTATAATTATTTTTTATTTTATTTTATTTAATTTAATTTAATTTATTTTTTTTTTGGGGGGGGGGGAGTCATTTTGTTGTAATTGTTGTAGTTGTTTTAGTTGTTCATGTTTTTAGTTTTTTTTTGGGTTTTGATTTTTTTTTTAAATATATATTTTTGAATTTGATCGTAGTTGGAGATTAAATTATACGTGAAGATTATTGACACGATATGAAGAAAGAAAGGAGGGAATGGTGATTGGAAAAGATGAGTGGGGATATGAATCGAATGGATTGTCGATAGCATGATCAGCATGATTAATAAAACAACAAAAACGTCAACAACTGACCATACTCTGTCTTCTTTTAAAGCAGTGGATAAAGATTCACTTGAGGGATAAAAGAACGAAAGAGTGGAAGAAACGAAATTTGGTTGAGAATGGAAATAGGTTTGGTGCGCCGCAGTCTAACCGCTGGATTTTAAACCTATGTGGTTCAGCTTATGTCAATCAATCGTCTTGGGGCATGTATGTCCAGTATCCCGCTATCTTTTTGCATACGCTCTTCCGCCAGCCACCACCTTTCCCGACTTCTCACTACCTTACAATGACCATCGCTCTCACATTTTCCTTACTGGTTCACATACTTAGGTCAAATAGATCTTATTCTGTGAGCCAGGCTTCTAGACTTACCCAGTAAAATAATTAATTATTTCCTGGGATGAAGCCACGCCTTTTTATTTCTTATATATTATTATTAATTTTATTATATTTACTTTAATTTTCTTGTAATAAATTAACTAGTTACAAAAAAAAAGTAAATTTAGTAAATAATTAAAATTAATATTAATTGTCCTATATATTATTATTTCCTAACACCGTGCTCAATGTCAGGTTAAAGAAAATAAAAATTAATATTGAAATAAAATTCAATATTAAAATAAAATAAATATATAAAAAAAATCAAATTACTTATTTAAAAATGACATTTACAGGAATTTTTTAATAAATCAAATTATTTTGACAGATACAGAAAATACATCATTCTAAATACATTCTCTATAGAACAATCTTAAAATTTGAACTATTTTTCTGTAAATTTCTTTTTTTTTCTCATACTCCTGTATATAGGATTTTAACTCCATGCTTTGTCTCTCCTTTGCCTATATAAGGCCTCCCTTTTTGGTTGTCTTTGGGCATTCATTACTTAATTATTATTTTATTAAAACATTACTACAAACAAATATTTATTACTATCATTTATTGTTTTTAGTATTTACCGCCACATAATTCTAAATCATTAATTATAATAATATTTATAAAATTTTTTACCTCTTTAATTTGAGTGAATAAAATAGAAAATAAATTATATGTACTTTGACTTTGAGACCCCAAAACCCACCTATCACCACTGCTGGACCTCTGTTAAAATCTTCTAGACCAAAAGGAACTCCCCAATACTTGAGGCTCTTTCCAAATCATTGAAGGCACTTTGTTATCGTGAAGCTGGCGACCAAGGGACAATCAACATTAAGGTACCAGTAGGACAAGTGGACAACAAAAACAATGAATGTCATTGACCACGTGACTTATTTTTTTGCTGCAACTGGGAATTGAACCGCGCTCCAAAACTTAGGTTCATATATTGGAAATAGTCGTATATAATTGTGGTAATTATATTAATTACTATTTGTGGGTCACTTTGCATGTTTCATTGTCTATGTATGTCTTTTTTACTTAGCACTCTGTAAGTGGCATTAAATTGCTCATTTTACAGGGGGAGGTGCCTGGTAAATAAAATATTTTTTTCCTAGTTGACCAAGATAGAACTATATTGTTCTTAGTCCTAGAAGTAATATTAAAAATTAAATTAATTATTTTATATTATTTTTTTAATTATTTCAGTTGACCTCTGTCCTGATAATTAAAAAATTATATTATTGCTTCAGTTGACGAATTGTACTGACAGTAAAATAATAACATCTAAAATTAGTTGAATTGATTATATTAAATTATTTCAGTTGACTATAAGTCTTGGTAATTAAATTATTTCAGTTGACAATAAGTCCTGGTAATTGAAATTATTCTCAGTTGACATTAAGTCCTGGTAATTAAATTCTTCAGTTGATTTTTAGTCCTGATAATTATCAACATATACATTACTAATTAATAAATTATTTTATTATTTCAGTTGATTTATTTTAATCCTGGTTATAAAATTATTTTAATTAATAAAAATTGTGATTATTATTTCAGTTAATTTTTGTCCTGAAAAACATTATATTTTAATTATTCCAGTTGATTAAAAAATCCTGATAATTACTTATATACTAAATTTTTTTTTCCCTATTTTTCTTTAAATAAAGTAAAAATAATAACTGATTAAATTTTAAATATTTCTTTCTCTCAGTTCAGGTTAATTACAACTATGACTGATCAAGGTGCTTCTGCTGCCCATGATGAGGAGCTGGATTTAATTGATTATGATGAACCTTCTTCTGTAATTTATCCTTTGACTACAAAACTGGCTCTAATTAATCAATTACTGGACCAATCAGGATGTGGAAATGCAGGAGATAGAGATATCAGTGGAGGCAACTGCTCTGGATCAAAAGGCTTCAATCAACCCCCCAGAAGAGCTTCCAAAAGGCTTCATGATAAAAAAGATGCCCTTGAAACAGCAAGTCAGCAATCTCTCCACTCACATCAAGGAGTTAAGGTCAGAAAATTTCAAACTGAGGTCAAAAACAGACTTTCAAGAAGACAAGGTAAGAAAAATAGAGTCCTTTCTTCAAGAGAAGAGGACACCTCCCCCCCAAATGCTCTTCCACAATTGGAACCCCAGCAACAAGAAAAGATGGAAGTCTCAAAGTGGCAGTGGGATTGGCTGAACACCCAGTGAGATTATCTGTCCCAACAGCAACAACAAGTACCTCAGGCAGGTCCTTCAGGAACCAATCAGTTCAACCCCACACCTCCTCACCCCTATCAAGGAGGAAGAAAGAGAAAAAAAATCACATTCAATTCTTGCCCAAGCCATGGTAAGCCCCTCTATTAGATTTCAAGTACCATTTCTTGTTACTGATTCAGCTCCTTCAGGTAATTCTGGAAGAGAAGATGAGACTGTGAGACCAGTAGAGGCTGAGAGTAGTAGACAAATTGCTCAATATTCTAATGTATCTAATCCGTTGGTTTTTATTGCTACTTCAATGATAAATCCAGATATGGCTATTATTGATGAGACACTTGATCCTGAGTTTTATGAGAATCTGGAAAGTTATTCTGTTTCACTATTGAGAAATACTCCAGATGTAGCTAACATTAATGATGAATATTTGAGGGATATTATTGCTAAACAAAATCATATAATGAACAACATGCAATTGACTCAGAAATTTAATTGTTTGTTAACTGAACAGGGCTATAAAGCATTGAGGAGTGAGTTACACAGAGTTTCTAATGATTTGTTTCATTACAAAGTAACTCATGAAAAGAAAGTTGCTTTGTGGCAAAATATCAAGAATGATTTGTCTAAATTAAAAGATACTGTGTCTATCTATTTCCAGGAGCTAGAGAGACATATGGTAAACTTAAAAAGATTGGGTGACCATTATTCATCTTTACAAAATAAGAACCAGTTATCTTTTACAACTATCAATGAGAGTTTATCTAGTATTCCAAGAGTGAAAACTAGGTTAACAACCATTGAAGAAAAATTGAATTCATTGTTACATGATAAAAAGTTTTCTGACATTCCTTTGAAAGAACCTGTAGTCCAGGATACTCTAATTGTACCTGTTCCTAGCCCATCTAAAGTAAAATTAGTACCAGAAATGCCTGAAGATGTCACTGAGTTTCCATCAACACTTGATGATGTACCTGGATCATCTACAGAAGGATTAAACAATGAGATTACTGCCCAATTGGAGAAGTTACAGCTCCTTCTCACTCAGAAACAAACTTGTAATAAGGAGACTACTTCAAATCAAAAGAATTGGCCAAAACTTGACCAATATACAACATTTGATGGTAATTCTTCCTCTGATTGGCAGCAGTTCATTTTCAGGATTGATAATTAAAAGAATTCTTATAACCTCCCAGATGAGTAAATTGTGTCAAAATTAATTTCTTTATTTACCAATGTAGCCCTAATGTGGTATGAATCTGTTCTCTTGGATAAAAATGACTAATCATGGGAAGATTGGAAGAAATTAATTAAAGCACAATTTGGTGGTTCTAAGTTTAGGATAGCTCAACAAAGGCAGTATGAAGAAACTATATATAGCTCTTCTACTTAAAAACCTATTGAGTTCCTGATGAAACTTGTGAAACTTTTGAGGGAAATGGACCCAATGATGGAGTTTGAGTTATGGAAGGACAGGATCCTCTATAAATTACCTATGTCTCTGAGAGACTTAATAGTTTCTAGGACTGAGTTCTCAAGAAAACCTTCTTCTTTCATTAATACTTGTAATGAGATACTTCTAAAAAACAAGTAAGATTCTAGAAGATTCATTTCTAGAACTTCATTGGAGAAAACCTCCAATTGCCAACAAAAACCTCTTGAAAAGTTTGGTAAACCTTCTGCCCCTGTTGCACTCAAACAGTATGCAACCAAAACTTGCTTCAAATGCAGAAAGCCTTGGCAGAAAGGCCATTTTTGTGACAAGAAGATAAATCTTGTTCAACAGACAGAGAAACATGCTGATGGCACAATAGCACTGGATGATACTTCAAGTGATTGTGCCAGAAATATTTCATATGAATTGTCGGTTAGTCGTCTAGAAGAAGGTAAGAAAAATAGGAGAAAAGGAGGAGAGAAGGAGGAGGACAAGGGAAAATAAAAGAAATAAATTACAATAATATATTTAATTTATTTAAGAGGGAAACAATGGCGAGCAACTTTGAGAGATGACAAAAACTTAGAATTTATTAATAATAATACTATTTAATGTAAGGGTTCTGCGCGGCAAACAATTTAATTACTATCAGACTTAAAGCAACCTTTAATTTTTTATATAGACTTTTAATTAGAATTGTATTACTAATAAAAAAAATATAAACGTAGTAAAATAGTATTTAATTTTTTGAGTGTATAATAAGTGATGAGGCTACAGGGGATTATCCAAGGCCCTTTTATAGGCAATGGGTCCTCTGAAGCGCCACTATATTTGTAAATACAATGATTAGAATAGAATAAAACAAATATATCAAAGAGTAAATGAAACATAACAATGTAGAGAAAAATATGAAACAAATAATTAAAACCCCAATTAAGAATCCAATTTTCCCGCCATTAATTCCCAAATCAGTAAGTGAAAATAGTGAATAACTAAACAAGATTGGAACATAGGAACTATGAGAAAAATAATTCCAAACAGATGGTACAGTCTGATTAAAGGATATTTTAAGTGAAACAAAAAATACTTTGACGCAACAAAACATGTAATTAATCTCAATTTAGTATAAATTAATTAATTTGTTTTTTCTGACACAATTAAGGGTCAAAAGAAGTGTCATTAATTATTGTTTAGTATTATATGAAAGGTGTTATTTAATATATAAATTTAAATAATTAATTTAAATATATTATAAGTCAATTTTACACTTATAATTATAATATATGTTTTTCAATTAATTAAATATAAATTTATAATTATTAAATACATAAAAATGCGCCATTATTTGTAGAATATATTATATTATGTTCAATTTAACTGTATATAAAAATTTATATAACTGTCAGCCAGGCTATTCCAGGAGTCCAGTAAATGATGTGTTACCTTATAGAACCTGAAAGAGGGCGTATGATTTATATTTAATGTATATAAATTAATATTTTATTGCATAATAAAATTATATAAATATCTTATTACATATAAGTGTTATATTGATTTTATTGTTTATATAAATTTTATACATTTAAATTAAACATAATATATTTTATATTCTACAAATAATGGCACATTTCTATGTATTTAATAATTATAAATTAATAATTAATTAATTATAAACATATATTATAATTATAAGTGTAAAATTGACTTATAATGTAATTAAATTAATTAATTAAATTTATATATTAAATTAAACCTTTCATATATTATTAAACAGAAATATTGAGCGCTTTTTTGAATCATAATTGTGTCATCAAATTATTAAACAAGTTAAAACACTTTATTAAATAAATTATTAATGTTTTATTCTAAAAATTAGTGATTTTGTTAAAATAAATACTTGTTTTAAATTAAAATAGTTATTACACTAATAAGAATAGTTAAAATAACTAATCACTCATGTTTTATACTAAATTAATTAATTACACTATTTTTATGTGTTAAAATAGTTCACTTTTATGTTTCACTTAAAATTGGGTTTTAAATAAAGGGTTATCAGACATGTTTTAAATTATATTAGTTGTTTTTATGTGTCTCAAGCTTATTTAATTACTCCATAATCTTATTGTAACTGTTTGGGATTAAATTGGTGGATTTTAGGCTCTTACTCATGTGTCTTAGTTAATTGTATCATGGGTTTCCCCTTACACTTACTCAAAATTAGTTACATATTATTTTTGTTTGTATATACATTAATGTGGCGCTTCAGAGGGCCCCTTGCCTATATAAAGGCCTTGGGTAACCCCTTGTAGCCTCACCACTTATTACTTACTTTATTTTTATTATTAATTTTATTATTAATTACAAATGTTATACTTATAATAGTTTTTATTATGGCACTTTCTTGCCTTTGAAATCTAGTATATATTATGCATATAAAGGTTGCTTTAAGATCATTTAATATTAGTATTTGTTACTTAAGCAGAGAGAATAAAAAACTTACCATGTATCATCCCATAAATATCTCGTTATAAGTTATTGTAATTCCCCAGTCCAGTTTTGTCAATTGATTGTTGTTACTGTCTTTTCTTCCTTTTCCTCTTTTCCTTATTATTTTTATTCTTCTTCTTCTATTTTCATTCTCCTTCTTCTAGACGACCGGCCGACAATTGGGGGCCTTTCCGAATGAAAACTTCGATTTCTTGACGATTCGACAAACGATTAACGCACGGACCATCCTCGCACACAAAATCAACTTTTGCCGCGACGGTGAATTGAACTGGGGTCCTTACATAACGAGTTATATATTTCAAAATTCTATACATTTTAGAGTAATTGTTGATCATTATAGTAAGTTTTCCTTTGCACTTAACAAATCTATTTTAAATATTTTATGGCAATAACAGTGATTGTGGCTTAATTGCTGAATCACTGAGTGTAAGTTGGTCTTCCTAATTTTTTTTTTTCCTAGTTGACCATGATAGAGCAACACTCTTAGTCCTAGATGAGTTTTATTTTTGACATATTAATTTATTGTCATAATAAAATAATTAATTTTCAATATAAATATTGTTGACAATATTTTGTCCAATATTATAAAAAATCATAAAATTATTTTGAAATATAAATAAAATGTGTGTATATTGAAAGTTTTGTTTGACATATTGATGTATTGTCAAAATAATGAAATTAAATTTTTAATATAAATATTTGTGACAATTTTTGTCCAATATTTTTATAATCATACAATCATTTTTAAGTATAAATGAAAGTGTGTATATATTAAAAATTTAATTTTGAAATAACATTTATTTCTGATGAATTATTAATTTAATTTTGTCATTAATATCTTATTGGTTGACAATTATAGCATTTTCTGCATAGTCCCAATTTTTTCCATTAATTTGGTATTATTTATTTTGGTAGACCATAATAATACTTTTTGTATTTAGTCACCTTAATAAATTTTATTTGAATATTATTTTATAACATTTAATTCCAAATAATTTTTTATTTTATTAATTATTGTTTAAGGAATAAATGATGATTATAAAAGAATGTGAATTTTTATTATTTATATAATATGAATAATCAATAACTCATTTTTATTTCATTATTATTTTATACATATTACTGATAATGATGAATAATTCTATTAATTATTGTTTGAAAAAAATAATTATATAATAATGAATTATTTTTTTTTTTTTTGGTAAAATATAAAATAATAATCATAATAAATATATAATTTCCTATCTTGTTGTTTTTTCTTTAAGATTAATTGGCATATAGAAATTAACAGTTTTTTGATTTTATTAATGATAGAATTCTTTGACATAAACTGATTTAAAATTTTGTTTCTTTAAAATTTTCAGGCACAATGTCTGCAAATATTGGTAACATGACTGCCACTGAGAAGCTGAAATTAAGAATTATGATGAACAAACAGTAACTTCCTCTCAATATTCAATACTTTTCATTCTGCTTCTTAATATATTGGACCTGCAGGACATAAATATAGAGACATAAATTAAAGTGGATCCCAACAACAGTCATGATAAACTTTCAGCTGCCTTGATAATGGAAAATACTCATTCAAGTCCTCAATCACAGATCTATCAGCTCAATGACTGGCTTTGAATGAAGAAAAATTAAGATATAATGCTAAAGTAGAACTTCTGAAGGACAGAATTCAAGAAATCTTATTCATTTTTAAGGTTCTAAATCAGAAAATTTTCATGCCTCCTAATCAGCTCCATCAATGTAAACATGCTAAAAGCCTGTTCAAACCTCAAGAAAATATTGAAGGTTGCATATGGAGGTGTGGGTGTCTGAAAAGGCACTGGCTTCAGTGGATAAAGATTATATGGATAAATTATTACCTATGACATGTGAAAAATGGAGAGGTTATGGCTCTGTTTTATGTCCCATTGGCAAATACAAAGCCACTGTATTCTTCATATATATAAAGGTGGTTTTTTCAGAGCTGTTTGTGAATTTGTTGTCATGAGAAATGATAATTTGAGCAATTGGTTTATTATGGGTAATGACATTCTGACCATGTTTGGTGTAAAATTGGACCCTGCCAATAATTGCTTCACATTGGGATTGAATGGCAAAAGGAAATTCAAAATTTCTTCCCCTAGAAGATCTTCTGCTTATTTGTTAAAGTCTTGTAACTCATTAACTCAATGTACAAGTAGAACAACAAATGAAATGGATAGTTTATTAGCTGAAATAAATACCGCTTCTTTTGGTGATCAATTAACTAGTGAGCAGAAGGATTCTATAATTGCCTCAATTACCACTTTTCCTATGGCTTTTGCTCATGGTTCTCATGTCCTAGGAGTTGTTAAGGATGAAATGAAAATTACTTTATCCTGTAACTTGAGTGATATTCCTCCTAGTCTTAAGAAAAACACATATCCTGCTTCTCCATCAAAAAGAAAAGATATTGAAGATAATATTGAAACATTATTGAAAATGAATATCATTGAGAAAGTGGATGTCACCCCCAAATATTGTGTCATCTCCCCAGTCTTAATTTCTTATGAAAAAGATAAAGCTAGATTATGTGGAGATTACAGAGCTTTAAATACTTATACTGTTGATGATATTTATCCTTTACCCAGAATTAATTCTATACATGCTACCTTGCAAGGTGCAAAATTTATTAGTTGTCTGGATGGTAATAAAGGTTATCATCAAGTTCCAGTTGAGAAAAATTCTCAAAATTTTTTGCTTATTGCTACTCATATGGGAATATATAAGTATGTTAGGATGCCATTTGGCCCTAAAAATGCTCCTTCAGTTTTCCAGAAAGTCATGGATAACACTTTCCATCAAGAAATTATTGAAGGTTGGCTCATGGTTTATATTGATGATATTATTGTTTTTTCTAAAACTTTTGATGAACATATGATTCACTTGAATAGAGTTTTCCAAAAAATGGATGAAATCAATATGACCTTATCTTTAAAAAAGTGTAAATTTGGTTTTCAATCTTTGAAAGTCCTTGGCCATGTTGTGTCACGCTTACAAATTTGTGTAGACCATAATAAAGTTGCTGCCATTCAAAATGTGAAAGCACCAACTTCTGTAAGAGAAATCCAAAGTTTTTTGGGTATGTGTGGCTATTATAGACAATATATTAAAAATTATCAGGTCATAGCCTTACCTCTTACAAAACTAACCAGAAAAGATGTTGCTTTTCTCTGGAATAATGACTGTCAGAAAGCTTTTAATACATTGAAAAGTTGCTTAATGACAGCCCCTATATTGGCTCTTCCAGATTTTAACAAGCCATTTGTACTTTATACAGATGCTAGCTTTATTGGTCTGGGTGCTGCCCTTCACCAAAAGCAAATTATTAATGATAAATCCTCAGAGGTTGTAATTTGTTATATTTCAAGAACCTTAAGAAATAGTGAATTGAAATATGGTGCCACTCAATTGGAGTGCTTAGCAGTTGTTTGGGCTCTTGAGAAGCTTCATTACTACTTGGATGACCAAAAATTTGAGTTGGTAACTGACTGTAGTGCTGTGAAATCTCTCTTAAACCTCAAAACACCTAACAGACATATGTTCAGGTGGCAACTTGCTGTTCAAGAATACAGAGGAAGGATGACTATCATCCATAGAGCTGGAAATGTTCACTCTAATGTTGATATGCTCTCCAGATTTCCTCTGCCAAATAATGACTCCAATCCTGCTTATGTACCTGAAGATGATACTGTTCATATCCATGGTATATTTATAGTTGATATGGAAGAGGAGTTATTACAGTTAATACTGGATTCATATGATAAAGATTCTGATTTAAATAAATTGGTTACTATCTTAAATGATCCTAAGAATGCTTCAATTCAAGCATTAATTAAAACTCTTCCTGCAAACTATCAAAATGCTTTGAGTAAAGAAAAGTTTTCTATTGAAGATGGTTATATATATTATAGAAGAAAGCTTACTAATGTAATTGTAATTCCTCCTTCTATGAATGAAACTATCCTCAAACTTTGTCATGATGACATATTAGCTGGTCATTTTGATCTTGAAAAAACATTGATTAGAATCAAAAACACTGCATGGTGGGCTAATATGTCTGAAGACACAAAATTATATGTTGAATCTTGTGATTCTTGCCAAAAATCTAAAAGGTTAACAGGTAAGAGAGCAGGGTTATTACAACATATTGAAGCACCTAGTGCTCCCTGGCAAATCATTAATATGGATTTTGTCACTGGTCTTCCTGTTGCAGGAAAAGACAGCTTTAACTCTTGTTGGGTAATAGTGGATAGATTCACAAAAATGTGAAAATTTATTCCAACCCACAAAGATGTATCCACCAAAGAATTAGCTTTCTTATGGTGGTCTTACATGTTTAATATTATTGGTTTTCCAAAAGCCATTATCTCTGATAGGGATCCAAAATTCACTTCTGAGTTTTGGACCTCTTTGATGGATATTTGTGGCTGTGAGTTGAAATTGTCTACAGCTCACCATCCTCAGACTGATGGTCTAGCTGAGAGAATGATTCAAACTTTTGAAGATATGATTAGAAGGTATTGTGCCTTTGGTTTAGAATATAAAGACAATGACAGATTTACTCATGATTGGGTCACTCTATTGCCTGGTCTTGAATTTGCATATAATAGCACTGTTCATTCTGTCACTGAGAAAAAGCCTTTTGAGCTTTGGTTAGGTTATGTCCCACATACTCCTGCTCAGATTCTCAATAATAGATTACCTAAGTTGGAACTACACCCTGGTGTAAAATCTTTCATGCAAATGCAACAGCTATGCAGAAAACATGCTCAGAGCTGTATTGATAAAGCATTTGAATATGAAAAGAAAAGATGGGATAACTCCCATAAAGAATACACATTTAACATGGGTGATGAAGTGTTGATCTCTACTGTCCATTTCAATTTACAAGGTAACCACAAATTAAAAGATCCTTTTGTAGGCCCATTTGTTGTTAAAAGAATGGTTGGTGATAATGCAGTGGAAGTTGTATTGTATTATCCATATGATGGGAAACATCCTGTTTTTCCCATTTCTTTGCTTAAACCTTTTACTTCCAACAGTGACTTATTTCCCAAAAGAAGGGGAAGACCTAAGAAAAACACTCAGGAAGTCACAGAAACAGCAGAAATTGATAAAATTCTCAATGATAGAATTATCACTTCTGAAAGAGGTATTGAATATTTATTGAGATATAAGAACAAATCATCTGAACATGATGCATGGATACCTGGCAAGGAGATTTCAAATCTGCCTACTCTGTTGAAAAAATACAAAAAGAAAAAATCTTAGCATTTTTTTATTGTTTTTTTAGAGTGAGGGAGTGTCAGCCAGGCTATTCCAGGAGTCCAGTAAATGATGTGTTACCTTATAGAACCTGAAAGAGGGCGTATGATTTATATTTAATGTATATAAATTAATATTTTATTGCATAATAAAATTATATAAATATCTTATTACATATAAGTGTTATATTGATTTTATTGTTTATATAAATTTTATACATTTAAATTAAACATAATATATTTTATATTCTACAAATAATGGCACATTTCTATGTATTTAATAATTATAAATTAATAATTAATTAATTATAAACATATATTATAATTATAAGTGTAAAATTGACTTATAATGTAATTAAATTAATTAATTAAATTTATATATTAAATTAAACCTTTCATATATTATTAAACAGAAATATTGAGCGCTTTTTTGAATCATAATTGTGTCATCAAATTATTAAACAAGTTAAAACACTTTATTAAATAAATTATTAATGTTTTATTCTAAAAATTAGTGATTTTGTTAAAATAAATACTTGTTTTAAATTAAAAGAGTTATTACACTAATAAGAATAGTTAAAATAACTAATCACTCATGTTTTATACTAAATTAATTAATTACACTATTTTTATGTGTTAAAATAGTTCACTTTTATGTTTCACTTAAAATTGGGTTTTAAATAAAGGGTTATCAGACATGTTTTAAATTATATTAGTTGTTTTTATGTGTCTCAAGCTTATTTAGTTACTCCATAATCTTATTGTAACTGTTTGGGATTAAATTGGTGGATTTTAGGCTCTTACTCATGTGTCTTAGTTAATTGTATCATGGGTTTCCCCTTACACTTACTCAAAATTAGTTACATATTATTTTTGTTTGTATATACATTAATGTGGCGCTTCAGAGGGCCCCTTGCCTATATAAAGGCCTTGGGTAACCCCTTGTAGCCTCACCACTTATTACTTACTTTATTTTTATTATTAATTTTATTATTAATTACAAATGTTATACTTATAATAGTTTTTATTATGGCACTTTCTTGCCTTTGAAATCTAGTATATATTATGCATATAAAGGTTGCTTTAAGATCATTTAATATTAGTATTTGTTACTTAAGCAGAGAGAATAAAAAACTTACCATGTATCATCCCATAAATATCTCGTTATAAGTTATTGTAATTCCCCAGTCCAGTTTTGTCAATTGATTGTTGTTACTGTCTTTTCTTCCTTTTCCTCTTTTCCTTATTATTTTTATTCTTCTTCTTCTATTTTCATTCTCCTTCTTCTAGACGACCGGCCGACAATAACCAATAAATTTAATGTAACACTTGTATATAATAAAATACTTATATAATTTTATTATGCAATAAAATATTAAGTTATATTCATTAAATACAATTCTTACCCACTCTTTCAGGTTTTATAAGTTACATATCATTTACTGGACTCCTGGAATAGCCTGGCTGACATGAATCTTACCAGGAAATTTTAATACTGGAAGAGGATATTCATTATTTAAATAATATTAACATTGAGAATAATGATTTATCTACAGTAGAGGATGCTGAGATCATAAAAAACTTTGAGGACAGCTCAATTATTATTGCCCCTCTCAAGGCACCAGTCTTGATCAATGGAAATAACATTGAGGTTGTTTTAGATTCTGGAGCTGGAGGAAGTTTAGTATCTGAAAAAGCACTTGCTTCAGTGGACCAATATAATAAATCAAAACTTATGCCTATTATTTCTTAGAATTGGAGAGGTTATGGCTCTGTTTTTCCCCCATTGGTAAATAAAAAGCCACAGTATTTTTCAAATATAACCATATTTTTGTAAGAGCTATATGTGATTTTGTTGTCATGAAAAATGATAACTTAAGCAGTTATTTTATTGTGGGAAATAATATTTTAACCAAGTATGGCATAAAATTGGATCCTTCAAACCAATGCTTCACAATGGGGATGAATGGGAAGAGAAAATTTAAAATTTCCTCCCCCAAAAAATTACTAACACCAGGATTGAACACATGTCATTCTGTAGTTCAATATAAAGGAAGATCTACAAAAGAAATGCCTGCCATTGTGTCTGAAATTGACAATGCTTCTTTTGGAGAACAACTTTCTGGTGAGGAAAAAGATTCCATCATCCAATTGATAAAATCTTTTCCTATGGCCTTTTCTCATGGGTCACATGAATTAGGATTGGTAAAAGAAGAAATGAAACTTTCATTATCTTGCCCATTAACTGAATTACCACCTAGTTTAAATAAGAAGCCTTATCCTGCTTCTCCCACAAGGAGAAAAGATATTGAAGACAATATCTCTACCCTTTTAAAAATGAATATTATTGAAAAGGTAGTTGAAACACCTAAACATTGTGTTATCTCACCTGTCCTAATTTCTTATGAGAAATATAGAGCCAGGTTGTGTGGTGATTATAGAGCATTAAACACTTATACTGTTGATGATATCTATCCTTTACCCATAATTAGCTCTATATGTGCTGCCCTACAAGATGCTAAATATATCCACTGTTTGGATGGTAACAAGGGATATCACCAGGTACCTGTTGAGAAGAATTCTCAGAATTTTCTGATGATTGCTACTCATATGGGTATTTATAAGTATGTTAGGATGCCATTTGGCCATAAAAAAGCCCCTTCAGTTTTTCAAAAAGTTATGGATAACACATTCCACAAGAAATAATTGAAGGATGGCTGATGTTTTATATTGATGATATCATAATATTCTCTAAAACATTTGAGGACCATCTTAACCACCTGTGTAAAGTGTTCCATAAGATGGATGAGATAAATATGACACTTGCTTTGTAGAAATGAAAATTTGGTTTTCATTCTTTAAAAGTGCTTGGTCATGTTGTCTCAGGTTTACAGATATGTGTTGACCAAAACAAAACGGCAGCCATACAACAGGTGAAGGCTCATACCACAGTTAGAGAGCTCCAGAGTTTTTTGGGAATGTATGGATACCATATACAGTATATTAAAAATTATCAAGTCATAGCATTACCCCTTACCCAATTGACTAGGAAAGATGTTGCTTTTGTATGGAACAGTGAAAGACAAAGAGATTTTGACACTATGAACCATTTTTTGATGTCAGCACCAATTATTGCTTTGCCTGACTTTAATAAACCATTTGTTTTATACACTGATGCCAGTTTTATTGGTCTTGGTTCTTCCCTCCACCAAAAACAAGTGATGAATGATAAAGTATCAGAAGTATTAATTTGTTATATTTCAAGAACCTTGAGAAATAGTGAATTGAAATATGGTGCCACTCAACTAGAGTGTTTGGAAGTGGTGTGGGCTCTAGAGAAGCTACATTATTATCTGGATGACCAGAAATTTGAACGTGTCACTGACTGAAGTGCAGTTAAATCCCTCTTAAACTTGAAAACACCTAACAGACATATGTTCAGATGGCAGTTGGCTGTTCAAGAATACAGAGAGAGAATGAAAATAATGCATAGGGCTGGTATTTTTCACTCAAATGTGGATATGTTATAAAGCTTACCTTTGCCAAATGAAAACTTAAATCCTGCATATGTTCCTGAAGATGAGATAGTTCACATTCCTGGAATATATGTGGTTGATATGGAGGAAGAGCTATTACAGCTTATCCTGGATTCATATGATAAGGACACTGACTTAAAAAAGTAATGTACCATATTAAATGATCCAAAGAATGCTTCAATACAAGAATTAATTAAAACCCTCCCACCAAAGTACCAGAAGGCTTTGGAAAAAGGTAAATTTTCAATTGATGAAGGCTACCTATATTAGGGGGTGTCAGTTCTGGCAAATCCGCACTTACAAATCCGCACTTAAATTTGACCAAATCCGCACTTAAATAAGTGCGGATTTCCAAAACACACTAGCCCCAATACTGGTGGATTTCAAAATGAAATAAGTCACTTATTTCACTCAAATCCGCACTTTCTCAACCAAAAGTGCTGATTTCACCATCAAGTCCCGTTTCACTGATTTGTCAGCATCATCCCATTCATACGCAGCACTCCGCAGAATAACACTTCATAACTCAAAACATCGTACATCACTTACATCTTCATATCATATCATATAAGAGTCATGCCTTCCTCACTTTCAAATCGTGATAAATTACATAAAGCAATGACTTTCATGGCTCTTGAACTGCTCTTGGACTCTGATTGCGATTCTGATTCTGATCTAGAAGAAGATTTTGTCTTTTTATCAAAAATGGCCACGAAACGTTACCTTCTTCCCAGAAAGCCTCAAGTACTTCATACCCCCAAGTACACCATCCAAACACTTCTTAACCTATCTACACCCAGTTTTAGACAGCTGTTCAGGACTTCTCAGGAATGTTTCCTTAAATTGCTTGAGCTTATTCAGGATCATCCCATATTTCACAATAATTCTCAAAAAGAACAACGACATCCTTCAATTCAATTGGCCATCACACTATGTCGTTTGGGTTCAAATGGTAATGGAGCCGCTTTGAAACGTTTAGAAAATGTCTTTGATTTAGGGTATGGTTCAGTTAACACTTATACCAAACGATGTATCACTGCCATCAACTCCTTGGAATCTCAACTTCTCACCTGGCCAACAAAAATGAAATCGCATATTTTCAGCAAACGCATATTTTTTCAGTCACTCTCTTTTTTTTCTTCACTCATATCCGTTTTCTCCTCTCTTCCTACATCACTCAATCAATTTCACTTATATTTCTTTTTTCTCAACTCATCTCTCCAGGTAAGTCATTTTATTCTTTTTAAACAGAGTGTGAAAATAGGAGGATGAACTCTGTTCTTCGGGCGAAGAACAGAGTTCACTTCCATTCACTTATATTTCTTTTTTCTCAACTCATCTCTCCAGGTAAGTCATTTTATTCTTTTTAAACAGAGTGTGAAAATAGGAGGATGAACTCTGTTCTTCGGGCGAAGAACAGAGTTCACTTCCATAAAATATTAGCTGAAAATGTAAAATTATTGTTTTTCCATCAAAGAAAATTCTTTAAAATTTTTTGTATTATTACATGATTGAGTTCTAATGCAGCGAGCATGTTGTTAGAGCATTATTGCCCCTCTTAGTAACTCAATCAAGTAATATATACAAAAAAATAACCAAATATTTAATATTCTTCCATAAATTTTTAATAAATAAATATGATATTTCAATTTATGAAATTAAAGTAATGGGCCCACGACCTTGTGTTGTATAAATGGTAATCATGATAACATTAATTTGTTTCATGGGGTTCCTCTAGCCTATACCTGTGGAAAGTCCCAAACCTAGTTTCTAGACTTGATCTGCATTTTGGCTTAAGGAATTGTCATTACTTTAAAAGTAGTATACTTGACATATCTTATTTATATATTAATTAATTTATGTAATTATATTAAATTTTGATGACTTTCACCCTTTACTTCAATAAAATGCAGGGGAGGGTATTGCCAATTTTTTAAATCTGACATGTGAAATTGATGACTTAGAAAAATTTGGTGGTACCCACCCCTTGTTTCAATAAAATGCAGGGGAGGGTATTGCCAATTTTTTAAATCTGACATGTGAAATTGATGACTTAGAAAAATTTGGTGGTACCCACCCCTTGTTTCAATAAAATGCAGGGGAGGGCATTGCCAATTTTTTAAATCTGACATGTGAAATTGATGACTTAGAAAAATTTAGATAAGCAAACTTATTGACTAGAAAGTAAAGATAGAAAATTTTTATTATACATTCAAATTTTTGTCAAAAATAACGTACTATATTCTTTTCCTTTTATAAGTCAGCATATAAGAAAATATTACCAAAATTAAATTAACTAGAAAAACAATTTATCAATTGAAAAGGTCAAGTAATTTTTTAATGTCCTCATAAGATTGGCCATTTTTAACACATTCCATAATGAAATCTTTTTTTTTAAAACTCTCTTGTTTTTCCAATTCACAAGTAGCCATTTCTCTTTGAAATTGACGGTCATTTACTCTTTCCATCTGCTCTACCTCAAATTTTTTTTCTTCCAAATCTAAGGCTTGCTGATCTTTCCTTAGCATATGATCAAACTTCATCTTCTCAAAGTCAAGGGCATTATTTGCAATAGTTGATTTCGCTGAGAAAATTAAATTGAAATAAATAAATAAATGAGTTAATGATTAAGATATATAGTAAACAAAACTTACTTATATCTTTTTTTTCAAAATAATCCTCAAGGGAGCCAAATGAGCTTGTTGAAGTATTACCACGTTTTAATAGATGGTTCAAGTTCATTGAAGTTGAGGCTCGACGCTTTAGTTTGGAGTTTGAACAAGAGGCTTCAGGAAGTTCTTCTAAAGCAGCTTCTAAAGAGGTATTCACATTTCCAGAATTGAGATTATTTAATGGAGATTGAGTTTGAGTAGGAGGAGACTAGAAAGAAAGAGAAATTCAGAGAAGAATTGAAGAAAAAACAAAAAGTAAACATACATTTAAATTTTGGGCCTCTGAGGATTCAGATCTTCTGCGATATAATTGTTCTGCTTGATAGTTGGGATCATCTTCAGCTGAACTATGGTTAGAAGGTGGAGGGGATTGATCTTCTTCAAGTAAAGGTGTTAAAAAAGAATGTAAACATGCCTGGTCAAAATATTGAAAATGTCAGGAAGGGGTGTGTGCCGAGGATTGATGGGTAGGTAGCGAGGAAGGTCAGTGTGTCACATGTGACAGGGATGGGGTAAGAAAGGAAGGGATGTTTTGTGGCCAAAATGTGGTTGTGAAAAAAAACTGGAAAAAAGTGCTGATTTGAGGTCATAACTGACACCCTTTTTTGAAATAAGTGACTTTTTTGCAAAATTTAAGTGCTGATTTGTAAGTGCTGATTTGGTTTGAAATCCGCACTTAATTTAAGTGCGGATTTGCCAGAACTGACACCCCCTATTATAGAAGAAAGTTGTGTAATTTTATTGTTATTCCTCCTATGAAAAAGATCATCTTGAAAATTTGTCATGATGACATATTGGCTGGAAATTTTGATCTTGAGAAAACAATGATCAGAATTAAGAACACCACTTGGTGGGTTAACATGTCTGAAGACAACAAACTATATTTTTAATCCTGTGATTCTTGCCAAAAATCAAAAAGATTGACTGGTAAAAGAGCTGGATTAATGCAACATATTGAAACTCCTGATGCACCATGGCAAATAATAAACATGCACTTTGTAACAGGGTTACCCATTTCTGGGAAATAAAGTTATAACTCTTGTTGGGTTATTGTTGAAAGATTCAAAAAGATGTGTTAATTTATCCCTACCCACAAGGATGTTTCCACTAAAAAATTAGCTTTCTTGTGGTGGTCCCATAAGTTTAATACTGCTGGTTTTCCTAAGGCCATAATCTCTGACAGAGACCCTAAATTTACTTCTGAATTTAGGATGTCTCTGATGAATGTTTGTGGTGGTGATCTGAAACTTTCTACTTCCCATCACCCCCAAACTGATGGATTATGTCGGTCAGTCGTCTAGAAGAGGTAAGAAAAATAGGAGAAAAAGGAGGAGAGAAGGAGGAGGACAAGGGAAAATAAAGAAATAAATCAAAGTAATATATATTTAATTTATTTGAGAGGGAAACAACGGTGAGCAACTTTGAGAGGTGACAAAAACTTAGATTTTATTAACAATAATATTTTTAAATGTAAGGGTTCTGCGCAGCAAACAATTTTAATTACTATCAGACTTAAAGCAACCTTTAATTTGTTATATAGACTTTTAATTAGATTTGTATTACTAATAAAAAATATAAACGTAGTAAAATAGTATTTAATTTTTTGAGTGTATAATAAGTGATGAGGCTACAGGGGATTATCCAAGGCCCTTTTATAGGCAATGGGTCCTCTGAAGCGCTACTATCTTTGTAAATACAATGATTAGAATTGAATAAAACAAATATATCAAAAGAGTAAATGAAACATAACAATATAGAGAAAAACATGAAACAAATAATTAAAACCCCAATTAAGAATCCAATTTCCCCGCCATTAATTCCCAAATCAGTAAGTGACAATAGTGAATAACTAAACAAGATTGGAAACATAGGAACTATGAGAAATATAATTCCAAACAGATGGTACATTCTGATTAAAGGACATTTTAAGTGAAACAAAAAATAATTTGACGCAACAAAACAAGCAATTAATCTCAATTTAGTCCAAATTAATTTATTTGTTTTTTTCTAACACAATTAAGGGTCAAAAGAAGCGTCATTAAGTATTGTTTGGTATCATATGGGAGGTATTATTTAATATATAAATTTAAGTAATTAATTTAAATATATTATAAATCAATTTTTCACTTGTAATTATAATATATGTTTTTCAATTAATTAAATATAAATTTATAATTATTAAATACATAAAAATGCGCCATTATTTGTAGAATATATTATATTATGCTCAATTTAATTGTATATAAAAATATATATAACCAATAAATTTAATGTAACACTTGTATATAATAAAATTCTTATATAATTTCATTATGCAATAAAATATTAAGTTATATTCATTAAATACAAGTCTTACCCACTCTTTAAGGTTTTATAATTTATATATCATTTACTGGACTCCTGGAATAGCCTGGATGACACTCCCTCACTCTAAAAAAAACAATAAAAAAAATGCTAAGATTTTTTCTTTTTGTATTTTTTCAACAGAGCAGGCAGATTTGAAATTTCCTTGCCAGGTATCCATGCATCATGTTCAGATGATTTGTTCTTATATCTCAATAAATATTCAGTACCTCTCTCAGAAGTGATAATTCTATCATTGAGAATTTTATCAATTTCTGCTGTTTCTGTGACTTCCTGAGGGTTCTTCTTAGGTCTTCCTCTTCTTTTTGGAATAAAGTCACTGTTGGAAGTATAAGGTTTAAGCAAAGAAATGGGAAAGACAGGATGTTTCCTATCATATGGAGAATACAATACAACTTCTACTGCATTATCACCAACCATTCTTTTGACAACAAATGGTCCTACAAAAGGATCTTTTAATTTGTGGTTACCCTGTAAATTGAAATGGACAGTAGAGATCAACACTTCATCACCCTTGTTAAATGTGTATTCTTTATGGGATTTATCCCATCTTTTCTTTTCATATTCAAATGCTTTATCAATACAACTTTGAGCATGTTTTCTGCATAGCTGTTGCATTTGCATAAAAGATTTTACACCAGGGTGTAGTTCCAACTTAGGTAATTTATTATTGAGAATCTGAGCAAGAGTGTTTGGGACATAACCTAACCAAAGCTCAAAAGGCTTTTTCTCAGTGACAGAATGAACAGTGCTATTATATGCAAATTCAAGACCAGGCAAAAGAGTGACCCAATCATGAGTAAATCTGTCATTGTCTTTATATTCTAAACCAAAGGCACAATACCTTCTAATCATATCTTCCAGAGTTTGAATCACTCTTTCAGCTAGACCATCAGTCTGAGGATGGTGAGCTGTAGACAATTTCAACTCACAGCCACAAATATCCATCAAAGAGGTCCAAAACTCAGAAGTGAATTTTGGATCCCTATCAGAGATAATGGCTTTTGGAAAACCAATAATATTAAACATGTAAGACCACCATAAGAAAGCTAATTCTTTGGTGGATACATCTTTGTGGGCTGGAATAAATTTGCACATTTTTGTGAATCTATCCACTATTACCCAACAAGAGTTAAATCTGTCTTTTCCTGCAACAGGAAGACCAGTGACAAAATCCATATTAATGATTTGCCAGGGAGCACTAGGTGCTTCAATATGTTGTAATAACCCTGCTCTCTTACCTGTTAACCATTTAGATTTTTGGCAGGAATCACAAGATTCAACATATAATTTTGTGTCTTCAGACATATTAGCCCACCATGCAGTGTTTTTGATTCTAATCAATGTTTTTTCAAGATCAAAATGACCAGCTAATATGTCATCATGACAAAGTTTGAGGATAGTTTCTTTCATTGAAGGAGGAATAACAATTACATTGGTAAGCTTCCTTCTATAATATATATAACCATCTTCAATAGAAAACTTTCCTTTACTTAAAGCATTTTGGTACTTTGCAGGAAGAGTTTTTATTAATGCTTGAATTGAAGCATTCTTAGGATCATTCAAAATAGTAACTAATTTATTTAAGTCAGAATCTTTATCATATGAGTCCAGTATTAACTGTAATAACTCTTCTTCCATATCAACTATAAATATACCATGTATATGAACAGTATCATCTTCAGGTACATAAGCAGGATTTGAGTCATTATTTGGCAGAGGCAATCTGGAGAGCATATCAACATTAGAATGAAAATTTCCAGCTCTATGGATAATAGTCATCCTTCCTCTGTATTCTTGAACAGCAGGTTGCCACCTGAACATATGTCTGTTAGGTGTTTTGAGGTTTAAGAGAGATTTCACAGCACTACAGTCAGTTACCAACTCAAATTTTTGGTCATCCAAGCAGTAATGAAGTTTCTCAAGAGCCCAAACAACTGCTAAGCACTCCAATTGAGTGGCACCATATTTCAATTCACTATTTCTTAAGGTTCTTGAAATATAACAAATTACAACCTCTGAGGATTTATCATTAATAATTTGCTTTTGGTGAAGGGCAGCTCCCAGACCAATAAAGCTAGCAACTGTATAAAGTACAAATGGCTTGTTAAAATCTGGAAGAGCCAATATAGGGGCTGTCATTAAGCAACTTTTCAATGTATTAAAAGCTTTCTGACAGTCATTATTCCAGAGAAAAGCAACATCTTTTCTGGTTAGTTTTGTAAGAGGCAAGGCTATGACCTGATAATTTTTAATATATTGTCTATAATAGCCACACATACCCAAAAAACTTTGGATTTCTCTTACAGAAGCTGGTGCTTTCACATTTTGAATGGCAGCAACTTTATTATGGTCTACACAAATTTGTAAGCCTGACACAACATGGCCAAGGACTTTCAAAGATTGAAAACCAAATTTACACTTTTTTAAAGATAAGGTCATATTGATTTCATCCACTTTTTGGAAAACTCTATTCAAATGAATCATATGTTCATCAAAAGTTTTAGAAAAAACAATAATATCATCAATATAAACCATGAGCCAACCTTCAATAATTTCTTGATGGAAAGTGTTATCCATGACCTTCTGGAAAACTGAAGGAGCATTTTTAGGGCCAAATGGCATCCTAACATACTTATATATTCCCATATGAGTAGCAATAAGCAAAAAATTTTGAGAATTTTTCTCAACTGGAACTTGATGATAACCTTTATTACCATCCAGACAACTAATAAATTTTGCACCTTGCAAGGTAGCATGTATAGAATTAATTCTGGGTAAAGGATAAATATCATCAACAGTATAAGTATTTAAAGCTCTGTAATCTCCACATAATCTAGCTTTATCTTTTTCATAAGAAATTAAGACTGGGGAGATGACACAATATTTGGGGGTGACATCCACTTTCTCAATGATATTCATTTTCAATAATGTTTCAATATTATCTTCAATATATTTTCTTTTTGATGGAGAGGCAGGATATGGTTTTTTCTTAAGGGTAGGAGGATTATCACTCAAATTACAGGATAAGGTAATCTTCATTTCTTCTTGAACAATTCCCAAGACATGAGACCCATGAGCAAAAGCCATAGGGAAAGAGGTAATAGAGGCAACAATAGAATATTTTTGTTCACAAGTCAACTGATCACCAAAAGAAGCAGTATTTATTTCATGTAATAAATCATCCATTTCAGTTGTTGTTCTACCTTTACATTGGGTCAGTGAGTTACAAGATTTCAACAAATGCCCAGAAGGTTTAGGAGAAGAAATTTTGAATTTTCTTTTCCCATTCATTCCTAAGGTAAAGCAATTATTTGCTGGGTCCAGTTTCACACCAAACATGGTTAAAATATCATTTCCCATAATAAACCAATTGCTCAAATTATCATTTTTCATGACAACAAACTCACAAATAGCTCTGACAAAACCACCATTATATTTGAAAAATACAGAGGTTTTGTATTTGCCAATAGGAAATAAGGTAGAACCATACCCTCTCCATTTTTCAGAAGTTATAGGCAATAATTTACTCAAATATTCCTTATCCACTGAAGCCAAAGCTTTTTCAGATACTACACTTCCTCCAGCACCAGAATCAAGAACTACATCAACATTTTTACCATTAATGATAACAGGTGCCTTTAAAGGGGATATAGGAATAGAATTGTTAGTAATATCTTTAATTATCTCAGCATTTTCTACTGAAGATAAATTCAATACACAATCTTCAGATATATTATTTAAATAATGGACATCATGTTCCAACATTAAAACATCTTTAACAGATTCATTGTCATAGGAGATATTACTTTCACAGTCACTGGAAGAATTATTGACATCAAGTTCAACTTCATCAGTGTCTTCATTTTGTTCAACAAGATGAATTTTCTTGTCACAAACATGACCCTTCTGCCACGGTTTGTTACATTTATAACAAGTATTTGTTGCATATTTTTTAGGTGCAACTGGGGCAGAGGGTTTACCAGATTTTTCTGGGAGCTTTATAGAAGGTTTATTCTGATCATTATAAGATTTACTAAGGTAATTCTTTGGTTCATATCTATGGTTGAGTAGTACTTCATTACAGATATTAATGAAAGAAGAATTTTCCCTTACATGCTCAGCTCTAGCAACAATCAAATCCCTAAGAGAATTTGGTAACTTATACAAGATTTTATCTCTCCAAATATCATAATCCAACTTTGGATCAATTGCTCTAAGGATTTTAGTTATTTTCATCAGAAAAACAATGGGCTTTTCAACAGAGGAGGATACATATCTAGTATTCTCATAAAGTCTCTGCTGAGCTAACCTGAATTTTGAACAACCAAACTGATTCTCAATCAAGGATTTCCAATCATTCCATGTATAATGATTGTTATCTAAGAGGACAGATTCATACCACATCAAGGCTACATTGGAAAATAAAGAAATTAGCTTAGAAACAATTTCCTCATCAGGTAGTTTATAAGATCTCTTTAAATTATCAATTCTCTGGATAAAGTGTTGCCGATCAGAGGAAGAATCACCATCAAAGGTAGGATATTGGTCTAACTTAGGCCAATTTTTCTGACTACTGGGATGGTCCACTTTTTGGTTTGAATTATTCATTAGTAATAATTCCTGAAGTTTAGCCAGGTGTTCAGAAATTTCATTATTTACAGAAACAGCTGGTGCATGAACATCACAAGATTTTTTGCTAGTAGCAAAAGATTTTACAGACTCATTGTCAGTTTGTTTAATGGTTGAAATATGAGGAAGAAAGGATGAACTTTGCTCAGGTTTTTTCCCTTTATTTTTATGCAGCTTATTTACAGAAATCTCATTTAATTCATTATTGGTGTTTAAGGTTGAGAACTTTTCCTGTAGGTCAGACACATAGTTTCTTATCCTTGGAATTTCAGACATCTGGTCATTTACTTTTGCAAGAGATAGAACATTTCTGTCCTCAGAAACTGAGTGTTTGGTACTTAGTGCATGGAAATCATTTTTTAGCTTCTTAAACTCATTTTGCAGAGATTTTATTTCATTTTTGAATGAATAATTTTCCTCAATAAGGTGTTTCAATTCACTCAAGGTCTTATGTAGACTGATATTTCTATCTGAGATAGCTCTATGGTCACTTCTTATTTGTTTTTGTTGACTAAGAACAATATTCAAGGTTTCTTTGATTTTTAAATAAGCTGTATCTTGTACAGAAGAACTCACTTTACATTGCAAGTGTAAATTATTTAATCTATCATTTTCATGGATTAACACATCTCTCACATGTTTGTCTTTTACAATATTAAAATCAAGGGTATCTTTCAATATTTCCTCAGAAGTTTTTTCAATTAAGGTATAGATTTCAGGGGGAACAGAATCATTTTTAATTGCAAGAGAAGGATTAATTAAAGATGTAGAAGTTAAATGTAAAGGTTCATCAAATGACAATTTTCTAATTACATCAATAGGGCTACTAGTTACAGGAAGCTGTCTTTTAACAGGTTTAACTGTTCTTTCACCATGTTCAATAATATTACCTGCAGAAGAAGATTTATTAGAAAACATACCCAAGTGACTATCAACCAAATTACTTACCATGGCAGAGGAGGAAACTTCCCCTGGGACTGGGTTTGGGATTGTGCTTGGGCCTTCTTTCTCCTGCCTTGTTGGTAGGGATGAGGAGGTGGATGGAAATTGGGTGTTCTGGATGGGCCAGGCTGATGATGAGGAGGGTGTTGCACATTCTGTTGGTAGTGACTCATTAGATAATCCCATTTCCATTGCTCTACTTCCATAGTATTTGGATTTTGGATGGTTGAGCTGGGTGGCTGTGAAGGTTGAGCCTGAAACTGAGGCTGATTGGGAGGCAACTGAGGAGGGGCCTGGGCCTGAATCTGGTTCCTGAGTTCTTGGACCTGATCCCACAATGTGTCTACCTTTGCTTTGTACGTCATATTTTCTGTCTTCAACTCTTTTATATGACTGGATAGGTTGCTGATTTGTTGTGGCAGAGGAAGCTTTTTTATTTTGAAGCCTTTTGGAAGACCTTCTTGAGGCACTAGAGGCTTTACTTCCTTCTGTGGTACTGGGGGAAGGGGGTTTGGTTTGTTTTCATTTCCTGTCATTTCCACATCCTGCAGTATGTGAATTCTTTGTGTTAGTATAAGATTTTTTATGACCAACTTTAGAAGAACTTACAGTGTCAGCATCATAGTCAATTTCTATTTCATCCACTTGCATGTTATCCATTTTTTCTGCCAAATTGTTGGACATACTAGTGGAAAGATTTATAATTTACTTTTTATTTTATAAAAAAAATAAAAAAGTTAGTCAATAATTGCTCCAAATAATAAAAAAAAATTTTATTAATTAAATTATAGAAAAAATAATTTTCAATATAAAGTAATAATTAAAAAAAAATTAATTTTAAAAAAAATGGATTGCAAGGTTAAATTGGGAATAACAATCAAGTTAATTCAACCAATTAATTACCAATATTAAATATGGCAATATATTTGGGACTAAGCACAATGTACTTTTAAGTCAACCAAAATTAACAATAATTAATAAAAAAAAAAAAAAATTAATAATTCAATTTTGTATTAAAATATGTCAATTCTTCTAGGACTAAGAGGATTTAACACTTTATAATGGTCAACTAGGAAAAAAAAAATTTTTAAAAATTGAACACTTACATTCAGTGAATCAGCAATTAAGCCACAATCACTGTTATTGCAATAAAAATATAGTAATAAGAGTGAGAGGCGCAAAGGTGAACTTACTATAGTGATCGAAAAATCACTTCAAAATAATATAAAAATTAATCTTATATAAACCTAAGATGTCGAACCCAAGTTCGAAACACAGTCGCGGCAAAAGTTTTGTTTTGCTAGGTGGTCCGTGCGTTTTGTCGTTCGTCGCCAGGCTCGATCGTCGTCGTCGTTTGGAAAGGTCCCCAGTTGTCGGTCAGTCGTCTAGAAGAGGTAAGAAAAATAGGAGAAAAAGGAGGAGAGAAGGAGGAGGACAAGGGAAAATAAAGAAATAAATCAAAGTAATATATATTTAATTTATTTGAGAGGGAAACAACGGTGAGCAACTTTGAGAGGTGACAAAAACCTAGATTTTATTAACAATAATATTTTTAAATGTAAGGGTTCTGCGCGGCAAACAATTTTAATTACTATCAGACTTAAAGCAACCTTTAATTTGTTATATAGACTTTTAATTAGATTTGTATTACTAATAAAAAAATATAAACGTAATAAAATAGTTATTTAATTTGTTGAGTGTGTAATAAATGATGAGGCTACAGGGGATTATCCAAGGCCCTTTTATAGGCAATGGGTCCTCTGAAGCGCTACTATCTTTGTAAATAAAATGATTAGAATGGAATAAAACAAATATATCAAAAGAGTAAATGAAACATAACAATATAGAGAAAAACATGAAACAAATAATTAAAACCCCAATTAAGAATCCAATTTCCCCGCCATTAATTCCCAAATCAGTAAGTGACAATAGTGAATAACTAAACAAGATTGGAAACATAGGAACTATGAGAAATATAATTCCAAACAGATGGTACATTCTGATTAAAGGACATTTTAAGTGAAACAAAAAATAATTTGACGCAACAAAACAAGCAATTAATCTCAATTTAGTCCAAATTAATTTATTTGTTTTTTTCTAACAAAATTAAGGGTCAAAAGAAGCGTCATTAAGTATTGTTTGGTATCATATGAGAGGTATTATTTAATATATAAATTTAAGTAATTAATTTAAATATATTATAAATCAATTTTTCACTTGTAATTATAATATATGTTTTTTAATTAATTAAATATAAATTTATAATTATTAAATACATAAAAATGCGCCATTATTTGTAGAATATATTATATTATGCTCAATTTAATTGTATATAAAAATATATATAACCAATAAATTTAATGTAACACTTGTATATAATAAAATTCTTATATAATTTCATTATGCAATAAAATATTAAGTTATATTCATTAAATACAAGTCTTACCCACTCTTTAAGGTTTTATAATTTATATATCATTTACTGGACTCCTGGAATAGCCTGGCTGACAGATTATCTGAAAGAATTATTCATACCTTAGAGGACATGAAAAGAAGGTATTGTGCCTTTGGCCTTGAGTACTTAGACAATGGAAGCTTTACTCATGATTGGGTTACCTTACTTCCTGGTTTGGAATTTGCTTATAATAGCACTTTTCATTCTGTTACTCAGAAAAAGCCTTTTGAGCTCTGGCTTGGATATTTTCCAAATACTCCTGCCCAAATTCTCAATAACAAAAAAACGAAATTGGATTTACATCCTGGTGTAAAATTATTTCTTCAAATGCAACAACTTTGCAGAAATAATTCTCAAAAATTTATTGAAAAATCCTTTGAATATGAGAATATGAGATGGGACAAATCCCATAAAGAATACACTTTTAAAAAGGGTGATGAAGTACTGATTTCTACAGTCCACTTCAATTTACAAGGTAATAACAAATTAAAAGACCCATTTGTAGGTCCATTTGTTGTCAGAAGAATGGTTGGTGATAATGCAGTTGATGTTATTTTGTATTCTCCATATGAAAGAAAACATCCTGTTTTTCCAATATCTCTTTTGAAACCTTACACATCCAATAGTAATTTATTTCCCAAAAAGAGGGGAAGACCAAAAAAGACACATAATGAAATCACTGAGACAGCAGAAATCGATCAGATTCTAAATGACAGAATAGGGGGTATCAATGTTCAGGGATCCGCAATTAGGGATCAGGAATTTTTTTTCCCGGGATCAGACATTAATAATTGTGGAAGATTCTTATCCACTAGCCCCAGGGCTAGTGGATAAGAAATCCACAATAATGCATTATCCCGCCTCTTATACCCCAATTTCCATTCCTAATTCCTGATCCCAAACTCATCACATCTATGATGGATTTGCAAGAAAGTCACATGACTCATAATTGCTGATGCCATCCTTCAATCTATGCTATTTAATTTTGGTGGCGAACACTTAACCTTTTTTTCTATCTACACACCTCAACTGCACATTTGGCGGTGAATTTCCACTTCCCACTTCCCTCATCACATATCCCTTCCACCGACAACAATGAAGCACCTCTCTACTAGGAAGCTACTTCACTCAACAATGAATGCTATTACTTTTCTTTTAGTTCTTTACTATAAATCTGACTCTGATTTAGAAGATGCTTTAGCTTATATGTGTTTTCTTTCCAAAAAGCGTTACCTCATCACCAGGGGGCCAAATCTTTATCATGATCCCCAATATGATCTGGTCTCCATTCTCAACATTCCTCATTTAAACTTCACCCAACTTTTTAGAACTTCTCCCAATTATTTCTTCAAAATTTATCAACTAATTTCTGAACATCCTATCTTCCATAACAATTCTCATAACAAACAGCATAATCCTGCCATCCAACTTGCTGTTGCTCTATGTCGCTTTGGCTCAAATGGAAATGGTGCTGCCGTAAGAAGTTTGGATGATCTCTTTAACATTGGATATGGTACCGTGATATTATACACCAAGCGCTGTATGATTGCTATCCTTTCCCTCAAGTCTCAAACTCTTGCTTGGCCAACTCCAGAACAGCAACTTGAATCCTCTCAAGTAATGCAAGCTGAAGGTTTCCCTGGCTGTATAGGTTTTGTTGATGGCACAACCATCCCTTTGAGTCAAAAGCCTACTCATGATGGCAACCATTATTTTGATTGCAAAAAAAGGTTTCTTCAAAATCTTCTCCAAGTTCTCATCTTTCACAATCTAACTTTTTATCTTCTTTCTAGATACTCTATTGCTGTTCAACTTGTATGCGATGTCAATAAAAAAATTATTGCTTTTCACAGTGGCTGCCCTGGATCATGTCATGACTCTTCCGTCTTCCAAAGAATGAGGATGTCTCAATCCCCTGACTCATACTTTGATGAATCTCAGTACCTCCTTGCAGACTCAGCATATGCAAGTGGAAAGTACATTATACCTGCTTTCCGTGGTGCAACTTCAGAAAATGACCCCAAAACTTCCTTTAATTATCATCTTGCACAATCAAGAGTACAAATTGAACATGCTATAAGTATTTTAAAGGGACAATTTTCTAGTCTTTGGGAGCTTAGAATCCAATTTCAAAAAAAATTGGAGATCAAAACTGCAAATCATTGGATCTTGACTTGCGTAATACTCCACAATATTCTAGCTGATTTAAAGGATGATTGGAATGATCTTTATGAAGAAGAGGATCCTGAACCACCACCGGCACTCCCCTCCCTTGATTCACAAATCATTCAATCAACTGGCATACGCTCCATTATAATGCCAATTACTCTCCAACATTTCACTTCACAATGCTTTTAATTTTTAATTTTATGTTTTCATACTCTCCAAATGTCCTCTTTGTGTACTTTATTCACTTGGTTTGGTATTTTGGTTTGTTGCATATTCATTTTTTTTTTGAATTTACGGTGAATATCTTTTTTTTGGATGGCTCATTGGTTTTCTTTCACCAGCTCAACATGAAATCACATATTTTCTTGTATTGCATATTTTCTTATATCGCATATTTTGTCAGTGATTTTTTTTTTCATTAATTACTCATATCCTTTTCATCCTCTCCTCAAACATCCCTCAGTTTTTTTGGTTGCATTTATTTTCTCAACTCAACTCACCAGGTAGGTCATTTTTTTCTTTTTTCTTGGTTTTTTATTTGCTAATCATGTTTTTTTTTTTTTGCTTTTTTTTTTTTTTTTTTTTTTTTGTAAGTGCTTCATTTATTTTTGTTCTAGGGTAAACTAATTTTTTTTTTCTCTTTTCTCTTTTTTCTTTTTCTTTCTTTTTTTTTCTCTCCTTCACCTCTCTTTATCATCCTCAAGGCCCCCTTTTTCCCTCTCTTTACCTGTCTCAATACCCCCTTTTTACCCCCTTTTTAGCTGCCTCAAATCCCCCCTTTCCCCCCTCTTTAGGTCCCTCATCACCCCCCTTCCCCTCTTTTTAGGCGCTTCAAGACTCCCCCCTTCCCCTCTCTTTATGTCCCTCAACCCCCCTTCACCTCTCTTTAGCCTCCTCAAACCCCCCCTTCCCCTCTCTTTAGCCGCCTCAAACCCCCCCTTTTTCTTAATGAACGATCGTTAGCAATCGTTCATTAACAAGGACAGGGGGGGGGGGGGGTAGAGGAGGAGGTAAGGGAGTGAAAGGGGGGGGGAAGGGGGGGTTTGAGGCGGCTAAAGAGGGGGGGATAGGGGGAGGGGTTGGGACATATAAAGAATGGTAAAGGGGGGGTATTGTCGGCCGGTCGTCTAGAAGAAGGAGGAAAATAGAAGAAGAAGAATAAAAATAATAAGGAAAAGAGGAAAAGGAAGAAAAGACAGTAACAACAATCAATTGACAAAACTGGACTGGGGAATTACAATAACTTATAACGAGATATTTATGGGATGATACATGGTAAGTTTTTTATTCTCTCTGCTTAAGTAACAAATACTAATATTAAATGATCTTAAAGCAACCTTTATATGCATAATATATACTAGATTTCAAAGGCAAGAAAGTGCCATAATAAAAACTATTATAAGTATAACATTTGTAATTAATAATAAAATTAATAATAAAAATAAAGTAAGTAATAAGTGGTGAGGCTACAAGGGGTTACCCAAGGCCTTTATATAGGCAAGGGGCCCTCTGAAGCGCCACATTAATGTATATACAAACAAAAATAATATGTAACTAATTTTGAGTAAGTGTAAGGGGAAACCCATGATACAATTAACTAAGACACATGAGTAAGAGCCTAAAATCCACCAATTTAATCCCAAACAGTTACAATAAGATTATGGAGTAACTAAATAAGCTTGAGACACATAAAAACAACTAATATAATTTAAAACATGTCTGATAACCCTTTATTTAAAACCCAATTTTAAGTGAAACATAAAAGTGAACTATTTTAACACATAAAAATAGTGTAATTAATTAATTTAGTATAAAACATGAGTGATTAGTTATTTTAACTATTCTTATTAGTGTAATAACTCTTTCAATTTAAAACAAGTATTTATTTTAACAAAATCACTAATTTTTAGAATAAAACATTAATAATTTATTTAATAAAGTGTTTTAACTTGTTTAATAATTTGATGACACAATTATGATTCAAAAAAGCGCTCAATATTTCTGTTTAATAATATATGAAAGGTTTAATTTAATATATAAATTTAATTAATTAATTTAATTACATTATAAGTCAATTTTACACTTATAATTATAATATATGTTTATAATTAATTAATTATTAATTTATAATTATTAAATACATAGAAATGCGCCATTATTTGTAGAATATAAAATATATTATGTTTAATTTAAATGTATAAAATTTATATAAACAATAAAATCAATATAACACTTATATGTAATAAGATATTTATATAATTTTATTATGCAATAAAATATTAATTTATATACATTAAATATAAATCATACGCCCTCTTTCAGGTTCTATAAGGTAACACATCATTTACTGGACTCCTGGAATAGCCTGGCTGACAGGTATTAAGGTAACTAAGGGAGGGGATTTGGGGGGGGGGTTCAGGGGGTTTTTGAGGCAGGCAAGGAGAGGATTTGAGGGGACTTTTGAGGCAAGGAGGGAGGGATTTGTTAGGGGATTTCAAATAAATAAAGGAGGGGAAAAGGGGACATTTATGGGAGATAAAGAGGGGTTACCTACTTTCAAATAAATATACTAACAAATTTTTATTTGTAAATTTGATTAATTTTTTAATTTTTTTGGCAGTATTATAGAAAAAAAAATTTTCTTTCTGTGAAGGACTGTCCCTCTTATTTACAAATCCAAAAAGGTTTATAATTTAATTTTTAATTTTTCTAGTAAATAATTTTTCTGATTTGTTTTTTATTTAAAAAATTTTTTTGTTTTTGATTTTGATTTTACTGAATTTAAAAAAAAATTTTTTTTTTCAGGATCTTGTGAGAAGGTTTTTAATAACCAATCTTCAGGTTCACTTTTAATTTTTTTTATTTTTTTATTTAATTTTTACTGAAATTTTTTTTTTGAATTAATTCTTTTTTTTTTTTTTTTTAAAGGATTTTGCTTTTATTTTGTTTTTAAAAATAAAACCTCAGGTTTTTTTTTGATAAATTAATTTTTTGGAAAAATTTTTACTGATTTTTTGTTTTGTTTTTTTTTCCAATTTTTTTTTTCAGATAAAAAAACAGCTTTTTTTATTATTAGGTGAGAATTTTTTTTTAAAAAAAATAGAGTTGAAATTTTATTGACATTTAAATTTTTTTTCAGATCAAAAAAATGTCTTCTTCTTCAGATTCACCCTTTACTTCTCTCTTATCTTCATCTTTATCTTCTTTATCATCTTCATCTTTATCATCTCTATCATCTTCTTTGAAATCAACTTCCATACAATCATCTTCTAATTCATCAAAAAAATTTAAAGATAATCAGTCTCATCAGAAGAAAAGATATCTGAAAAAAAAAATTCATCATCTAAATCATCAAAAAAAAAATAAATATAATCAGTTTTATCAAAAGAAAAGATATCTGAAAAAAAAAATTCTCTGTGAAAGTTATTTTTGTCATATCCCAAACATTTTTTTTCATAAAACTAAAGTAGATAAAAAAAATCAATATCCAAAAAAATTATCAGAAGATATCAAATATCTAACCGAATTTGGAGATGATCAAGTTGTTGCAGTTATCAGTAATTCTTATAAGGCCCAATTCATTTTGGAAGTTCATTCATTTGATGGTGTAAAAGATGAATCTTTTAATCAACTATCGGATCTTATCATAACTTTTTATCAAATAGCTTTGGTTTGCTTACCTATAAGGAATACAAATTTGTTGGGTGGTATCATGATTGGATTTGGTTGGAGACCAGGTTTTGTTAAAGGATATTCTCTTGGTATGTCTAATAATATTTTTCCATTCTTAATATCATTTCACTTATTTAATTTATATAGGCGTATATTCATTGCTCAAGAATATCACTAAAGCTCAAAAAGATGAAGATTTTCACTTATGGGACACTCTACCTTCCTTTAACTCTTTTCTTGCTCTTTGACTCAAAAAGCTCTGTAATAAAGCTTTTGAAAAAAATCATGAATTTTCAACCAAAGTTGGAATACCAAATTGGTGTGACTCCAAATGGGAAGATATCAGCCACAAATATCTTTTATTTTCTAATGTTATTATCACTCATTCTGGATTCCAAAATAGGATTCATATCGATAGGAATGATGCCAATTTTCTTACTTTTGGTATATTCTCATATATCAATCCAATAACTGGCCACCCAATACCATCTCCAGCTAAAATCAAAGGACATGGTTTATATTTTCCAGACCACTGATGCATCATTGATTTTGGTTTGGGAAATGGTATCATCGAAACTATTTGGAATTCTTCTAAGGATAATCATCAAACAACCAAAGCTCCTCCTGGTTTGGAATCCTGTCAAGATTTAACACATTTTGGTTGCTCATTTCAAATAAGTCATAAGTTGATTCAAAGAATCAATAAGGTAAAGAAAGAAGGTAAAGTTAATTGATTTAAAAAAACTTTATCTAGATCCAAAAAGTATGGGGATTAGAGTTGTCATCGGAAATTATATATTTTTTCATAAATTTTTAATAAATATTTTATATTTATCAATTTTCTCAAGTTAAATGATGAGCCAATGACCTTTGGTTGTATAACAGGTAATCATGATAACATTTATTTGTTTCATGGGGTTCCTCTTGCCTATACCTGTGGAAAGTCCCAAAATTTTGTTTCTAGATTTGATCTGCATTTTGGCTTGAGGAATTGTCATTACTTTAAACTAGGGAAATTGATATATATTAGATATTTATTTAATAATTTATGTAATAATATTAAATTTAGATGACTTCCACCCCTTACTTCAATAAAATGCAGGGGGGGGGGTATTGCCAAATTTTCAAATCTGACATGTGAAATTGATGACTTAGAAAAATTTTGGTGATACCCACCCCTTGCTTCAATAAAATGCAGGGGAGAGTATTGCCAATTTTTTAAAACAGATATAGAATTTTTTTGACTTGTAAATATTTTGGTGAAATTTTTTTGGTGATACCCGTCCCTTACTTCAATAAAATCCATGGGGGGTTTTGCCAAAATTTCTTATAAGACTTGTGAAATTCTTGACATGTAAGAGTTTTTGGGATACCAGTAAAATGCAGGGGGTAGTAAAGCCAAAGTTTCATATAAGACTTTCAAGATTCATGACATGAAAGAATTTTTGTGATACCCACCCCTTACTTCAAAAAAATCCAGGGGTGGGGGATCATCAAATTTTCAAAGGAGACATGAAAATTTTATTTAAAAAAAGAATATTTAACATTAAAATACAAAAATTCAAGTAATGATAGATAGAGTAATGAAATAAAGGAAATTATTGGAAATTTTATGTACAAATAAATATGAAAAGTTGAAGTGTGAGAGAAATAAAGCAAACTAGTCATCCAATAATCTCTTTAAACGTTCAATTTCTCAACAGATTTATTAGCTTTAACACATTCTCTCAAGAAATATTACTTTTTGGAATTTTCTTCATGATCAAACTTATATTTCATCTGCTCTAATAGGTTTTTATGTTTGAGTGTTTTCTCCTCTTTTTTTGATTTTTCAATACTTAGAGTTAACTCAAACTTCTTCTCCTCCAAATCTTGGGCCCGATCATCCTTCCGTAAAGAGAGCTGGTACTTCCTCTCCTCCAAATCTTGGGCCCGATCATCCTTCTGTAAAGAGAGCTTGTACTTCCTCTCTTCCAAATCTTGTAGCCTATCATCCCTCCTTAAAGAGAGCTCATATTTCTTCTTTTCAAAGCTTAGAGTCTCTTTAGCAATTTCTACTTGTTCTAGAGTGATAATAAAAATTAATATAAAGTGGAAGAAAAGTAGAGTAAAGTAATAAGAGGTATGGTATCACTTACCAGCATCACGTTTCTCTAAAAATTGTTACATAGACAAAAAAGGGGTTTGTGATGAAGTATCACTTTTTTGTCTTCTTTGTGAGTGGAAATTTAGACTACTTGAAGCCCTACTCTTCTTTTTCAAGGTCATATTTTCCTCCTCATCATTGTCACTACCTTCAGACTCAGTTGATTGAGGATCCTGGGTTTGTTCATCAGCCTTTTAAGAAATAAGAAAAAGATAAGTAAATAAAAAATAGAAAAGATAAGATAAAAGAAAAAAGAAACAGACCTGAGTTAGATTTGGTTGGGTTAAATCACCTATAGGATCTACAGAAAAGCTATCTAGATAAGTCTCATTCAAATGAGGGGAGGCTTGAGTGGAGGAAGAGGATGGGAAAAGATTCTCTTCAACATCATGTTCGGAGATAGAATCTTCTCCATCCAACATGTTTACAAGATTAACATTGGCTTGCTCTCCAAAAATTGCATACATCTCTTTAAAGTAAGGACATAAAGTTTCAAGTTTATCGTCTATGGATTTTATGTCCTTAGTTATATTGTTGTTGGTAAACCCAAAACCAGTGGAAGATGAAAGAGCCTTTGCCTTCTTGTATTTTTCTCGGTAATGCTTGAATCGTTCAGACATCTGTTTAGGCAAAAGATCAATCCTTCCCTTGGTCTTATTCCGTAATTCATTTGCCATTAGAAGATAGCCATTAAATTTTGATGTGGGGGGACGTCCTACTTTAGTGGCATACTCAGTACCAAAACAAGAATCATAGTTAGATTTGGTTTTCAGCCAGTTGATAAGAATGAGATGGTCATCTTTTTTTAATTGAATGGTCTTTGATTTGATGGCTGAGTGGGGGAAAGAGGAAGTAGTGGGAATTGAAGAACAACTGGGTGATGGCTGCTTTTGAGAAGATCTAGGATGATGAGGCATGTTATTATAAATGAAGATGAAAAGGAGCAGAAACAAGCAGATGAGATAGCGAGATGAAAAGGAGAAGAATCAAATAGATGAAATGGGGAGAAATTCTGAGCAGATAGAATGAACAGGATGGGATGAGAATGGAAGTGCGCAGCAAGGTAGAAGGAATATCCAGGGAGTAGTCCAAGATGTGGTTATGGCAGAAAGTAGGTCAAGATGTGGTTATGGCAGAAAGTAGGTCAAGATGTGGTTATGTCAGAAGGTTGTCCAAGATGTGGTTATGAAAAATTGAGTAAAAAAATGTTGGATAAGAGGTGAACATTGACACGTAAGGTGTCTAATAACCCAATTATTAACAAAAATAATTGCGGAAGATAATTGGGGTATAAGGATTTTTATCCGCAATTAATTTAATTGCTGATCCCTGAACATAGATATGCCCTAATAGTTACTGCTGATAAAGGTACTGAATAATTATTGAGATTCAAGAATAAATCTTCAGAATATGATTCTTGGATACCTGGGAAAGAGATATCTAATCTTCCTACTCTTCTAAAGAAATATATAAAGAAAAAATCATAACATTTTTTTATTGTTTTTTTTAGAGTGAGGGAGTGTCAGCCAGGCTGCTAGACTCACCCAGTAAAATAATTAATTATTTCATGGGATGAAGCCACACCTTTTTATTTTTCTATTATTATTAATTTTATTTTATTTACTTTAAGTTTACGTGTAATAAATTAACTAGTTACAAAGAAGTAAGTTTAGTAGAAATTTAAAATTAATATTAATTGTCCTATATTTTTTATTTTTATTTTTCTAACACCGTGCTCAAATGACAGTTTAGAAGAAATAAAAATTAAAATATTAAAACAAGAAAAGTTTTTTTTATTTGAAATATAATTTAAAATAAAAATAAATATGTACAAAAAATCAAATAACTTATTTAAAAATAACAAGTACCAGAATTTTTAAATAAATAGATTTCTTTTGATATATACAGTAAATAGAATATTCTAAAGTGTTTTTATTGAACAATCCTATAGTTTGAAATGTTCTTTCTTCTGGAAATTTCTTTTGAGTTGAGATTGGGTTACTGGGCTGGCCAGTCTGGAAGCTTCTTAATATTACGTTGAGTGCAAAAATATTCACTCTCTTTGGATTTCTGTGTGAAGGTGTTATCCTACACGAGGAAGATTTTGTGATGTGGATCATATTCTTGAAGATGAGGCACTAGTGTAGATTTTGACACATTCTCAATGAAATTTTTTTATTGTTGCTTATTTATAGGAATAAAAACCAATGCACCACAGAAAAATTGGGGGGGTATTGCTAGAAATACCCCTTGCTTGAACTCCATTGAGCCACAAATTTATGCCTGAATTATGCACACATCATCACCATGGAGGAAATTGTTTGGCCTTACATTTAGTCAGAGATTTGTCACAAATTGAGCTCAAGATGAACCTACATTGATTACCGTTTGATCTTGCAAAATCCTAATTTGATCATGAGTTGAACTCCCTTTGAGCTCACTTTGATCTAAAATAAGCTTTTGCATATCCAATATGTCAACTATTCACTTTCAAAAAGATTTGTATTGAATTTCACATGCAATATCAGAACCAAAACCAGTGATTTTGAGTAAGTGGCTCCTCAACATAATTAATCTACAATAAAATACCATCAAAATTCAATCTGATTACTGAAAACTTTTGGTAAAATGACTAATAGATATTTAAATTGGAAAATAATATTCAATTTCTCAATTTCAAATTTAAAATATAAATCCTTGTTTCAAATGTGAATTTTGTAGATTTCTCGCCTTACTATATTATGAGTAATATTTGAGGTATTGTACACCTTTGTAAATATGGTGTTGTGCTGCTAGAAATTATCTCTGTTTGAAGTCAACTTTATTTAAGCTTGATTCCAGAATGATACATATTTTATAACTATTTTGAGAAAAAAGTCACTAGTAATGAATTTAGCCTTTTATCTGTCCTTTATTAAACCTCACTTAATCATACTTAAATCCAAATTGACCCACAAAAACCTTATTCAAGATATTTTTTAGCCCAGGATGATTCAAGATTGGAGCAAAATATTATTTTACATATCCAATATGCCTATTGATTTAATTTCTTCAGGCTTACTTAAAATTCACATTAGCATTAACTTTCACTGGAAATATTAAACAAAAATCTTATAAATATTGTATTTAAAATCAAAATAAATCTAATATAATATGCTTACAACAAATTTTTTTTCTGGATTTATTGAAACAAAAAATTGTTCATTTGTGAAAATAGAAAAAATACAATCCATCCTGAATTTAGAATTCATTTTTAAAAATTTAATGCCCCCTCACTTTCAATTTTATCATGTATATCAAAAATTATTATTATTCTTACATAAGTTGCAGTGAATACATTTGAGCTCAAAAAGAATAAAAATTGACAAAATAAGACTTCTATAATTCATATTCAAAAATGAAATCACCCTTCATTATCTACCTGTAAACTAGTTTAAATTATATAATTTCAAAGTCAGTATATACTGATGTTATTTTTTCTTCTAAAAAACTTATTATATAGATTAATAGTCATAAACAGTTGACATAGATTTTAATTTTATATAAGCAATCTTTAATGCATAAAATAATAAAACTATCTTTTATGTAAAAAGTGATGTAGGAAAAAAATATTATTATATTTTTGATGCACTATCAATAAAATTGAAGATAGAGCATATCAAAAGTTTAAAATTAATTTCAATTTTGATATCATCATTTTATTTAATTTTACTTGAGTAGAAAAACAGATTTTAAATCTCAATAGAATTTTAAATCCCATTAGTTTGTAGATTTCAACATTTGAAACTATGAAAAAAATATTTATGAAAGAATTTTACAATATTTTCCCTTCTAAAAACTCATAAATCCAACTTCAAATCTTCTAACCTTCACAAGTAACCGCAATGCATTCTGAAAATACTCTATATGTAAATAATTAAAGGTAAAAAAATTATGTTTTTATTTTTTATTTCAATTTTTGATAAATAATATATATATATATATATATATATATATATATATAATTGCTTAAAAAGTCTAAGAGGGGACTTAATAGTGGTTTAGGAATTAGATATATAGATTCAACTTTCAAAAAATTGGTTTGGAATAAATTAAAAAGATAAAAAGGATATATATTGATGAAAGAATACTGATTTAGATTCTCTTAAAACTTTATTAACCACTTTTATGGAATATCAATCCATGGTTATTATTCTTTATGATATTATCAGAGAATTTTTTCCTTTTTTAATATAATGATTTTCTATTGTGTGGTATGTAGATTAAGATAAGTTTAAAAGATTTATTGAAGATATATATACCAGACACAGTATAGTTTGTAGATTTATAACTATAACTTACTTTTCTGATGTTTTACATCATTGATAAGTAGCTCATGAATTACACAAGTAAATAATTATAGTCCCTGGAAATAAGTCCTTGTGAATTTCAAATTTTTTGTTATTCTTAAAATCATTACTCAAATAAACTAAATTTTTTTTCAATAATTGATTGAAAGAAGGAGTTTCAAAATCTTATTTTGTAGTTATAAAAGTTTGAGTTATTTTTCATTTATAAAATATAATGAACATTTGTAAATTTTAACTTCAAAACTAGTGATCATAGCAAAGTAATACTTGAAAAATCAGATAAAAAGGGTGGAATAAAGTCATAGCACAACAGGAAATGATACAAAATTGTTGATTTTTGGCTCACAAAATTCAACATATTTTTGACATATTTTTCCACCTTTAGATAATGTTTAGTGGATTTCAGCATTATTATAACAAACAAGCTTAACAATGTTTTTGATTTTTTTAACAAAAATAAATATTTTTAGATCATTTTTTTAAAAATATGACTTATTTTTATGTTTTATCTGAAATAGTTAGTAGTTTTTTTAGCAGAAATCACTTGTTTTGATATTCGATTTTTGAATCTTTTAAGAGAGTTCATTTCATTAAAGTTTTGTATCAAATTTTCATTAAAAGATCATATTTTGGATCTAAAGTTTTGGGTTTGAAAAAATATATATTTTTATGTTAATTGACTCATTATTTTTGGATTGATAAACTATGTTAAAATTGGGATCGCTTATTTCTAGTGAGTGTACATCATAGTTGGTTTTCAAATCAAAGATTAATAAATGTTGAAATTTTGGAAAATTCTAAATATCTTTTAAAAATTTTTGATTTAAATAATGTTTAATGTTATGTAATCATTCTATAAGTAGAACACAATTAAAAACAGATAATGGTACATTGCTTTCAATTTATATTACTAAAATTCTATTCTACTTGAAACAATGTAAACTAAAGCTTGGTATATCATATAAGAAACTCAAAATTTTCAAAATTCATATTTCAAACTTTTTAAACATGATAAACATTAAAATATATTTATAGAATAATTTCCTAATTAGTTTCAAATAAAAGAAAACAATGACCTAAATTTATTTTAATACTTAAACCATTCATATGAGTGAGTTTCACAATCCTCTAAGTAACATATGGTTACCATTTATACACATATGCATGATTGCTCCTTTTGTTTAATTTTAGCTGAATCTAAAAAGGAAAATCTCATGTTGAATATCAGCTATAGATAAACTGCTTATATTAAAAGCTAATATTTCATATGAGAAATTTGTTATTGAGTTTGGGAAACATTAATAAGTGTTGGGAATTATAATTGAGCCATTTATTCAAGTAAATAAAAATGATGACCTTCAAAATATTTCATACATATATATATATATATAATAAAAATTAATTATGTAGTAGCATTTAACCATGGTTTTATACTAATGTCATATAAAAAAAGGGATTAAACTAAAAATTTCAGTAAAGAAAATAAAAATAAGATAAGTTAATATTCTTGTTTATATTTTCATATTTTTGAAAAGGCTAACTTAAGGGAGAAAATTATTTTATTTTAGAGTACAAGAATTTCTAGATGAAAATATTCACAATATATTTTGACCCTCTCAAAAAGAAAATTCTTAAAATTTTTCTATCAGAATCTATATATTTGTTAAGTAATAGAAAATGGAGTAGTGTCTTTGAAAATGAAGCTTTAAAAAATTAAATAAATTATTTAACTTTATAATATTATTTTTTAAACAATAAATCATGTATTCAAAAGAAATTATATATCTTACAATCAAGATAGCAGTATTAATTAAGCAACTCTAACAACTTTTGAAAGAAAACAAGAAAAAAATAAGAAGTAAAATGCTTAAGTTATTTTTTGAATTTAAGGAAACTTTATAGCTCTTCCTTTAAACTAGCCTTAAAGCAGGTTTAGATTTAACATGTGTAAGTTCATACATAGTATCCTTGAATCATGAGAACAGAATAAAATTCATGTAGTTTTATTTTATTAATTTATAATAGTATTTTTATTTTTGGCTTTTTCATTAGTATATATATATATTTTTTAACTTTTTTGTTTTTCAGAACATAAGTTCAAAGCTGCTCATCACTACTTTAAGTTGAAGCTCCATATGATATAATAAATGAATGATATATTATAATGATTTTTTCTAGAGACTTTTCAAAAATGGTGATTAAGAATACTTATTATAATTTTTTTAAATTTTTATTATTATTCTATCTCTTGAAAGGAGATGGACATATCTCAATTTAAATAGTTTTTCCTCAGAAAATTTTATTCTTGATCTAAATGAAATTGCATCACTAATAACTAGATGTTATTATAAAATTTTACCAATTTTTTTATCTGAACATAGTTAAAAGTATGTATAAATTAAAGTGTTTCCACATAGTCTTACTATTATCACACCATTTATTTCACATTTAGATTTAATTGTAATTTTAAAATAAGTCTTTCAATAATTTTAATAATACCTTAATATTTAATAATTTAGTTACATAGTAGGTTTTTTATACTTTTTTTATATGAGTCTTATTATATAAACACCACTTTTAGATTTTATCCATTTTGAAGTCTGATAATTTAAATTTTTGTTTAAATACCCAAATTATATCAAAAAAATTCAAAATTATATTTTTTTAATGTACTCTTTTTGATAAACATATCATTTCTTATAGGTTATTTTTCAACTATTTATTGTAAATAATAACTCACTCATTTATGGTCTTTTATTGTTGTTAATTACATCCAGACAGAATAAGGATACTCTCATATTATATTGGAGTTTTAAATTAAAAACTAAATACTAGTGGCTGGTATTAAATATGAAGTTTTTATAACTAAGTTGACCAATAATTAATGATTAAATGGCATTGTATATTACAAATTTTATTGAGTCTATATAAATATAACACTCAATAAATATATATAAGATATACATATAACCATTGAATATCAAAAATGAAGTACTTATCAACATGGTCTTTTTTTATGATTTTCAAATTTACTTATAGAGATATTAATATTACCAATTCAAATTTTATATCAAGTATAACAATATTATTACTTCAATTTTAATTATTTTACAAAAAATTTGAGTTAAAAAGTAATTTAATTCAGTATTTAATGAATGTTTTTGAAAAAAATTTGCAAAAATAGTAATAACCCCTCATAAAAAAATATAATTTTTTTTACTTACAATTTGCACAGTATTTCTAGCCTTAAAATATTGGTATTCCTCTAACAAAAACCTTTTTTAAATAAATTTAAAATTTTTTTCATTATTTAATTACAAAATGTCAAATTTATAATTTATTTTACCTTACTAAAAAATTTAGTTGAAAATTTAATTTTGGATTTCCAAAAAATTAACTTAAAAGTCAAAATTTAAAAAACAAAATTATAAATATAATTATGAGAAAGGGGTAAATAAAATTTATAATATTCATATAAAACAATTTCTTATATTTAATGGTGTTTGAATTTTAAATTTGATGTATTAAAAAAATTTTTATTAAATAACTAAGCCAAGTGAAATTGGCTTGGGTTTTTGGTATCACTAGCACTTATTTTTTTTCTTATACTCGCGTTTCAATTTTTTTTTTGTTTTGTTTTCTACCTTTCTCATTTTTTTTATGATTTTTAATGTTTTTAAGACTGAAGTTGCTTTCAAACAACTTCGGTCTAACTTGTCTCTCACTTCCCCACCAGATTGCACCTGGTAGGGAAAATTGCTTTCATTTTAGAACCCAAAGTCCCTTGCAGGGACTTTGGTTTCTCTGTGTGCATTGCACAGCCAGAAAAAAACTGGTTGTGCAATGCACTGCATGCAGCACATGCAATGCGTGTTGCTGCTGCAAGCAATGCCTGTTGCATGCAGCAGCAATGTGTGCTGCATGTGCTGCCCATATCTCATGCAGCTGATTTCAACTCAGCTGCATGAAATATGGAAGCAAGTGTGCAACACACTTTTCTTGCAGCAGAAACGCGCGTTGAATACAGTTTTGGCCACCTCCCAGCCTAGTAAATTGGCTGGGAGGGTGGAGAATGTAAAAACAAGCAACACTTCCAGCCAGGGGAAACATGGCTGGAAGTACTAAATTGAAATGTAAGGGACCCAAGCCAATTTCAAAGGCTTGGGTCATAAATTAAGGCTTCCAAAAAGCAGCCAGTAGAAATCTGACTGCAATAAAAGTAATTTTTTTAATTAAAATACATAAATAAATAAACATGTGTACAAATAGGATATACAACGCTCTACAGATGGTTAGAAACGGCCTTCAATTGTTACACATAGAAACAAAATCAAATGTTGCTGAAAGCAAAATTGGTCATGTTTTGATATTTTGAGCCATGTAAGATCAGGAAAAAGGTCAAGGCAAAAAATTACCCAATTAAGAATCTATCAATTTAATATGGTGGGGAGGTTCATATTTTAGAAATAGATGGTGCACATTATAGTTCCCTTTGAAAAAATTTGAAAATGAAATAATTTTCATGCAATGTAAATTTAAATGTGATGAGTGTATGTTTTTTAGCTACATGAAACATGGTAGCTAGAATTATGTGGCGTCAATTTTTTTTAGATGTGAATTTCAGCGTTCCATAAATCTTCATCATTACAACATGCAGCCAAGTAAATTCTAGCTGGAATTAGTATATGCATAGGAAAAAATGATCATGCTGCGTACAGTGCCTTGGCAACATTATTCTTGGAATTTAGATGAAGTTTATCATATGACTGGGAGAGCTGCATTTTTTTGAAAAAGAGATCAGTGAAAATTCATGATATCCACATCTGTTTTCCACCAAGCTTATTTTTCCTTTCTATGTCTCACTTACCTTTTTCAAAAAATATCAATCATATTTTTGCTTTCTTGTTTTGATTTATTGGTACTATTTTCTTGACCTTATCCGATTACCAGTAAGCAAATTTTTCTTGCTAATGCATTCCATATCATTTTGGTTTGTTACTCTTTATTACACTTTTGACAAGTTAATCTAATGATTCTACTTCAGAATTTATTTTTAAGGTATCTATTACTGTACCCTTTCAAATCATTATCAAAAAATTCTTTTTCAGTTAACTTAAAGTTTTTTTATTTGTTTGTCAATTTACTTTTCTTTATTCCTTATTAAAAATGTTCAATTTATTTATCTAACTGGTTATTTTTTAAAAAAGTGATTATAAAATAAACTTTATAATTAATTTTGATCAATCAGCTACAAATGGAAGAAGATTTTATAGACATGTAAGTTTATGTTTTGCTTATCATTTTTCTAAATTTCTTAAATACTATCTCAACCATTATATTATTAATATGAAAAGTAAAACATCATCTCGTACTTGCTGAAAGCATACAGGATAATGTTTGCTTTTCATAATAATAATTAGAATGATTGTACTTTACCTTTAATTTATTGATTTTTAAGTTGTTTCAAAGTCTTGTACTTGCTGAAAGCATACAGGACAATTCTACAATTTAAAAATTAATAATATATTGAAGTATAACTTTCTAAGTCAATATATTGGTCAGAGCAAGATTTTTCATTTTATATATGTGGATATGATAATTCTGTAAATTTTTTAATATTACTAGTGTATTGGAGTTATACTTTCATTATATTATTAATATTAAGTGTAGAGCCAAATCTCGTACCTGCTGAATGCATACAGGATAAAGCTATACTCTTTATATGTATAATTTAATAAAGTATACCTTTGAAACACTTTCTTAATATTTGAAATAAAGAAAAAGTACATGAATTTACAAATATGTAGATATACTAATTTTATATTTCTAATATTGAAGATATGATAAAGTTAAAGGTATCATTGACTGATAATTGAAATTCTGTAACTATTTTCTAATTTTTAATTTTTTTCTATTTTAAATCAAAATTGAATTCTCTTAGGATTGAACTATCAATGAGTAAAAATTTGAAAAAAAAATGGCGAGGGAAGAAATCTAAAAATAGGTGGGCAAAAGACATTGCTACCGGAATGAAACTTGTAAACGCTCTTGGAATGGATACAAATGGGAAGAAGCCACATTTCTATGCACGATATTATGCAAATAAGATGACAGATTGCAATAATTATTACAATTTTTTTCCTGGTTGTAGTATTTATAAACCAAAAGGTGTCTTGATACCTAATGTTCTTGTGCAGACTTTTGAAATTCATGAGCTCAAAGCACTAGATATGTTAGAAGCTACGGTGCAATGCATTAAGGAACTTTCTTACTGCAAACATGAAATTACAAATAATGGTTATCATCAAAGAGCTGGTGGTTTTGGAAAAATGTTTGGTGGTGGCTATATTTTAGATAGGAAAAAATCTTTATATATTCGTAAGTATCACTTTTTTTAATTTAAATACTGAATTTTTGAATGTTTTTACTTGAAGATAAATACACTGATAATATTGTACGCACGGATGAATATAAAAAATGAATGAAGAGGATGGCAATGTACTTTGAATATTTTTTTAAAAAAATATCATATGTAAAGTACAACGAGGCAACTAATCTTTGTGAAAAATTTGGTATTCCTGGATTTTCAAAAGTTTATAGTGAAGAAGAGGGTGTACCGTTTGCTAGTAATTTAACTTGGACATCTGTAGCAAATGTTAATGGGTTCTCCAATGAGGTTCATCATGATAAGGATGCAAGTGAGTATACTTTAGGAATATTTTTTCCTAAAGATACAGAAAAAAATACCATTCATATGAAGTACAATAAGACCCAATGAGGAAAAACAGGTGGAGAACTTATGTTTCCCGAAATTTGAAGTAAAATCAACTTTGAAGCAACTAATGGAATAACAGTGACATTATGGCCTGCCAATCAACTGAGGCATTTTACCTCAAGATGTCACAAAATTCATGGCTTCACAAGGATAGGTTCTTCTATTCAAATCAGCACTAGAATTTTTCATGCTATAGAAAAGCTTAATGTTTTTGATATTGATATTTCAGAGTACTTGAAAATGAAAGAAGAAAAAGATAGGTATAAATATTTGATTAGTGCTTTGAGAGTTTTTTTGAAAAGAGATGACTTAATAGAGGAAGAAATAAAATCAGCAAAGTATTATTTATCTAATGTTAAGACAAATCTAAAAAATTTTGATAATTAAATATTAAAAATTTAAATCATATATACACAACTTAATGCAAAATTAAACATGATAAATACTGGGAGTAGCTGCAACATTTTCAGTTGTGATGATTATAGTATTATCTATTTCTTTTATTTGTGAAATAGAATAATTTTTTTTTCATAATATTATAAAAAAATTTGATTTACTTTTGAGGAAATATATAAGTTGTGAAATATTTAAATGTCATTTTTATTAAATTGGTAGCAAAGGTTCTAAAATAAAAAAACTATAATAAAGAATTTGAAATATATTAGCCATAAAAATGTGCTTTTAATGATACCAAATTAACTGTATAGTATTTTAGGTCAAACAGGCTTATTAATAAAAAAGTTAATAATAAAGAGTTGATGAAAGAATTTTGAATCAAAAATAGATTAAATTGTATTTTTTTAGGAATACACACATTTAATTATTTAAGTTGTTCTACTTCTGATTAAAAATGTTACAATCAATGAAAAAATTTGTAAAAATTAATAGATTATTCAATATTAAAGTAAAGTAACAAAACTAGAGCAGTTATCATATTTTTATATAAACAACAAAATATTTAAGAATTTAATACAAGTTTTGAAATAATATAAGTAGATTTTAAATTCTTTGTTATTGCTGGACTTAAAATAATTTTTTTAAAAAATTAATTTAGAAAATCATGTCAAAGGTTTCTTAATAAATTTCAAAGATGGTCACATGTTTGACGTATTTGAAGGAAAATAACTTGAATTATACAAGATAAATCCTATACACAGAACTTTACCTTTTTACATGTTGGAATATTAATTTATTGAAAGGCTATGTTTAGCAATAAAAGGTGATACTGGCTGAATGGAGCTCCAGTGATTAATAAAATCTGCGGAAATAGCCCTAGCCATTCCTGGAGGACTTGGGGTATCAAATTTTAAAGGAAATGGATCACACTTGCCTATAAAAGGTTTTATTAATGTTAAAATATAGTTATTTAAATTTTTCCAAATTATTTCTTCCATCAAATGATTTTTTTTTCATGTAAATTAAGAAACTTAATTTCTGATATCACCTCCAATAAATCAGATGCTGAAGCCAATCTATGATCTTGAGAGCTCAGAAATAAACCACAGACACCATCAATTATATAGAATGTGAAAGATTGATATTGGTGGTGGGAGTATTCAGAATTTATCTTGTTTAGCGCAGCCTTTTGTTTCTGTTCCATTATAGTAAGTTGAGTATTTTTGTTTTTCTGACTCAATTATTGAACTTTGCTAGTCTTGTCACTTGATATTGTCGCAACACAATATTTTGATTTAAGAATGAAAATTGACATAATTATATCAATGATAATGTTGCTGATTTGAAGAAGAGTTGACATTGATATATCACGGGTTTGAAGTGCAGTGGGACCAACTTCTAAGCCATCAGGAATTGGCCTCTTCAGATTTGAAAGGTGAGCTAGAAGCTGAAGACCACGTTCAATTGGATAATCTGAGTTAATGTTTTGATGTGATGGAAGCTGGCTGAATTCATGTGCGGTCAGATAAAGTGAAGATGATATAAGAGATACCCATGAAGAACAGAAGTGATCACTCGGGATCATTAATCTCATGAGCATTCAGATAAGATTGGATTCAGGGTGATCCGTTTTCTTTGTTGAGGAAAGAATTTCAGTATTTAAACCATCAGGATCACGTAAATCTTCTATTTTTTTGAAATCAATATTATCGAGTACCCATAGCTGTGAGCTATCAATCTCTAAAAAATATATGCTACAAAAGGAAAAAAAAATAAGTAAAAGAAAAAATTTAAGACTAAAAATTATGGTAACTTACATAACTCAGTAAGTTTTTAAAGCCAATCTTCTCCACAAGATTTTTCTCAATGAAAAGTAAACATTGGAATATTTAACATGGGTTCTTGGGAAGAAGTAGAAGAGCGTAATTCGAGAAGAGTAACAATTTCCAACCATGACCTAAGGACCTTTGCTGTGCTGATTCTACCTTTATAAAATTTATGAATTTTACAGAATTCCTCCTGAAAATCAGAGTCTTTTAGAACTGAGGGTGAATAAGTTAGAGGTTTGTTTGATATCTTGATTGGAGTTGATTTCATTGGTAGAGAAGCTTTCAAAGAGGTCAAAGTAGGTACTTTACGAGGTGATGTGTATTGCTTCTTAGAAATGAAGGAATTCGGTGATGAGCTGTTTGAATCATCATCTTTATCAAACATATCATCATGTCTTGAAGAAGATTTTAAAGTTTTCTTGTTTTGATGAGCAAACATAGCTTCATATTCTGACAGATCATTGCTATTTTCATCGCTCTTTTCATCATCTTCATCAGGGAGAGGGCGTTTATTGATGGAACAATCTACAGTAGGTGAGTTTCTGGTACAAAATATCAAAAGAAAAATAAAAAGTACAATATGTAAGCAATAAAAGAGATATATGATAGAATTTTAAAGGTAAAAGAAAAACAGTAAAAAAAAAGGAAACAAGAATATACTCATTACTAAAGCCTTTGCTTTTTTTTGAGATTTATTATTTGATACATCAGAAAAATCTTTAGCAGAATCCGGTTTAATACGTCGAACAAAAGAGGAGCCTTGGGATAATTTCTTTTTCTTGGAGTGGATAACAGGTGTTTCAAGATTTTCCTTAGAAGTTGAAGAATGAGTTGAAGCTGATGGTTCATCTGTCTCATCATCATCCCTAATGACAATGACTTCATCAGGAGGAATCACACCCTCCTCGTAAGATACAAATATATATGAAGAAAAAAAATATTAATAATCTTATCTACTAATTTAAAAAAGGAGACAAAAAAAGTGAAGAACATACATTTTTCAAGGCTTTTCACATATTGGAGTAAGTCGTTACAAGGGTTAGATAAAATGAAGGAGAAGGATTATTGTTAAGGATCTTGACAAGTTCTTCCGTTTTATCTCTAGCCAATTCAAGTAAATTGTGATACTGAACTCTTGTTATTTCCTGCCTCTCATTGCTAAGTACAGGAGGGTTAGGTGCCATGCCATGTGGTAGAAATGGTGCAAGCTCAAAATCTTCAAAGCAAGTATCAATCTGAGAGTGGGATGGAAAACATTTGGGCGCTGGAGAATCAATTTTTTGAAAAAAAAAGATATAGAACATAAGTGAAATATATAAATTAAGAGAGAGGAAAATGATACACATACAAAGTGGAGGTGTAGGATTTTGAATACTAGACATATTGATTAATGAATATTAAAAAAAGTATTCGATACCAAAAAATTATGTTGTAATATGATGAATAAATATAAGAAACTCTATTCTAGAAAATTGAAGTTGATAATTTAATAGGATAAAAATTTAATTAAATTAAAATTAAAGTGAGGATGAAAGAAGCAGAAAACATAAAGAGGGGGATTATATATTATTTGAGCTTTTTTTAACATGTATTATTCATAGTGGGGTAGACTTAGTAACATGCTATATCATAAACTGTTTATATTGAAGCAAAATTTGATGTAGATAACAGAAAATACTAGGAATTCTTTGGGGACTTTTAGTGTGAAAAACAAATAATAACAAATGTATATCCCATATGCAAATTGCCACTGGTAAATACAAAATTTTTTAAATTAGAATTTACTCCTAAACAATGAAGATACACTTAATTAGTATATTATATGAAAAAAAGGATAATGCTTTGAAACTATTTGTTAAATTTACTTTCAGATGACAATGAGAGATTCACAAATATACTGATATGCCTCACCAAACAAGAAATGAATTATAAATATAAAATTGGTAACATTAGAATTTAAGATAAGAATTTGTTTTTTAAGTGACAGGAGGAGTGTTGGGCTAGGGTATGGGCCCAGTGATCAAACCATTGATAAACTTGGATACAACTAAGGGAAAAAAAATTGAATAGTTTTATTTTACAATATATCTTAGTCTGCACAAGATATTGAATTGTTGTCCCTAACTATACAAATAATGTTACTTTTCAAAAGTTATAGGACTACTAAGTTGATAAAATATTATTATGAATCACCCAATGAAATACCTTAAACAACATTCAAAATTATTAAAACATTAATATTCAATTTGAGATTTGGATTAGCTAGTTTTTCACAACTTACCACAGTTTTGATTAATATAATAAAACTTGAAAAAAATTGTTGAGATAACCTAGAAATGGGTGCAAGAAAATGATGAAACATATGACTTTAAACTTAACTCATACACTATTGATAAACTTCATGGATCCTGATTAATTTCTATTGAAATTAATTTTGAGACAGGCATATTGAATTTTAGCTATGACCAAGTACTGTAAGTGCCATGGTTTGTATTCAATATATTGGTGTTGAATTTAATTTTGATAGGACTTAACAAGTATCATATGGAACCATGCATGGAACCCTTACAGAAACCAAAAAATTTATGAGGCAATGAACCTCATAATTTTGATTGAAATTAATGTAGACCCATGCATATTGAATACAAGCCATGTCACATGGACTACACAGACATAGATAAAATTCAACATGAATGGCTTAAAAAAAATTTTGATTGAAATTAACCAAGGCATTAAAACATAAATTTTTATATGGTGTACTTGATCAAACCAGTTAATCCAACTACTTAGCTTACCTATACTTATTGAAATTTTATGCATAGTCCATTTCCATATTAATTTTGATTGAAATTAATGTTGACCAATACATAGTGAATACATGCTATTCCACTTACACTTGCCAGGCATAGCTACCATTAAATATGCCAGTATCGAAAATTAATTTTGATCAAAATTAATGAGCATGAAAATCATGAATTTCTGGAGTCAACTGCATATTTTTATGCATGGTGCCTTTCCAACATTAATTTCGATCAAAAGTACTTTTGATACTTTCATATTGCATGTAGCTATGCCTGGAAAGTGTAAGTGGCATAGTGTGTATTTGTTATGTATTGGTCAACATTAATTTTGATCGAAATTAATATTGACATTTGCATATTGAATCCAAACCAGCAAACAACCCAAAAGATTCTTCATAAAACTGCCCATTAATTTTGATCAAAATTAAGGCTGACCATATACATATTGAATGGTAGTTATATATGGTCTGAGTAAATGGAGATAGCTTATATTCAATATGTATTGGTCAACATTAATTTTGATCAAAATTAATGAGAATTTTGATCATGAACTTTGTCAGTCAGTTAGTTGTTTCAATTTTTAATGGCATGCCAACATTAATTTTGATCAAAATTAATGTTGAAATTATATAATGCATTTTTGCATGACATGTAAAGGACAGCAAGTATTCTTAAGTATTGAAATTTACTATACATGTTGAGGGTAAATATAATATTTACATATCCATATTAATTTCTATAAAAATTAATGTTGACCAATACATAATAAATAGTAAATATGCCTGGCTAGTGTAAGTGGCATAGCTTTTATTCAATCTGAATTTTGAAACATTAATTTCAATCAAAATTAAGGTTCATGATTATCATCAACTTATGCAGTCAGTTGCTTACTGTTATGCATGGTAACATGTCAACATTGATTTTAATTAAAGTTGAATTTGACATGCCACCAAGCATTTTTCTGTAAGATGAAAAGTAGGGCCCTCTATTCTTAAGTAAACATGTTACAATACATATTGAGCATGTATATATCATTTACACATTAATATTAATTTCAAATAAAATTAATGTTGACCAGTACACATTGAACACAAGCTTTACAACTTACACACACCAGATATAACTACCATTAAATATGTATATGGTCAACCCTAATTTTGATCAAAATTAATGAGCAGTTTTATGAAGAATTTTTTAGGTTGTTTGCTGGTTTGGATTCAATATGCAAATGTCAATATTAAATTTGATTGAAATTAATGTTGACCAATACATAATGAATACACACTATGCCACTTACAATTTCCAGGAATAGCCACCATTCAATATGCCAGTATCAAAATTAATTTCAATTGAAATTAATTTTGGAAAGGCACCATGCATAAAAATATGCAGTTGACTCCAGAAATTCATGATTAACATGCTCATTGATTTTGATCAAAATTAACTTTGATACTGTCATATTTAATGGTAGCTATGCCTGGCAAGTGTAAGTGGCATAGCATGTATTCACTATGTATTGGTCAACATTAATTTTGATCTAAATTAATATGGATACATAAATGTGACATAAAGAGGTATGGACCATCAATTTGTTGAAAAGACATTTTTATATCTCATACATTATTTTTTTTTCTTAAATAAAATGTTACTCTCCCTCAACACCTTATAACATTTACCAAGTTGCTTTGAAAAATAACAGAATACATAAAATTCAATATAAGATAGCTATATTACACAGAAGATCACCGTTATACCCAAGTTATGATGATATTGATGCTGTATTAATTGATTCCCAAATCTTTACCAGATCAATATCAGCTTCAACTCCAAGTGAATCACATTCATTCACAGATCATCCTGCCAAAAATGTTGCTGAATAGCAATTCTTGGGGAGGTATTTGGGAACATTGAATATACCATCTTGTGCAACTGTCCTTTCTGATGACCATGAATATGTTTTTGATGCTGATTTTCTTTGAGCTGGTGTATGGGCTAAATACTTTGTCATCTTATCCATTTTTTTAAACAAATCATTGAGTTCAGGATTTAGCCATCCAGGAATAGCTTGGATGGGTGCAGTTGGGGCTGGTGGTGGGCCTTCCTCGATATCAGAGATGCACCTAGTATCATGAAAAAGCACAACAAAACCTGGCACATCACTGCAGAGATCTCTTGCTAACTTGTAGCGTGCACTAGCAATCTGAATTCCAACTAAATCAGCTTCATAATAACAAAATGCAAAGTAAAATAAAAAACTTACCTTGGTACGATAACGTTTTACTTGTGGCCTTGCCCTCTTTTCCATCTTTTCTCTTTCCACCCTTTCCTCTTCTTGCCCAAACAACCTTATCATCTCCTTCCCCTTATTAACTACCCATTTCTCAATAACACATTGAGTGAACTGAAGCTTTGACTGATTGATTGTATTCAAGGTGGTGAGCCACCTGGTAGAGTGGTCGCATACTATGGTTCCCATGACTTGATTCCAAGTTTATTCCGAAAAATCACAGCAAGTCCAATCAAAGGCGAATTTACAAAAACCTTTTTCTTGCAATTAACGCTCTAAGTTTCTTTTGACAGAAAGTGGGATAGGTGCTCCTCCTTTTAGTCCTCGAGGCTCAGGTTCTGGAAAAAATTTGGGTAGTCAAATTTTGGATTGCAAGAAGGCTATAGAATTGGTTATCAGAAATTGTCGATCAGCTGCAGAATTAGCACGGTTAGAAGATTGGACTTGGGTTAGGACAGTTTGAATTGGTTCCAAGCTTTCAAATTTTCAATCTCCAAAGGTGTTGAGCTTGCAGGATATTTTTTTATTTGTGTTGGTCCCCCAAGACAATACTTCAGAAAGTGGTAAATATTTCTATTTAGACTGTCTGAGCTCCTGGGAACATCATTCCTTCTAACTAAGCCTCTTACAGCCCTTAACCCCTGTTATTGCTCATGAGACTCTGCTGAATTGAGTCTGTGGTAATCACTGATATCCATAATTATTGAGGGGCTCACTAACAATTCAAACAAGTTAATTAAATTGGTTATTTTTAAATAAAAGAATACACTAAAAATTTTACTTACCAGCTCCACTTGTGCTTGCTCCTTGGTTAGGCTGAGCAGATGATTATTGGTCTCAAAAAAATTCCCTCAATACTTCACTAGCCCAATCTCTTCCTAGCTGATCCGCATGCTGATCAGCACTTTCAGGAGCAGAAGGATGATTGGGATTAGAATTTCTCAGCTCTTCGTGAGACTCTTGGCCTGGATTGGGATTAGGTGGTACAGATTGAGATGCATCTGGAGGTGGATCAGCAGCGGGTGGTGGTGGAGTATTTCCAGTATTAGTATGTTGAGGTGGAAAAAAATCGAAATCAGTTGGGTCAAAAGACATCCCTTCAAAATTATCATCCATAATGAGCTGTAATAAAAAAAAATAAAAGAAAAATAATAAGTCTTTAAAATTTATACCTATAAAAGTTAAAGTAAAAAAAGATACTATGTTTATAGTCTTGTTAACGTGTATGTTATCTTGGGGAAAAATAAAGTGAATAATATATAGCTATCTGCTAAAGTGGGAAGTTCAAACTATTTATAGTAGACGAATGAGCAAGAAGATTATTCATTAAGTAACAATTTTATCATATTTCTCATTATCATGATTTTCTTTCATTCATTCTTACATTTAAAATAAAAATGACTCATTGAAAGCATGGGTTCTCTTGCATTAAAAGCAACCAATATAATTGTTCACTGATTTAAGATAAGGTAAGTTGGATGCATTGCATTTTTAATCAAGCATTGAAATATTTATTTTACAATTTAAAAACATCACCAATCCTAAAAATTTCCCCAATCCCAAATTAACACAAAGATGTTAGTCAACAGAAAATAAATTTGATTAATTTTTTTACTCACTACTGTATGCAGTCCAATGGCAGTGACAACCTCGTCTTTGATTCCAAACATTCCTTTTTTGTGCTCGACAGTAGCTGCATGTTTAATTATTGCATCTTTCTTAATCACAATTTGAGTTGCTTTGGCTACTCTTACTAACCGACAATGCACTTGTGGGAAAAGATCATAGGGATCCTTTGATGTTTCTTCTGGACAGAGCTCCTTGAAAGGACTTACTATTAAATAGATTTGATCATTCTCTTCTTTGACCTGAAAAGATCATCAATTTTCTCAAACTGGCTATCTTTTCCATAGTAGAATTCAATTTTTGAATTAGCAATGTGTCAATGGTAACTAGTAAACCTCTTTCCATGTATCAATATGCTTGCTATGTTTTCAACTACCCAATCCCCACTTTTCTCCAATGGTGTCAAAGCCTGTCTTGAAGTTTCTTTTCCCATTTGTGCCCTTACCCATTTAGTAAATAATGCCATACTTAGATGGATCCATTTGTTTTGTTTATCGAGATCAATATGGATTTTTTTAGTCTCACATTGATCATTATCTTCAGCTTCACCAAGATCTAATACCCTAGACTTCCAATACCAATTTTTGAGCATTGTTAGCGGTATCTCTCCTGTGGTCAATATTAATAAATTAGCACAGCTGAGTTTTTAAAACATTGCTTACAAACATTACATACGTGGATGGTGATTGTTTAGAATTTCAGATAATATATGATTCACCCGCTCTCAAGACCAAGTAGCTGTACCTGATGGTGGACCAAGACGCTTTATCATTTCAGGATAATGTTGAGTGATATGCAGATTTGGCTTGCCTTAATATTCTTCCAACCCTCTTCTAGGCACTCACAATACTCTAAAAGAAATTGATCTAGATCTTTAAGCTCATTAGTCTGTATATTTTTTAATGTCAAAAAATTGGTGATCAAGCATAATGTTACAAGTGACTTGTGAAGATAATATTCTCTTGGTTTTTTAGGTGAGGAAGATGAAGATTCAGCTTCTTTAAATTTTTCAAACCAAAGGGGTATAAGCAACAAAGGGAATTAGAGAGTATACAGCATGTGCCATTCTGCTGCCTTGAGGGATCCTGCCTTTTTAGATCCTACTGATTTTGGAACTCGTGTTAGCCAGGAAGGCCTTCTTACTTGATCAATAATCTTCCATACAACCTGTAGCTCAGCTGCTGTGATTTGTGGATTACTACTACCTTCATTTTCTTTCTCCTTACCTTTCCTTTTTTTTTCTTCATCTCTAGCTGTCTCATTTGATGAGTGAGATCCTTCACTCTGTGATATGCTAATGCTCCGTTGCCTTAAGTTATACAATGAATTACTACTTCCACTGCCGTGAGACTGTAATGAGGCCAAATAGCTATATGGAGGAATAAATTTGGAGCTGGATGACCTACTCTGGCTTCTTGCTCAATTTGTTCCCAATCCTTCACTATCTAGTCCATGATGACTTGATGAATGTCTTGAACTGGTAAGTCTTTGCCGCTTGAGCTGTCTTGTGTTCCCTGTATCATCATCATCATTATTTGTGGTGCTTAAGCTACTTCTACGTTTTTTAGAATGTTTGTGCAGTGAAGTATCAGAAAAGAAATCATCATCTTCATCTCTTACATGCCAAATTTTATCCTTTTCCAGCTTTCTTTCTAGATCTTTTCCTGCATTTTTGATTTGAAAATAGCTTAGACTGTGATCTTTTAGGTTGCCAAGCATATGTGAATGCATAACGTTGTGGTCTTCCAACATTGGCAGGGGCCTTTGTTGTGTGATTTGGCGCTGTTTGTGCATGTCTTAATTGACATCTGTTAAGGAATTGGGTATTTTTCTGATTTTATTCCGTGGATATTGGGTCTGCGGGTATGTGGGTACTATCATTGGATAGCCCCAGTTTTTCTCTATATTTTATGTCCTGTAGACATTTTTCATATTCTAAGTTTTAAGGGGTCATTTCCTCATTTTTCATTTATAAAAGATAGCTGTTTAATTTTGTTTTTTGTGTTTTTCGGGCTAACCTTAAGTCTTAGGTTTAAGTGCTTAGTACCATTGGATAGAGCTAATTTTTCTCTATATTTCATGTCTCAATGTTGTTATAGTGAAATTCTGTGTTTTAAAGGTTTTAGTAGTTGTAGCTAATTTTTCTAAGTAGATTAGTTGTTTTTATTGGTTTTCTGGCTTCAGGGAGGCCAGGCCGCTTCAGGCGGCACCTCCGACGTCCGGCGGCCCGCCCGCCTCTGTTTTAGAAGGTTGGGGAGCGCTTCAGGAGGGTTTTTTATTCAATTTGGTGGGTACAGGCACCAGATTGGTGGGTGCGCATGGGCTCTTAGATAGTGGTCTGTGGGTACATAGTGAATAAGACAGTTTGGGGCAACCTTAATTATCATACAACCATCTGGAGGTGATATCCTTGTTCCTCACTCAGTTTTCACTGTTTTCTGGCCACAATTTTGCTGTGTTTGTTGCAAGTGAGTTCTTCATTTAACTTAACTTTGGCAACTGTTTTCTCTGTTATAGTCTTGCAAGCTATAGCAAGTATTATTGCTGTCTCTGGTGTGGATTTGCAGCCTACATCAAGTATCTTTTCTGTCTCTGGTGTGGACTTTGTTCTACATTTCAGTTCCTTGGTCTGGTAGTCAGTCTGGTGACTACTTTCTTGACTCATCAAGCAGTCAAGTGTGTTGAAAAGGGGATTTAGCAAAACAGGAACCAACTTACTTTAGCAAGTAAATCTCACTCTATTTTTCTAAAGGGACACGGGATTTTCTCTCTGGTTTTTCTCCAACTCCCTTGGTCAAGGCCTATAGCTAGTACTATAGGATTATCTACATTTCTGGCGCCCAACGTGGGGTGGAACTTGCTAGATCTTTGGAATCTTTGTTTTCTTTGGTTGGCTCTTTTTGGTGTTTTGGTCTGGAGGAATGGCTTCTGGTTCCTCTATTCCTGTGGTGACTGTCAGTGGGGGAGATGGTCCTCCTTCTGTGATGGTTAGGGAGTGTGTAAGGATTAAAACTTAGGATGGTACCAAGTTTAATGGGGAGGATGTCAAGTGGTTTCTAGAGAAGTATGAAACTGCTTCTGGAGTGGATGGTGCTTCCTACCTGGACATGGTGAAGCAGATAATCTTCTTCATTGGTGATAGGGAAGTGGAGAAGGAGATTGTGGCCATGTCTGGCTACAAGAAGAGGGATTGGAAATTGTTGTGTAGGGAGATGGTGGATAGATGAGGTGTCAGGTTCACTATGGTGGATCTGAACAAGGTTGTCAGTGAATGGCAATCTTATGGTGGTGTTGGTAACTTGCATAGTTACAGGAAGTTTCTGCTACAGTTTGATCCTGTGGTGGAATATTTGGTGGAAGTGGAGGAGCTGGCACATGAAAATGCTGCCAAGATGTTTTTTGGTCTGCCATGGCTAGAGATGTCAGGATGGATGTGTTGAAGGAGTTGTCAAGAAAGGAATTGATGAAGACTCTTTCTAATGGTGACCAGAAGTTGCCTGCCTTGGATAAGGTGAAGGAGGCTGTTGAGGCCCATTTGAAGTTATTGGCTGTAGACACCTATCAGGAAGGGTGTGCCAAGTATGTCAGCAAAGTCAGTGAGGCTTTGGCTGAAGATGAAGTTAGGGAGAAGAAGGAGGAGAAGAATTTGGTGCAGGTTCCCAAACAGGATAGGGACCCAATGGTGGATCAGTTGGCTGATCTTACAAAGCAGCTGCATATTTTTGTTCAGGAGGCTAAGAAGGTCAATAAGGCACCTTCTCAGCCTAGAGATTTTGATAGGAGGGCAGGTAGGAGTGATCCTTGGGTCTGCTCTTATTGCAGCAGGAGAGGGCACAGGTCCAATGATTGTTGGGAATTGAACAGGGATGTGTCTGAAGGAAAGGTGGAGTTTGATGGCAGGGTTTTCAAGTTTCCTGATGATTTGGTCAGGAGAAGGGGAGGTCTCAATCAAAGGAGGCCAAGGTTTGAGGAGATTCCTGCTCAAGGGAGGTCTTCTGGTAAGGAGGATGAGGATAGCAAGGGAAAGGGGAAGGAGGTCAATAAGGTCTCTTTTTCTACTTCCTTTGGTGGTTTGGAGTTGTATTCTTGTGGTGGACAGTCAAGTGGTGAATGCTTGGCTGGTGTTTATGATGTGGAAGCAGGGAAGGTGGGAAGGCCTAAGAGCAGTTCTCAGGTCCAACAAAAGCCAAATGCTTCAAAGGTGGATCGTAAGCTGAGTGCAGCTAGGAAGAGGTACAGCAAAGAGGAGCTGTACAAGATGCAGAAGGGTATGGCTGACATGGGCCCCCCTAGTTTTGGCGCATTGGACATGAATGGTGAGCCAATGCCAATGGAGGTGGATTCTGACTCTGAGGAGGATGTCCCTTTGGCTTCATTGCCAAAGCCTGCTGGAGTTAGAGGTTCTGGTGAGGGATCTGGTTTGGTTCCTGTTAATGGTAAACCTGTTGGTGGTGCTGGTCCTCAAGAAGCTTCTAGGACCAAGGTGGTGAAGCCAAGGGCTCACTTTGAGAGGCCAGTAGTTTCTGGTCAAGTTAATGTTATGGACTCTGTCCTGGAAAGGATGAATCAGGGTCAGGTTTCCCTATCTTATGGGAAATTGTATGCTATCATTCCAGGGTTGGCTGATAGACAGAAAAAGTTGTTGACCAGGAGAAGAGTTTCTTCTGGGGAGGTAGAATACATTTGTGATTCTGCTGAAAATTTTGGTGAGGGGTTGGAAACTCAATTTTCTGCTCCTCTTGGATATGTCAATGTCACTCTGAATGGCAGGGAGGCAAGGGGATTGGTGGATTCAGGTTCTCAGATAAACCTGATTTCTTTGTTTGAGGCAACTCATTTGGGCCTCCCCATCAAAACTGGTATTGGTTGGAATTTGAGAGGGATCGGTGTTCATGTCACTGAATTGGTTGGAACTTCAGAGTTTGTGAAGTTAGATGTTGGCGGAGCCTCAGGGAAGGTTCATTTTTACATTGCTAAAGGTAATGTAAAAGCAGTTTTGGGTGGGCCATTCTTGATGTATTTTCAGGCAAGAATTGGTTATCAATTTGATTTTGGAATCAGTTTGGAGTTGACTGGTGAAGATGAAAGGAGGCTTCACATGAGGTTATCATCCCCTGGAGAGGATGGTTGGGAGACCAGGCCTGGTTTATCTTCAATGTGCCAGTGCATGGACTGCTGCAGGAGAAGGAAGGAAGTGGGTTCTGCCTCAGGTTTTTTGGAGTGTGGCTCAGGCTCTATTGAGAGTCTGTCTTTTTTAGAGTAATGAGGGCTGATCACCCTAGTGCTACAACCTCTCCCCAAGATGCGGAAATCCCAGGTTGTAGTAGGTCAGCTCCCTTGGAGATATACCAAGTGGATTTTCAACTTTCTCTTTTTAATGTTTCTCTTCTCTGCAAGTATTCATCAAGTTTTTTATAAAGTCTCTGTTCTCTCTCAAGATTCTTAATTATTTTTAATTCAAGTTAAAGGAAAAAGATTGGTTATATATCTTTATTGAAAGATATGGGGAAAAGTTTTGGGGTGGTGAGATTGGGGTCTAAAATTAAGTCTTCCCAATTGTGCACCTCTAGGGTTTCTTTTACATCTTTCAAAAACATTACCTGGGCCACACCTGTGAGCATTGGGGAAACCCCTGGTTATTTTTGTAGGTCAGAAGAAAACTTAAGAAAAGAAGATAAAAATTTCAAGATAATTCAAGAAAATAAAGAAAAAAATCTGAAGATAATGAAGAAAGAAGATTCAAAATATTTTTGTGAAGATTGTCAAGATCAATTTTTGGGCCTCCAGCATGAGGTTAAACTGCAAAATTTTAAAAGAGTTGATTCTGAAGATGAATCAAGATTTGAAGATTTGGAAGACGGAAGTGAAGATGAAGATTTGGAATTGCGGAAAAGTTTTGGAGTGGTGAGATTGGGGTGTAAAAGTAAGTCCTCCCCATTGTGCACCGCTAGGGTTTCTTCTACACCTTTCAAAAACATTACCTTGGCCACACATGTGAGCAATGGGGAAACCCTTGGTTTTTGTTCCAGGTCTGGTGGTGAAGATTTCCTGAAGATCCCTCAAGTTGAAGGTGGAGCGGCAAAGTATAAGAAGGTAGCTCAGAAGATTAGGCCATCAATGAGCCTATGCCTGTGGGTTTGAATCCGCCCTTGAAGAGACCTCCTTTGTCAAGAGATCTGTACTGTACTCCTTTGGTGAAGAATCCTCCAGAATTTGTAGAGACGGCTAGGGTAACCGTGGAAAGGTTGAAAGTTGTTAATTTTGGTCCTGATGGGTGGTTGTCAGAAGAAGAAAAGAAGTTGTTGTTGCACGTTATTGTGCTGAGGGAAAAATCTGTGGCATTTGTTGAAGAGGAAAGAGGTGTGTTGAAGCACTCTTATGGGGAACCATACTTGATTCCTGTGGTTTGTCATGAACCTTGGCAAATCAAACCTATTCCGATTCCAGTTGCTATCAGAGAGGATTTTGTAGAGATAGTTAGGGAAAGAGTCAGGACCGGTTTATACGAACAATCGACTTCGAGTTACTCAAGTCCGGTGTTCTGTGTAAAGAAGCAGAATGGAAAATTGCGGGTGGTCCATGATCTTAGAGCCTTGAATAGAGTCACTATTAAGGACGCTGGTATGCCACCGAGTGCAGAGGACTTTGTTGAAGCTTTTTCTGGAAGGGTGTGTTATGGTTTAGATGATATTATGGGTGGTTATAATGAGAGGGAACTCACACGGATTCAAGGCCTCTCACAACTTTTGAGACTCCTTTGGGAAGATTTCAGCTCACTAGGCTGCCTCAAGGAGCAACTAATTCAGTGGAAGTTTATCAAGCACAGATGGCTTGGATTTTTCAGGATGAGGTTCCTACTCATGCTGGTATTTTTATTGATGATGGTGGAATTAAAGGACCATCCACTGATTATGGTAATGAGGTTTTAGCGGAGAACCCTGGCATAAGGAGGTTTGTGTGGGAATATGCAATAACTCTAGAGAGAGTGTTGTTTAGGATTGAAGAGGCTGGTTTGACCATTTCAGGGTCAAAATTCTGTTGTTGTGTTCCTGCTTTGGAAATCTGGGTCATGTGATATGTAAAGAGGGAAGGATTATGGAAAAGAAGAAGATTAATAAAATTTGGTCATGGCCAAGGCCTAAAAATACTACTGAAGTCAGGGGATTTTTGGGTGTATGTGTATATGTCAGGATTTTTATTAAGGATTTTTCTTTGTTGGCTTCACCTTTAAGGAAGTTGACCAGAAAAGATGCAGATTGGGAATGGACTGTAGATGTGAAGAGGCTTTTCAGAAGTTGAAAAAGGTTTTTGGTGAAGATATTGTTCTTCACAAGTTGGATTATGGTGTTTGTGCTGGAAAAATTTATCTGGCAGTGGACCCAAGTTATATTGCTGCTGGTGCTGTTTTGTCTCAGGAGGATAAGACTGGGAGGGTCAGGCCAGTAAGATATGAGTCTGTGGTGTTTAATGAGGTGGAATCTAGGTATTCTCAACCTAATTTGGAATTGTGTGGTGTAGCAAAAATTTTAAAGAAGCTACAGACGGTTTTGTGGGGGCAGCATTTTGAGCTGCAGGTGGATGCAAAATCTTTGGTTCAGATTATCAATACGCCTAGTCTTCCAAATGCTCCAATGACTAGGTGGGTGGCATTTATTCAACATATTTCTTTTGACCTGGTACACAAACCAGGCAAAACTTTTACTATGCCTGATGGATTATCAAGGAGGCCACCTACAGATGAAGATTCTGAGGCTGAAGAGTTTGATGAAGATGTTCCAGTGGTTAGGGCCAGCACAAAGGGTGCTGAAGATTTTTCAGACCTCCCCCAAGAGGCTAAACTGGCTGAATCTGATCTTGATTCTGGTGATCAGGATGTTTTTGTTGATGAAGATGAAGTTGTTGTTTGGGACAGCTCAAATTTGGAAAAGGGTGTTTTTGTTAGTGAACTGGATTCTCACAAGGTTTAGTGGAAAGAGAAGGACGTGCCAAAATTTAAGTATTGGTGTCCTGGTTGGGCTGCTCAATTGGCTCATGTTCATACTGGTGATTTTGATGACAGAATTGTACCCTTGGATGTTGTTTTGTTGGATTTTGAAGATTAGACCTGGGGTCAGTCTGGGTTTTATTTTATTTTGGTGGAATATCTGTTGACCTTGGAGAGGCCAGATAGTTGTGATGATGATACTTGGTTGGCAATCAAGAAGAAGAGTCCTGGATTTTATGTGTCAGGAATAAGGTTGATGAGGAGAAGGCATCCTAATCCTCAAGTGGTGGTGACTCAGAAGAAGGGTCAAGAATTGGTTTTGAAGTCTTTGCATGAAGACCTTGGTCATAGAGGCTTTGGGGAGACTTATAGAAGAGTAGCAGACAGATTTTGGTGGCCAGGTATGAAGTTGGCTGTGCAGGGTTGGGTTTAATCTTGTGAAGAATGTCAAAGAAGAAGTCACTTGAAACCTAAAGAGGTGGGCCGTGCTACTGGTGAATCAACTGTTTTTGGAAGGGTCAGTCTGGATGCTGTCCATATTAAAGAGGGCAGGTATAAATACTTGATTGTTGTTAGGGATGATTTATCTGGTTGGGTTGAGGCGGTGCCTCTGGTTACTTTGACTTCCAAGAATGTGGCAGAGTTTTTGAAGAAGGAGTGGATTTATAGGTATGGGTTGATGAAGTTGGTGACTGTTGATGGCGGGCCAGAGTTTGGTGCCGAATTTAAAGAAGCTGTGGCTAGTATTGGATCTAAAGTTAGAGTGGCTACACCATATTATCCTGAAGCTGAAGGCATGGTTGAAAGAGGCAATCAAGTTATCAAGAACGCTTTGGTGAAGATGTGCGGAGATAGTGCTGAAAAGTGGAGGCATTATTTACCCTTGGTGTTATTTGCTGATAGGGTCACTTTGAAGAGGACAACTGGCTTTTCTCCTTATGAGTTAATGTTTGGTCAGAAAGCTGTTCTACCAGTGGACTTGGAAGCTGTCTCTTATCTTGGAATTGATTGGGATGACGTGCACTCAACAGAAGATTTGCTCTGTGCCAGGATGCAACAGTTGGAATGTAGAGAGGAATGTCAAGAGAAGGCATGCTCTAGAATGATGAAGATTAGGAATCAATCAGTCAGATACTGGGACAAGAAGTTGGCTCATAGACTCAGGAGTCCTTTGAACCCTGGTTGTTTGGTTTTGGTGTATAACAGAAGTTTGGAGAGTCAGTGGGGAAAAATGTTTGCTGACAGATGGAATGGACCTTACAGAGTCAGATCTCAGGCGTCTGGAGGTTCTTATGTTTTGGAAGAATTGGATGGTGCAGTCTTGAAAAAGAGAGTGGCTGCAGACCAGGTGAAGAGGTTCTATCCCAGAGGCACTAGGCATGTAGAGGATTGACTCCGCAATGAGGATAAACTATGGAACGTTCTTTATGTTTGGAATTTCTTTTTAGTGTTGCAGAGCAGCTTTTTTGTTGGAAACTTTTTTTTAGAAGGTACCCATGGGTGGGGCTTCTAGATTTGATCTTGGCAAGTGTAGGGGTAACTGATGGGCTGGCTGCTCTGTAGAACAGTTACCCCAGATTGTCTGTTTCCAACCCTTTCTCTTAATTTGGTTGAACCCTTGTATTGGTTTCTTTTCACAGGTTTTAGTCCTCTATTCCTTTAAACTAGAATTTCCTTTGGTTTTCAAGTGCTGGACTCTTCACTATTATTGGTTTGGGTTTATTGTGTTGGATGTTGGGTTTTTATTAGAAGGTACCCAAGGGGGGGCTTCTAGATTTTATTTTGGCAAGTGTGGGGGTAACTGATGAGCTGGCTGCTCTGTAGAACAGTTACCCCAGAATGTCTGTCTCAAGTCTTTTGTTTTTCCTAGTTGAACTCTAGTTCTGTTGTTTATTATTCAGGTTTCAAGTCCACTATGACTTTAAACTGGTTTGGGACTGGCTTTTTTATCTTTGGTTCTTTCAGATTGGTGGTGGATCACTGGTGGTCTCCCATCATTTTTACTTATTGGAGGGAGCCCACCCAGTGATCATTTCTATGGACCAGACTTTCTCTTATTGGACCATCTATGGAGCTGGAATGTCATTAATTTTGTAGTTATGTTTTTGCTAGATAGTAGTTTTAGATTATTTTCTTTTTTCTCTTTTTTTCTTTTAATTTTTTTATGGGGATTTTTCAAAATTATAAGATCAAAAATATAGGGTGTTCCCACATCAGGGTCACCTGAATGTGGGCAAGCATTGGTGGGGAAAGGCTCATCAATTGGCCGGGCAATGCTATTTTATCATTTTAGTTTATTTTATTTTTATTTTATTTAATTTCATTTTTCTATTATTTTTATTTTCTATTTTTTTTCTTTTCTATTTATTCTCATTTTTACCCTTAATCTATGTTTCTTATTTCATTTTTTTAAAAATTTTTAAGGTGTATCCACATCAAGGTGCACTTGGATGTGGGCAAGGTATCAGGGGATCAGCTCATCAATTGGCTGGGGGATACCATTTGTATTATTTTTTATATTATAGTTTATTTCATTTATTTTTATTTCATTTTATTTATCAATTTTTAATTTTAGTATATTAGTAGATCATAAAAAAAAAAAAAATTCTGAAATTATTTTTATTAATTGTTTTATATTATTATTATGTTTATAAACTTTTTGCAGGAGCTCATTGTCTGGATGATTAAACTTCTGGAGGCTTGTCCGGATTGTGATGTTGTTTTTGCTTTTTGTTGGGATTGTGGGAAGCACTGTGTTCTTTGAAGTGCATCCTGCTGGAGAGATAATATGGATTGTAATGGGCAGAAATTGGATTAGAGGGAAGTTCAGAGGAGGAAGAAGAAGAGGCAGGAATAGAGTTCTGGAAGGTGTGCTTAATGATCCTAGACATCTTCCAGTGGTCGTCCAACAGGTGCTTTCTCAGGGATTTTTCAAAGTCATTCAAAGGTCCATGGAGGGCAAAGGCTTTCAGCATGTTTGAACACATGGTGCTTAGGTGTTTTTTCATGTCTCCATAATCCAGGGTCAAAGAAGTTTCTAGAGGTTGGCCAACTCCAATAGTAGATTCAGGAGGAGGGGTGCCAACTAGACAAGAAGAATTGGATCAATAATTATTTTTGTTGAAGAAATGGGATGAATCAATTGGTACTTACAGATTGGAATCTCATCAAATTTGTAAGCAGCCGGAACTTGGATCTCTGAAGATTTTGGAATGGTCATAGTGGGTGGATCAACCAGGAAAAGATATGGATTCTCTTGGTCTTCCTCTGAAAAAATTTGAGAAGGTGAAATAGGAGGCTGATGCTCCTGGGGCCTAGTTGGAGCAGTGGGATTGTTGTTGTTTTTGTGGTTGTTATTTCTGTTGGATTCAGCTGGAGGAGGTGCTGGTGATGGAGTACCAGGGTTGTTAAAAGATGGAGCAGGAGGGGGTGATTTGGAAGCGGATTGATCTCTTCTGGATGGGGCTTTTGAAGGGATGGAACTGTCAGAAGAATAGTTGTCTGACAGAGGAGAGGTGTAGTTTTGTTTTCTTAGCTAAGGAAAAATTTGTTGCTGGGGTGCAGTGTTGGGTGCTCTGGTTTCTTCTTGGGGTCCTCGTGCAGGTCTCCTAGAAGTTTGGGAAAATTTGGAGTTTTTGGACCTTGGAAGGGTTGGCTGCATTGCTCTGGGAGAAGTGGGAGGTGATTTTGTAGAGTTGTTTTTATTGATTGATTGAATTTGGCTGTTTTCCTGTTGTTTTTGGAGGTTTTGAGCCTGATTATCACTGTCTAGTGAGACAGGCAGGCCGCCTGGACACGGTCTAGAAGCCTGGGAGCTGATCTTGAAGCTTTTAGAGCTAATTTGGAAGAGATAAAAGCAGTTTCTTGGGAAGCTAAGGCTGTTCTTTTGGGAAGAGTTCGGGAAGCTGAGCTTCTGGATCTTCTGGAAGGTGCTGAAGATAAAGAGGAAGAGGAAGGACCAAGCTCTGGGGATCTGGTAGGGGTTCTGGAGATGTATTTATGAGAAGGTGAAGGAGGAGGAATAGGGTAGTTGGAATCTCTATCACATTTTTTCTTTTTGGAGTAGCAAGAATCACAAGCCCTGTTGTACAATTTGGCTTCAGGAGTTGGAAGAGTGAAGGTGCAAGGTCTGCACATGTGGATGCTTTGTTTTCAGGCATAGTCTTTGGGAGCAGTGAAGCAAGGAAGAGGAGAAGGGTTAACATCAGGAGATCCAGCCATAATCTGTGGTGAGAAAAGATGATGGAAAGGGATAGGAGGAGATTTTTTGTCAGTGGGTAGATGATGAAGTGAAGGTGGAAGTTCAGCAGGTTGGCTGTAGAGGTGTTCTGTATGAAATTGGCTGCGTCTATTTTATGCAAAATTCCATCAGTCCATCAAGACTTTAAACTGAAATCTGGTTTCTGTTAGTCCTCCAAGACTTTAAACTGGCTGGTTTCAATATTTTATCAAGACTAGTCCTTCAAGACTTTAAACTGAACACTTTGTTAGTCCTCCAAGACTTTAAACTGAGGATTGTTGTTAGTTTAGTTACCCAAGACTATAAACTGAGGAATGGGTTTTGTTTTTGGAGTTTTTTTTGAAAGATTGGTGGAGGGTATCCACAGGGGGAGCCTCCGAATTTAGCAAAGGAAATTTTGGGGGTAAGTGATGGGCTGGAAGCTCTATTTACAATTACCCCAGAATGTTAATTTTTTCTCTGTGTCTTAATGTGGTTGATCTCTGGTTCTGGGTTTATGATTTAGGTTTTTGAGTCCCTTAAGACTTTAAACTGAGGGGTTTTGAGTCCCCCAAGACTATAAAATGAGGATGGTCCCCCAAGACTTAAAACTGAGGGTTGTTTGTGGTTACATCCTATAGAGGGTGTGGTCAATTTTTCTTTTCTGAATCAAACTCAAGTACTAGTGGAATTACAGAGGGAATCAAGAGATGAAATGAAGTGTTCAGAATTAGCCTTGAACTGGTGAATGAGGTGTCTTCTTTTCTCAATGACCTGTGGATCACTAGCAGGAGTGGATTGGAAGTAGTGAAGCAGAAGTTGTTTCTGTTGAGATGTGTGTTGTTGGAACTTGGCCTTGATAGTGGGCAAGTGGTTTGGTGTTGGTGGTGCAATGGATCCTACATTGCTATCATCACTATCAGAAGATGGAGGAACTGAGAAGTCATCAGTTTTAAAGTTGAAGGAAGAAATGAAAGTTCTTTACCATCAGATGGACCAGGGATGGTGGAACTAGTTGTTTTATGCGTTGTGGCACTCTTCTGGGAAGGGTGAAGCTTTTTGATTAATCTGGGTATAAAGATGGATGGCCTAGATCTTTTGGTGCTGGCAGAAGATGGACCAGGTTGAGGTGGAGGTGAATCTGTTGCAGAAGATAATGGACCAGGTCTGTAGCAGGTCTTCTTTATGGATTGGAAGACATCACAGGACGTTCTGTATGGATGGACAGGAGGTGTGATGGTGCAGATTAGATTATTGTCAATGCAGTACTGGCAAGGACCCATTTCAGAGGCAGATTTGGGAAGAAGGTTGAACATGGTGGTTTGATGAAGAAAGAATGTGGACATTCTCAATTGGAGGGAGGATGTGGTCTTCCAACATTGGCAGGGGCCTTTGTTGTGTGATTTGGCGCTGTTTGTGCATGTCTTAATTGACATCTGTTAAGGAATTGGGTATTTTTCTGGTTTCATTCCGTGGATATTGGGTCTGCGGGTATGTGGGTACTACCATTGGATAGCCCCAGTTTTTCTCTATATTTTATGTCTTGAAGACATTTTTCATATTCTAAGTTTTAAGGGGTCATTTCCTCATTTTTCATTTATAAAAGATAGCTGTTTAATTTTGTTTTTCGTGTTTTCCGGGCTAACCTTAAGTCTTAGGTTTAAGTGCTTAGTACCATTGGATAGAGCTAATTTTTCTCTATATTTCATGTCTCAATGTTGTTATAGTAAAATTCTGTGTTTTAAAGGTTTTAGTAGTTGTAGCTAATTTTTCTAAGTAGATTAGTTGTTTTTATTGGTTTTCTGGCTTCAGGGAGGCCAGGCCGCTTCAGGCGGCACCTCCGACGTCCGGCGGCCCGCCCGCCTCTGTTTTAGAAGGTTGGGGAGCGCTTCAGGAGGGTTTTTTATTCAATTTTGTGGGTACAGGCACCAGATTGGTGGGTGCACATGGGCTCTTAGATAGTGGTCTGTGTGTACATAGTGAATAAGACAGTTTGGGGCAACCTTAATTATCATACAACCATCTGGAGATGATATCCTTGTTCCTCACTCAGTTTTCACTGTTTTCTGGCCACAATTTGGCTGTGTTTGTTGCAAGTGAGTTCTTCATTTAACTTAACTTTGGCAACTGTTTTCTCTGTTATAGTCTTGCAAGCTATAGCAAGTATTATTGCTGTCTCTGGTGTAAATTTGCAGCCTACATCAAGTATCTTTGCTGTCTCTGGTGTGGACTTTGTTCTACATTTCAGTTCCTTGGTCCGATAGTCTGTCTGGTGACTACTTTCTTGGCTCATCAAGCAGTCAAGTGTGTTGAAAAGGGGCTTTAGCAAAACATGAACCAACTTACTTTAGCAAGTAAATCTCACTCTATTTTTCTAAAGGGACAGGGGATTTTCTCTCTGGTTTTTCTCCAACTCCCTTGGTCAAGGCCTATAGCTAGTACTATAGGATTGTCTACAACGTCAATTGAGCAATATTCAGTTGGACACCAATATTCAAGGTTATTCAGCTCACTCCATTGTACACCATGATTCTGAACAATTGATACATGCTCCCAATGTGACTTAGAATTTTTCCACTTGGTTTCCCAGCACATATGATCCTCATGATTCCGTAATGAAAAATTTCCCACATTCTTTTCACTAATTTCATCTTTAGAGATATTACAGAAAGAGAAGAACATTCTTTCAGAGTGACTCAAAAAGCCATCCAATTTTTGTATTGCAGGAATGTTACCTATCAAAAAGAACAATGCAACTCTTAATTTCCGACCTCGTGGATAAAGATGCGTCTTTTCAATCAATATACCATCCCATAGAGTTTTTAGATCATTAACCAGGGGTTTTAGAAGGTGATTAAGCTGTTAACTTGAGGGTTCTGTTGGTCCAGGTATAATAGCATACAAAAAAAAGATTTTCCATTTTGTATCTATTTTCTTGAGGTAGGTTCATACACACCATTATAATATTGCCTACAGACCTCTGATGACCTCCAATCCTATTACCACCAGGCCTAAACCAGTTGACATATAAAGTAAACATTAAGTTGCCTGAAGTTAATGTATATTCATCATCATTTCCACCCAGAGCTGGAGTGGTAATGGGAAGGTTTTTCCAAATTGAACCATCACAAACATCCTTCATCAAATTACACTCTACATTGTCTGCCACAGGGGTTTTCTTCTCAATCAGAAGCTCAAATTTGAACAGTTTGATCTTTTCCTTAAGCCAGTCAATAAAAGAATGGTGATGAAATGTTTTGAGAGATTAATATTTTACATGTTCTTGATGTTCCTTCATCAAATACAGCCTTTCATCACATTTAACTACAATTTGTCCTGCTCCAAATGTTTTTAAATAGCACTTTGATGACAAAAAAAATGGTTGATTGCAACATAGTATAGATGGTTGAGATTCAGAGTTATACTCATAAAGAGCAAAGCATTTAGGACAGCATGTTTTAGTGAAAAATGATTGATTGAGCTTTAATCGACTAAAAACTGTATCTATCGAGCGTGGGATCAGGCAGACAATGCTACCAGAATCCAGTCTTCCACTATCACCTAGAAGTTTGAGCTTCTTAATTTCTTCATCCAAAAATTGAGTACAACCTTCTTTGCTCAAATGATGAATCAGAGAAAGCTTTTCTTCCTGCCACATAATTATTTGGCTATACCGTTCCCCAAGATTTGAGTTTCTAGAGACTGTTGAAGATACTTCTTCCCCAAATAGTGACTGCCCCTATACAATAAATCACCAAAACACCATAAAGACTTTTACTCTCACTTTGAAAAATAGATATACAGCTTACTGTTTCTGTGGAGCTGGAACTTTCAATTTTAAGTGGATTGTTGGAAGAAATAACCATCTGGGCCTTCCTATTTCTTTCCTCTTGATGTTTTGCATAAGAATTAGAGATTTTGAAAGCCATACCAACTTCAAAGAACCCAGAAGAATTTTGATACTTTCTATTGACACATCCAAGCTCTTGACATTGACATACATGAAAAAATGGAGGCATTGTGATTGTGATAAATTTAGGAATAAGTTAGCCATTGGAAGTTACCGATTGAAGGTATTCCTTTTTTTGCAAGGCACTAGCTAATATAAGCTATATTTTTTTATCAAAAGAATATGATTGAATATGCATTGAAATTATTTAAGTTTAAATGCTCAATTTTTAATCAGATAAATTATATATTAATTAAAAGCTATGCAGTCTACTTTATTTGCATTATGTATACTCTCTGAATTTGTACAACAATGCATGCATGTTTATCAGAATATTTTCTATCATGGAAAAAATTCTATTGTACACACAAGTATCTCAATTATTTTTCTATCAAATGCCTTCTGAGTTATATCTAACTACCCTATAATTATTCTATTTTAGTAAAAATTCTTAGTTATGGACTATAAGAAAGTAATCCATATTTTTAACATAATTATTTAAAAAATTACCCCAAAAATCAAAGTTAAACCCAAAAATAAGGTTAATATTTTGTAAAAAACAATCACAAACATATTTCCTTCACTTTGAAAATTGGTCTGTACTAGGTAGAATTTTCCATAAAGAAATAATCAAAAATACTCAAATAATAGATGCTACAAAAGTGTAAACCTTAAAGCATTACAAAAAATCTGAAACCTTGTATAAATTTTCATACATAAATGTGAAGAAGTGACACTGTAGTCTATTTATTCAGGTTAAAAAAAATTACTCAATGGAATATGTATTACTATCATATTAGACCAAAAATAATTTTTTGGTAATCAAAAAATGAACATAGCCTCACATTTATCAAATTATTTTTGTGGAAACATTTTTTGAAAAGAAAAAAAATCCTTTTCTCAAATGAGTCTGCTTTTATCACATAATCATTCTCTTCCTTTTGAGTTCAAATTGCATATAAAAGTATAATTTATGCATATTATAATGCCATAAAATTGAAATATTTCTTATTCTTAATTTTTGTGATACTTCACCTTAAATCATCTTTGATCATAAAGTTTTGAAGCTCCACAATTTATCCTTCCTCTTTGTTTAATTTTATTGAAAACTTTCTCAATATAATTGTTTATGAACCCTAGTAGCTCTTACTTTCCTCATGGAAACCTTCCCAAAAACACACAAACACTTAATAGAATTTTTAATGAGACTTTGCCTCCATTCAATTCTCACTTTTGTAGATCTATACACAATTTTTGTTGTTCACTTTTGGATATGTCACCAGAATCAAATGGATGGAAACAAAACCATACTGAAGAGCAATTAGACAGATTTTCATCATTTGACATGAATTCTTGCAACATCGCCTTTGAACTACCTCATCCAGAATCAAATTCAGCTGTTTCCAAAAATTTTCCACCAATTTTCCGTGAATCTTTTATTGACCACCTTCCCATGTGCCGTTTCCCAGGGTCAAATTTTGCTTGGAACCTAGATTGGTTTGACAAATGGAACCAGGTCTTGGCAAATATTCTCATTAAAAACTGGGACAATGCCTTAAAAACCAATAATTTCATTGCATATCCAATTGACTCAACTCAAATTAGCTTCTCAAATCAAATGGGAGTTCTTCACCGTTGGTTTTTAGGTCATTCAGATAAATTAAGACTTGGGAAGGATTCTGATAGCTCTCAAGAAATAATCAAAGTGAGAAAGCATAAATATAGAATAAAAAAAAGTATGAAAATTCCCTTTTTTTCAACCATTTTTATTTATGACCTTTATTTCAAATAACAAAGATTCTTAGAATTCAGTTAACCGAACTAAACTTCTCAAAAAACTTCCACATTGTGAAACTTATCACAAACGTTTCACAAACATCAAGTGTTTTTCAGACACTAAAATTGATAATGATGGATCTTTAAGACGTATCTTAATGCAATGGAGGTCTGAAGATTTTTCTAAAGTTGCACAATATCTTGACCAAAAACACTTTGATATTCGAGATACTTCAACCTACTCTGGAAGTGTGCTAAAGGACTTGGCCTTGTACAAAAGAATCAGTTTGGTTTCAACATTATCACCTAACCTTAATCCTTCTCATGTCCCCCGGGGTTTGCCAAATGACTGTTATTCTCCCTTATATCTTGCATCTCTAAATCCTCAACAACTCAGACTTTTAAATCCTCAAAATCCCATAAATTTACCTGCTCTCCTTGAAATTCTTGCTTCCTCTAATGTGAGTTATTGACAAACTCCCTTAATAATAGGTTTGCACACTCATACCCCTCATTTCCACTGTTTGGGACACTTAGCCTTGAAAACAAAAACATAAATTTAACAATTACTATTATCATTAAAATTTATAGAATTTTAATTTGGCTCACATTGTTAGCTCCATTTTTTCCCTTTGAATCTTATACATGCTGAATTCTATACTTCCATGCACGAAATAATTCAAAAAATTTACTTCATTTTGCTGCCCCATTCTATACAGCTGATCAACAGCCTGCTTCTCAACTGCTGGATTCCAATTTGGCTCCTATTTCAACATTGAACATATAAAAAATTTAATATTTTTGCTCTTATTATGAAATATAAGACATTGAGCTCACCATTATATATACATTTTAAGCACACTTGAGATCTATACCCACTCCTGCAGCCTGAATTCACCACGGGAAATCTGGGGGTGAACTGCTAGCAGTTCCCTCTTTTTGAAACTATTAGGAATTTGTCAGGAAACTGTTGGGAAACCATCCTGAAACTTTCAGAAAGATGTTTTTAAATCTGATGAAAAAACATTGAAAAAATAAACTGTCACAGATTGAATCCAGAACAATCCCTCCTTGAGCAGAGCTTAAGAACCACATTGAACATCAGTTAATCTCAGGTTTGGCAAAAGGTTGAACAACATCACTTAGCATACCTTAATATTCAAATATTAAACTTGAATATATGTTGTGTGTATGATATAGATGCATATGCATTTGAATTTGCATGGTGGATACTTATTGCATGCTAAAATTGATGTGAATTGCCTATCCAAAGTGTATGCATAATGACTATGAAGAATAAATATGCATAAAAAATATGCATAAAAATATGCATAAAAAGTATGCATAGTGATTATGCATAAAAAATATGCATATTGAATATGCATAAAAATATGCATATGGAATATGCATTAAAAATATGCATATTGAATATGCAAAAAAAGGTGCATATACGTATATGAATAAAATATATTAATATGCATATAAATCTGTATAATGAATATGCATATGAATATGCATAAATATGCATAATGATTGAAAAATGCAAAAAAAATGATGCTTAACAAGTATATTTTATGCATAAATAGAAATATGCAATATGAATTCATATTGCATACAGATAACACTGGCAAACCATTTTGACCAAAACTCATACTAAATTTTCATTCTGGACTAAAGGTGTGAGGGAAGGAAGAAAAACAGTCCGACGTTAGAAAAATGCTACATGCACTCATTTTGTAGCAGAGCAAATGAGAAGTGCTGAATTATGGTTGGTGCCCATAATTTAGTATGATATCATAATTTTATTTAATTGTTTTCAATATTGAAAAGACTTTAAGTTGGTTGGTATGGATCTAGCTGTGCCAGGGTCTAATCTAATTATTTTAACAATTTCTTAATAATTAACGGGCTTTAATACAAAAACAGGTTGTATTTTTTGTGGGATATTGGATATGATAAGGTCTTTTGTAAAAAAAACTTATATTGTTTAAAAATATTCCTGAATCAGATGTGGGATAATCACTACAAAAAATTGTAGTACTGTGGGCAATAAAATATATGCACAAGCAGTAAAGAAAGGACCAAGTGAACCCTTTTTGTGCAGTGGGAATCATTAGAGTGGAATTGTGGATGAAAAATATAATTCATTATTACCATTTTATTTAATCAAAAAATTTATAATATTAAAAAGAACTATTGATTAATTGGTATTTGACCTTTGTGCCTCACTCATATTTATCATTTGATTGATTTTTGTCACCATTATGTTATTAATATTATAAGTATAGCAAAAACTCGTGTGCCAAACGCATACCGGGTGATGTTACACCTTTTATAATATTATTAAATGAAGGTAAAAAAATATGAAAATGATTTGTTTTACAAAAAATAAATTGATATCCGAAAGCAATATGAGGGATAAAAAGGTAAAATTAAAGGGATCAAATATGAAATAAAAAATTAAAGTGAAATTCCTCCCATCAAGAGCAAGTAGACATGATGGGGTGAACGCCCACCAGTGGCACTAAACTTGGACTATAATTTCTTTTTTGTAAAAATAAAAAAAAATCCACTGGAGCTTTACCAAAACTTCAGGATGACAATTTTGCCATATCAAACAACTTCTAGTGCAATTATTGAAGAAAAATTCATCTTCATTGCAATAGAGAGAATTGATCACATCAGACTGTATGTGACCAAAAGTGTCCAGCACAAGTTCGGCCGAACTTGTGCTGGACACTTTTATGATGGAGGTTAGCTAGGGTGGAATTTTTCTTCAGTTCATCTGGTATTTCTTATAAACATGTCCACTGATATTTGATCTTTGTACCTCACTCATATTTATCATTTGATTGATTTTTTGTCACCATTATGTTTTAATATTATAAGTATAGCAAAAACTCGTGTGCCAAATGCATACCGGGTGATGTTACACCTTTTATAATATTATTAAATAAAGGTAAAAAAATATGAAAATGATTTGTTTTCCAAAAAAAAAAATTGATATACAAAAGCAATATGAGGGATAAAAAGGTAAAATTAAAGGAATCAAATATGAAATAAAAAATTAAAATAAATATACTGCCATCAAGAGCAAGTAGACATGTTGGGGAAAATGTCCACCAGTGAGGCTAAACTTGGACTATAATTGCTTTTTTGAAAAACAAAAAAGTGCCAATCTGAGGTTTAAAAAAACTTAAGCATAACCATTTAGCCATATCAAACAACTTCTAGTTCAATGATTGAGAGAGAATTGATCACACCAGACTGCATGTGACAAAAAGTGTCCAGCACAAGTTCGGCCAAACTTGTGCTGGACACATTTATGACGGAGAGTAGCTAGGGTAGAATTTTTCTTCAGTTAATCTGGTATTTCTTATAGACATGTCCATTGGTACTTGATCTTTGTGCCTCACTCATATATATCATTTGATTAATTTATTGTCACCATTATATTATTAATATTATAAGTATAGCAAAAACTCGTGTGCCAAATGCATACCGGGTGATGTTACACCTTTTATAATATTATTAAATAAAGGTAAAAAAATATGAAAATGATTTGTTTTACAAAAAATAAATTGATATACAAAAGCAATATGAGGGATAAAAAGGTAAAATTAATCTCAAAGAGATCAATTATGAAAAACAAAATACTAGTAAAATTCTTGCTCTCAAGAGCCAGTAGAAGTGTTGAAAAAAATGGGAGCCATCAGGGCTAAATTGTAATAAGTGACCTTTTTTTTAAAGATAAAAAATTATACACCTGAGGTTGGGAAGAACAACAGGTGGATGATTCAGCTAAACAAAACTGCTTGTAGTGAAGTTTAATAAAAAAATGTTTTTTGTTGCCATATAGAGAATTGATCCCATCTGACTGCACGTGACTAAAAGTGTCCAGCACAAGTTCGGCCGAACTTGTGCTGGACACTTTTATGATGGAGAGTAGCTTGGGTGGAAATTTTCTTCAGTTGCTTCATCTTGTATTTCTCATAAACATGTCTACTGGTATTTGATCAGTCTATATCTTTCATATTTATAATCCGATTAATATTTTATCACCATTATATTATTAATGTTATTAGTATATCAAAAACTTGTGTGCCAAATGCATAACATGTGAAGTTATACCTTCAATAATTTTTTAAAATAGATGTAAATAAATATGGAAAGGAATAGTTTTACAGAAATTAAATTGAAATTTGAAAGTAAAAAGAGGAATAAAAGAGTAAAATAAAAGTCAAAGAGTTAAAATATGAAAAAAATACTGGTAAAATTCCTGCTATCAAGAGCCAGTAGAGGTGTTAAAGCAAATGGGAGCCATCAGGGCTTAATTGTAATAAGTGACCTTTTCTTTAAAGATAAAAAATTATACACCTGATATTGGGCAGAACAGCAGGTGGATGATTCAGCTAAACCAAACTACTTCTAGTGAAATTTGATAAAAAATTTTTTTTGTTGCCATACAGAGAATTGATCCCATCTGACTGCACATGACCAAAAGTGTCCAGCACAAGTTCGGCCGAACTTGTGCTGGACACTTCTATGATGGAGAGCGGCTGGGGTAGAATTTTTCTTCAGTTCATCTGGTATTTCTTACAAACATGTCTACTGGTATTTTATCTTTGTGCCTCACTCATAGATATTGTTTGATTAATTTTTTGTCTTAATTATATTATTAATTATATAAGTATAGCAAAAAATCGTGTGCCAAATGCATACTGAGTGATGTTACACATTTTATAATATTATTAAAAAAATGTATAAAAATATTAAAATAATTTATTTTAAAATTTATTAATTGATATCCAAGAGCAATATGAGGAATAAAAATTAATTTAAAGCGATCAAATATGAAAAAAGAAATCCAAGTATTATTGCTAATATCAAAGGCCAGTAGAGATGTTGAAGAAAATGAGAGCCGTCAGGGATAAATTGTACTTAATTGATTGTTTTTTAACGATAAAAAATTGTGTACCTGTGGTTTGGATGAACTCTAGGTGGATAATTCAGCTATATCAAACTACATCTAGTGAAGTTTCTTATCAAATAATTTTTTTCATTTTCATAGAGAGAATTGATCCCATCTGACTGCACCTGACCAAAAGTGTCCAGCACAAGTTCGGCCGAACTTGTGCTGGACACTTTTATGATGGAGAGTAGCTAGGGTGCAGGTCTTCTTCAGTGCAACTGTTATTTTTTTAAAACATGTCAAATGGTATTTGATCTTTCTGTGTTATTCATATTTTATTATCTGATTGATTTTTTGTCATTAGAATTTTATTAATTTTATTGGTACAGAAAAAACTTGTGCGCGAAATGCATGCCATTTTATATTACACCTTTTATAATATTATTAAAAAATGTTAAAAAAATATGAAAATGATTTCTTTTCCAAAATTATAAATTAATATCCAAATGTAACATGAGTGATAAAAAAGTAAAGTAAAAGAGATCAAATATGAAAAAGAAAAATTCAAGAAAAATTCGTGCCTTCAAGAGCCAGTAGAGGTGTTGAAACAAATGGGTGCCATCAGGGCTAAATTTGATAAAATTTAATTTTTTTTAAAGATAAAAAATTTTTCACCTGAGGTTTGGAAAAACTCAAGGTGGATAATTCAGCCATAACAAACTACTTCTAATGTAATTATTTAGCATTTTTTATAATTTAATTTCCACAGAGAGAATTGATCCCATCTGACTGCACCTGAACAAAAGTGTCCAGCACAAGTTCGGCCGAACTTGTGCTGGACACTTTTATGATGGAGAGTAGCTAGGGTGGAAGTGTTTCTCAGTACATCAGTTTTTGTTTTTCACATTTCTATTGGGGTTTTAACTTTTTTTTATCATTCATATTTATCTTATAATTAATTTTTTGTCACCATATATATTATTAATGTTTCTAGTATAGCAAAAACCTGCATGCCAAATGCAAAATTGGTGACGTTACAACTTTAATAATATTATTATATAAAGTTAAAAAAATATGAATATGTTTAGTTTTTAAAAAAATAAATTGATATTTAAAATTAAAAAGAGTAATAAAAAAGTAAAATGAAAATAAATGGGATCAAATACGAAATAAAAAATACAAGTAAAATTTTTACTATCAAGGGCCAGAAGTGGTGTTGGGACAGTTGGGGACCCCTAGGTCAAGACTTGGTCTAAACTTACTTTTATGTATAGCTAACAAATTTTGAACTGAGGTTTGGACAGACATCCAGGGGACAATTTTACAATATTAAACATTCTTTACTTCAATAATTGAGTGAAATATAATTTTTTATTGCCATAGAGAGAATTTATCTCATATGACTTCATGCAACCAAAAGTGTCCAGCACAAGTTCCGCCGAACTTGTGCTGGACACTTTTATAATTGAGAGTAGGCGTACAGCAAATCTTCTTAAACTCAAAAGGGATTTCTTATAAACATTTCCTCTGGAATTTGATCTTTCTGTGTCATTTAAATTTACCATTTGATTAATTTTTTGTCATCATTATATTGTTAACGCTATTACTATAGTAATAACTTGTGTGAAAAATGCATACCAGGTGGTGTTCCAACTTTAATCATATATTATTAAATAAAGGTATAAGAGTATGAAAATTATTTATTTTAAAAATTAAAAATTGATATCCAAAGCAATATGAGCAATAAAAAAGTAAAATAAAAGGGATAAAATAAGAAAAAAAAATCTAAGGAAAATTCCCACTATCAATAACAAGTAGAGGTGTTAGATCAAATGTGCACCACCAGGGCTAAACTTGCAATATATTTTCTTTTTTGTTAAACCAAAGAAAGTGTCCTGATGAGTTTTGAAAATTCATCAGGAGGACATTTTGGCAATATCAAACTACTTATTGTGCAATGATTGAGCAAAATGTCATTTTCATTTCCATAGAGTAAATTTGTCAGCCAGGCTATTCCAGGAGTCCAGTAAATGATATATAAATTATAAAACCTTAAAGAGTGGGTAAAACTTGTATTTAATGAATATAACTTAATATTTTATTACATAATGAAATTATATAAGAATTTTATTATATACAAATGTTACATAAAATTTATTGGTTATATATATTTTTATATACAATTAAATTGAGCATAATATAATATATTCTACAAATAATGGCGCATTTTTATATATTTAATAATTATAAATTTATATTTAATTAATTAAAAAACATATATTATAATTACAAGTGTAAATTTGATTTATAATATATTTAAATTAATTACTTAAATTTATATATTAAACTAATACCTCTCATATGACACTAAACAATTATTAAGGACGCTTCTTTTGACCCTTAATTGTGTTAGAAAAAACAAATAAATTAATTTGAACTAAATTGAGATTAATTGATTGTTTTGTTGCGTCAAATTATTTTTTGTTTCACTTAAAATGTCCTCTAATCAGGATGGACCATCTGTTGGGAATTATATTTCTCATAGTTCCTATGTTTCCACTCTTGTTTAGTTATTTACTATTGTCACTTACTGATTTGGGGATTAATGGCGGGGAAATTGGATTCTTAATTGGGCTTTTAATTAATTGTTTCATGTTTTTCTCTATATTGTTATGTTTCATTTACTCTTTTTGATATATTTGTTTTATTCCTTTCTAATCATTGTATTTACTGATATAGTAGCGCTTCAGAGGACCCATTGCCTATAAAAGGGCCTTGGATAATCCCCTGTAGCCTCATCACTTATTATACACTCAACAATTTAAATACAATTTTTATATTACGTTTATATTCTTTTTATTAGTAATAAAATTCTAATTAAAATTTTATATAACAATTTAAAGGTTGCTCTAAGTCTGATAGTAATTATTTTGGTTGCCGCGCAGAACTCTTACTTAAATAATATTAATATTAATAAAACCAACTTGTTGTCACCTCCCAGCTCACTTATCGTTGTTTTCCTCTCAATAAATTAAATAATTTTATTAAATTTTATTTTTTTTATTACCCATACTTTTCCCCTCCTTCTCCTCCTCTCATTCCTTCTTCTATTTTCTCCTTCTTCTAGACGACCGGCCGACAACTGAGGGCCTTTCCAAACGACGACGACGATCGAAGCCTGGCGACGAACGACAAAACGCACGGACCACCTAGCAAAACGAAACTTTTGCCGCGACTGTGTTTCGAACTTGGGTTCGACATATTAGGTTTATATAATATTAATTTTTATATTATTTTGAAGTGATTTTTCGATCACTATAGTAAGTTCACCTTTGCGCCTCTCACTCATATTACTATATTTTTATTGCAATAACAGTGATTGTGGCTTAATTGCTGATTCACTGAGTGTAAGTGTTCAATTTTTAAAATTTTTTTTTTCCTAGTTGACCATTATAGAGTGTTAAATCCTCTTAGTCCTAGAAGAATTAACATTATTATTAATACAAATTGAATTATTAATTTAATTTTTTTTTATTAATTATTGTTAATTTTTGGTTGACTTAAAAGTACATTGTGCTTAGTCCCAATATATTGCCATATTTAATATTGGTAATTAATTGGTTGAATTAACTAACTTGTTATTCCCAATTTAACCTTGCAATCCAATTTTTTTAAGAAAAATTAATTTTTTAATTATTACTTTATATTGAAATTTATTTTTTCTATAATTTAATTAATTAAAAAATTTTTTTTTATATTATTTGGAGCAAATTATTGACTAACTTTGATTATTTTTTTTATAAAGTACAAAGTAAATTATTAATCTTCCCACTAGTATGTCCAACAATTTGACAGAAAAAATGGATAACATGCAAGTGGATGAGATAGAAATTGACTATGATGCTGACACTGTAAGTTCTTCTAAAGTTGGTCATAAAAAATCTTATGCTAACACAAAGAATTCTCATACTGCAGGATGTGGAAATGACAGGAAATGCAAACAAACCAAACCCCCTTCCCCCAGTACCACAGAAGGAAGTAAAGCCTCTAGTGCCTCAAGAAGGTCTTCCAAAAGGCTTCAAAATAAAAAAGCTTCCTCTGCCACAACAAATCAGCAACCTCTCCAGTCATATAAAAGAGTTGAAGACAGAAAATATGACGTACAAAGCAAAGGTAGACACATTGTGGGATCAGGTCCAAGAACTCAGGAACCAGATTCAGGCCCAGGCCCCTCCTCAATTGCCTCCCAATCAGCTTCAATTTCAGGCTCAACCTTCACAGCCACCCAGCTCAACCATCCAAAATCCAAATACTATGGAAGTAGAGCAATGGAAATGGGATTATCTAATGAGTCACTACCAACAGAATGTGCAACACCCTCCTCATCATCAGCCTGGCCCATCCAGAACACCCAATTTCCATCCACCTCCTCATCCCTACCAACAAAGCAGGAGAAAGAAGGCCCAAGCACAATCCCAAACCATGTCCCAGGGGAAGTTTCCTCCTCTGCCATGGTAAGTAATTTGGTTGATAGTCACTTGGGTATGTTTTCTAATAAATCTTCTTCTGCAGGTAATATTATTGAACATGGTGAGAGAACAGTTAAACCTGTTAAAAGACAGCTTCCTGTAACTAGTAGCCCTATTGATGTAATTAGCAAATTGTCATTTGATGAACCTTTACATTTAACTTCTACATCTTTAATTAATCCTTCTCTTGCAATTAAAAATTATTCTGTTCCCCCTGAAATCTATAACTTAATTGAAAAAACTTCTGAGGAAATTTTGAAAGATACCCTTGATTTTAATATTGTGAAAGACAAACATGTGAGAGATGTGTTAATTCATGAAAATGATAGATTAAATAATTTACACTTGCAATGTAAAGTGAGTTCTTCTGTACAAGATACAGCTTATTTAAAAATCAAAGAAACCTTGAATATTGTTCTTAGTCAACAAAAACAAATAAGAAGTGACCATAGAGCTATCTCAGATAGGAATATCAGTCTGCATAAGACATTGAGTGAATTGAAACCCCTTATTGAGGAAAATTATTCATTCAAAAATGAAATAAAATCTCTACAAAATGAGTTGAAGAAACTAAAAAATGACTTCCATGCACTAAGTACCAAACACTCAGTTTCTGAGGACAGAAATGTTCTATCTCTTGCAAAAGTGAATGACCAGATGTCTGAAATTCCAAGAATAAGAAACTATGTGTCTGACCTACAGGAAAAGTTCTCAACCTTAACAATCAATAATGAATTAAATGAGATTTCTGCCAGTAAGCTGCATAAAAATAAAGGGAAAAAACCTGAACAAAGTTCATCCTTTCTTCCTCATATTTCAACCATTAAACAAACTGACAATGAGTCTGTAAAATCTTTTGCTACTAGCAAAAAATCTTGTGATGGTCATGCACCAGCTGTTTCTGTAAATAATGAAATTTCTGAACACCTGGCTAAACTTCAGGAATTATTACTAATGAATAATTCAAACCAAAAAGTGGACCATCCCAGTAGTCAGAAAAATTGGCCTAAGTTAGACCAATATCCTACCTTTGATGGTGATTCTTCCTCTGATTGGCAACACTTTATCCAAAGAATTGATAATTTAAAGAGATCTTATAAACTACCTGATGAGGAAATTGTTTCTAAGCTAATTTCTTTATTTTCCAATGTAGCCTTGATGTGGTATGAATCTGTCCTCTTAGATAACAATCATTATACATGGAATGATTGGAAATCCTTGATTGAGAATCAGTTTGGTGGTTCAAAATTCAGGTTAGCTCAGCAAAGACTGTATGAGAATACTAGATATGTATCCTCCTCTGTTGAAAAGCCCATTGTTTTTCTGATGAAAATAACTAAAATCCTTAGAGCAATTGATCCAAAGTTGGATTATGATATTTGGAGAGATAAAATCTTGTATAAATTACCAAATTCTCTTAGGGATTTGATTGTTGCTAGAACTGAGCATGTAAGGGAAAATTCTTCTTTCATTAATATCTGTAATGAAGTACTACTCAACCATAGATATGAACCAAAGAATTACCTTAGTAAATCTTATAATGATCAGAATAAACCTTCTATAAAGCTCCCAGAAAAATCTGGTAAACCCTCTGCCCCAGTTGCACCTAAAAAATATGCAACAAATACTTGTTATAAATGTAACAAACCGTGGCAGAAGGGTCATGTTTGTGACAAGAAAATTCATCTTGTTGAACAAAATGAAGACACTGATGAACTTGAACTTGATGTCAATAATTCTTCCAGTGACTGTGAAAGTAATATCTCCTATGACAATGAATCTGTTAAAGATGTTTTAATGTTGGAACATGATGTCCATTATTTAAATAATATATCTGAAGATTGTGTATTGAATTTATCTTCAGTAGAAAATGCTGAGATAATTAGATATATTACTAACAATTCTATTCCTATATCCCCTTTAAAGGCACCTGTTATCATTAATGGTAAAAATGTTGATGTAGTTCTTGATTCTGGTGCTGGAGGAAGTGTAGTATCTGAAAAAGCTTTGGCTTCAGTGGATAAGGAATATTTGAGTAAATTATTGCCTATAACTTCTGAAAAATGGAGAGGGTATGGTTCTACCTTATTTCCTATTGGCAAATACAAAACCTCTGTATTCTTCAAATATAATGGTGGTTTTGTCAGAGCTATTTGTGAATTTGTTGTCATGAAAAATGAAAATTTGAGCAATTGGTTTATTATGGGAAATGATATTTTGACCATGTTTGGTGTGAAACTGGACCCAGCAAATAATTGCTTTACCTTAGGAATAAATGGGAAAAGAAAATTCAAAATTTCTTCTCCTAAACCTTCTGGGCATTTGTTGAAATCTTGTAACTCACTGATCCAATGTAAAGGTAGAACAACAACTGAAATGGATGATTTATTACATGAAATAAATACCGCTTCTTTTGGTGATCATTTGACTGATGAACAAAAGGATTCTATTGTTGCCTCTATTACCTCTTTCCCTATGGCTTTTGCTCATGGTTCTCATGTCTTGGGAATTGTTCAGGAAGAGATGAAAATTACCTTATCCTGTAATTTGAGTGATATTCCTCCTTCCCTTAAGAAAAAACCATATCCTGCTTCTCCATCAAAAAGAAAAGATATTGAAGATAATATTGAAACATTATTGAAAATGAATATCATTGAAAAAGTGGATGTCACCCCCAAATATTGTGTCATCTCCCCAGTCTTAATTTCTTATGAAAAAGATAAAGATAGATTATGTGGAGATTACAGAGCTTTAAATACTTATACTGTTGATGATATTTATCCTTTACCCAGAATTAATTCAATACATGCTACCTTGCAAGGTGCAAAATTTATTAGTTGTCTGGATGGTAATAAAGGGTATCATCAAGTTCCAGTTGAGAAAAATTCTCAAAATTTTTTGCTTATTGCTACTCATATGGGAATATATAAGTATGTTAGGATGCCATTTGGCCCTAAAAATGCTCCTTCAGTTTTCCAGAAAGTCATGGATAACACTTTCCATCAAGAAATTATTGAAGGTTGGCTCATGGTTTATATTGATGATATTATTGTTTTTTCTAAAACTTTTGATGAACATATGATTCATTTAAATAGAGTTTTCCAAAAAATGGATGAAATCAATATGACCTTATCTTTAAAAAAGTGTAAATTTGGTTTTCAATCTTTGAAAGTCCTTGGCCATGTTGTGTCAGGCTTACAAATTTGTGTAGACCATAATAAAGTTGCTGCCATTCAAAATGTGAAAGCACCAACTTCTGTAAGAGAAATCCAAAGTTTTTTAGGTATGTGTGGCTATTATAGACAATATATTAAAAATTATCAGGTCATAGCTTTGCCTCTTACAAAAATAACCAGAAAAGATGTTGCTTTTCTCTGGAATGATGACTGTCAAAAAGCTTTTAATACATTGAAAAATTGCTTAATGTCAGCCCCTATATTGGCTCTTCCAGATTTTAACAAGCCATTTGTACTTTATACAGATGCTAGCTTTATTGGTCTAGGTGCTGCCCTTCACCAAAAGCAAATTATTAATGATAAATCCTCAGAGGTTGTAATTTGTTATATTTCAAGAACCTTAAGAAATAGTGAATTGAAATATGGTGCCACTCAATTGGAGTGCTTAGCAGTTGTTTGGGCTCTTGAGAAACTTCATTACTACTTGGATGACCAAAAATTTGAGTTGGTAACTGACTGTAGTGCTGTGAAATCTCTCTTAAACCTCAAAACACCTAACAGACATATGTTCAGGTGGCAACTTGCTGTTCAAGAATACAGAGGAAGGATGACTATTATCCACAGAGCTGGAAATGTTCACTCTAATGTTGATATGCTCTCCAGATTGCCTCTGCCAAATAATGACTCCAATCCTGCTTATGTACCTGAGGATGACACTGTTCATATACATGGTATATTTATAGTTGATATGGAAGAAGAGTTATTACAGTTAATACTGGATTCATATGATAAAGATTCTGACTTAAATAAATTAGTTACTATTTTGAATGATCCTAAGAATGCTTCAATTCAAGCATTAATAAAAACTCTTCCTGCAAAATACCAAAATGCTTTAAATAAAGGAAAGTTTTCTATTGAAGATGGTTATATTTATTATAGAAGGAAGCTTACCAATGTAATTGTTATTCCTCCTTCAATGAAAGAAACTATCCTCAAACTTTGTCATGATGACATATTAGCTGGTCATTTTGATCTTGAAAAAACATTGATTAGAATCAAAAACACTGCATGGTGGGCTAATATGTCTGAAGACACAAAATTATATGTTGAATCTTGTGATTCCTGCCAAAAATCTAAAAAGTTAACAGGCAAGAGAGCAGGGTTATTACAACATATTGAAGCACCTAGTGCTCCCTGGCAAATCATTAATATGGATTTTGTCACTGGTCTTCCTGTTGCAGGTAAAGACAGCTTTAACTCTTGTTGGGTAATAGTTGATAGATTCACAAAAATGTGCAAATTTATTCCAACCCACAAAGATGTATCCACCAAAGAATTAGCTTTCTTATGGTGGTCTTACATGTTTAATATTATTGGTTTTCCAAAAGCCATTATCTCTGATAGGGATCCAAAATTCACTTCTGAGTTTTGGACCTCTTTGATGGATATTTGTGGCTGTGAGTTAAAATTATCTACAGCTCACCATCCTCAGACTGATGGTCTAGCTGAAAGAATGATTCAAACTCTGGAAGATATGATTAGAAGGTATTGTGCCTTTGGTTTAGAATATAAAGATAATGACAGATTTACTCATGATTGGGTCACTCTTTTGCCTGGTCTTGAATTTGCATATAATAGCACTGTTCATTCTGTCACTGAGAAAAAGCCTTTTGAGCTTTGGTTAGGTTATGTCCCAAACACTCCTGCTCAGATTCTCAATAATAAATTACCTAAGTTGGAACTACATCCTGGTGTAAAATCTTTTATGCAAATGCAACAGCTATGCAGAAATCATGCTCAGAGTTGTATTGATAAAGCATTTGAATATGAAAAGAAAAGATGGGATAAATCCCATAAAGAATACACATTTAACAAGGGTGATGAAGTGTTGATCTCTACTGTCCATTTCAATTTACAAGGTAACCACAAATTAAAAGATCCTTTTGTAGGACCATTTGTTGTTAAAAGAATGGTTGGTGATAATGCAGTAGAAGTTGTATTGTATTCTCCATATGATAGGAAACATCCTGTCTTTCCCATTTCTTTGCTTAAACCTTATACTTCCAACAGTGACTTATTTCCAAAAAGAAGAGGAAGACCTAAGAAGAACCCTCAGGAAGTCACAGAAACAGCAGAAATTGATAAAATTCTCAATGATAGAATTATCACTTCTGAAAGAGGTACTGAATATTTATTGAGATATAAGAACAAATCATCTGAACATGATGCATGGATACCTGGCAAAGAAATTTCAAATCTGCCTGCTCTGTTGAAAAAATACAAAAAGAAAAAATCTTAGCATTTTTTTTATTGTTTTTTTTAGAGTGAGGGAGTGTCAGCCAGGCTATTCCAGGAGTCCAGTAAATGATATATAAATTATAAAACCTTAAAGAGTGGGTAAAACTTGTATTTAATGAATATAACTTAATATTTTATTACATAATGAAATTATATAAGAATTTTATTATATACAAATGTTACATTAAATTTATTGGTTATATATATTTTTATATACAATTAAATTGAGCATAATATAATATATTCTACAAATAATGGCGCATTTTTATATATTTAATAATTATAAATTTATATTTAATTAATTAAAAAACATATATTATAATTACAAGTGTAAATTTGATTTATAATATATTTAAATTAATTACTTAAATTTAAATATTAAACTAATACCTCTCATATGACACTAAACAATTATTAAGGACGCTTCTTTTGACCCTTAATTGTGTTAGAAAAAACAAATAAATTAATTTGAACTAAATTGAGATTAATTGATTGTTTTGTTGCGTCAAATTATTTTTTGTTTCACTTAAAATGTCCTCTAATCAGGATGGACCATCTGTTGGGAATTATATTTCTCATAGTTCCTATGTTTCCACTCTTGTTTAGTTATTTACTATTGTCACTTACTGATTTGGGGATTAATGGCGGGGAAATTGGATTCTTAATTGGGCTTTTAATTAATTGTTTCATGTTTTTCTCTATATTGTTATGTTTCATTTACTCTTTTTGATATATTTGTTTTATTCCTTTCTAATCATTGTATTTACTGATATAGTAGCGCTTCAGAGGACCCATTGCCTATAAAAGGGCCTTGGATAATCCCCTGTAGCCTCATCACTTATTATACACTCAACAATTTAAATACAATTTTTATATTACGTTTATATTCTTTTTATTAGTAATAAAATTCTAATTAAAATTTTATATAACAATTTAAAGGTTGCTCTAAGTCTGATAGTAATTATTTTGGTTGCCGCGCAGAACTCTTACTTAAATAATATTAATATTAATAAAACCAACTTGTTGTCACCTCCCAGCTCACTTATCGTTGTTTTCCTCTCAATAAATTAAATAATTTTATTAAATTTTATTTTTTTTATTACCCATACTTTTCCCCTCCTTCTCCTCCTCTCATTCCTTCTTCTATTTTCTCCTTCTTCTAGACGACCGGCCGACAAAATTTATCCCATCTGACTGCATGCAACCAAAAGTGTCCAGCACAAGTTCAGCCCAACTTATTCTGGACACTTTTATGATGGTGAGCATCTAGGGTGCAGGTCTTCTTCAGTTCATCAGGTATTCCTTATAAACAAATCCACTTGTATATGATCTTTCTGTTTCATTCATATTTATCATTTGATTCATTGTTTTTCACCATTATAATATTAATGTTATTAGTATTGAAATAATTTGTAAGCCAAATGCATACTGGGAGATGCTACATCTTTCATAATCTTATTAAATAAAAGTAAAAAAAATATGAAAATTATTAGTTTTACAATAAATAAATTGATATTTGAAATTAAAAACAGGAATAAAAAAGTAAAATAAAAGTGATTAAATTTGAAATTAAACATTCAAAAAAAATTTCTGCCATCAAAGATAATTTGAGTTTTCAGACCAAATTTGCACCGCCAGTTCTAGATTTGGAATATTTTTTCTTTTTTTTAAAATTAATAAAAGTGTCCACCTGATGTTTTCCAAAAAATCAGGAGGATAGTATAGCAGTATAAAGCTACTTATTGTGCAATGATTGAGCAAAAATTCATTTTAACTTCCATTGAGTAAATTTATCCCATCTGACTGCATGCAACCAAAAGTGTCCAGCACAAGTTCGGCCGAACTTATGCTGGACACTTTTATGATGGTGAGTATCTAGGGTGCAGGTCTTCTTCAGTTCATCAGGTATTCCTTATAAACAAATCCACTTGTATATGATCTTTCTGTGTCATTCATATTTATTATTTGATTATTTTTTAGTCACCATTATATTATTAATGTTTTTAGTAAAGCAAAAAAATGTGTAATGAATGTACACTGGAAGATTTTAAAACTTTAATAATATAATATAATAAATATAAAAAAATGTGAAAGTTATAAGTTTTACCAAAATAAAATTGATATTTAAAAGCTAAAGGATAAATAAAAGGGTAAGATTAAAATTAAAGAGATCAAACATGAAATAAAGATATTAAGTATAATTTCTGCTATCATGAGCCAGTAGAGGCTTCAGAAAAAATGGGCACCATCATAGATTAACATGGATCAAATTTAATTTTTACCAAACGAAAAAATTGTCTACCTTAGGTTTGGACAAACTTCCAGGGGACAATTTGTCTATGTAAAACTACTTTCAGTGCAATGATGGAGTGATAATTCAGTCTCATTTCCATAAAAAGAATTGATTGCGTCTGACGGCATGCAACCAAAAGTGTCCATCACAAGTTTGGCCAAACTTGTGCTGGACACTTTTATCATGAAGAGTATCAAGGGTGCAAGTCATTTTTAATCATCTGAAATTTCTTATAAACATTTCCACTGATATTAAATCTTTGTGCCTCACTCATATTTATCAATTGATTAATTTTTTCTCACCAGTATATTATTATTATTATCAATATAGCAAACAATTGTGTGCCAAATGAATACTGGGTGATGTTACACCTTTTATAATATTATTAAATAAAAGTAAAAAAATATGAAAATGATTTATTTTACAAAAAATAAACTTCTATCCAAAAGCAATATGAGAGGAATAAAGTAAAATAAAAGAAATCAAAGATGAAAATTAAAATCCAAGTTAAATTCCTGCCATAAACAGAAAAAAGAGATGTTGAATTAAATTAGAACAATCACGGCTAAACTTGCACTAAATTTTCTTTTTTGTAAAAATAAAAAAAAAAATCCACTTGAGCTTTACCAAAACTTCAGCATGAAAATTTTGCCATATCAAACTACTTCTAGTGTAATTTTATATCAAAAATTTATCTTCATTTCCATAGAGAGAATTGCTCCCATCTGACTGCACCTGACCATAAGTGTCCAGCACAAGTTCGGCTGAACTTGTGCTGGACACTTTTTTAATGTAGAGTAGCTAGGGTAGAATTTTTCTTCAGTTCATCTAGTATTTCTTACAAACATGTCTACTGGTATTTTATATTTGTTCCTCACTCATTAATATCATTTGATTAATTTTTGGTCGTTATTATATTATTAATTTTATAAGTATAGAAAAAACTCATGTGCCAAATGCATACCAGGTGATGTTATGCCATTTATAATATTATTAAATAAATGTATAAAAATATGAAAATAGTTTATTTTAAAAATTATTAATTGATATCCAATAGCAATATTAGGAATAAAAAATTAAGTTAAAGGGATCAAATATGAAAAAAGAAATCCAAGTAATATTCCTACTATCAAAGGCCAGTAGAGGTGTTGAAGCGAATGAGAGCCATCAGGGATAAATTGTACTAAATTGACTTTTTTTCAAAGATAAAAAATTGTGCACCTGTGGTTTGGATGAAATCTAGGTAGAAAATTTGGCTATGTAAAACTACTTCTAGAGAAGTTTTTTATCCAAAAATTTTTTTTCATTGCCATAGCGAGAATTGATCTCATATGACTGCAACTGACCAAAAGTGTCCAGCACAAGTTCGGCCGAACTTGTGCTGGACACTTTTTTGATGGTGAGTATCTAGGGTGCAGCTCTTCTTCAGTGCAACTGGTATTTTTTAAAACATATCTACTGGTATTTGATCTTTCTGTTTTATTAATATTTTATCATTTGATCAATTTTTTATTACCAGTATATTATTATTTTTATTAGTATAGCAAAAAAACATGTGCCAAATGCTTACAGGGTGATGTTAAACCTTTAATAATTCTATTAAATACAGGTAAAAAATTATGAAAATGATTTGTTTTACATAAAATTAATTGATATCTAAAAGAAAAAAAAGGGATAAAAAGAAATAGGTTGAATAATAGGGATTTTATATGAAATTCAAAATTCAAGCTAAATGCCTACTTTCAAGGCTCAGAAGAGGTGTTGGATAAAATGGGCATCATCAGGAATAAAATTTTACTTAATTTGATTTTTTGAAAAACTAAATGAAGTTTTCAACTTATTTTTTTCCAATATTTAGTTAACACTTTATCTATATCAAATTACTTCTAGTACCATGATTGACCAAATTAAATCCTCATTTCCATATGCAGAATTGATCCCATATGGCTGGACCAGGCCAAAGGTGTCAACCACAAGTTTGAGAATTCTTCTGGTGGACACTTTTATGATGGACAGTAGTAGGGTGCAAGTCTTCGTTAGTTAATCTAGTATTCCTCATAAACATTTCCAACTTATTTTTGGCCAAAAATCAGGTGGAAAGTTTTTCCATATAAAATTACTTCTAATGCCATGATTGACTAAAAATTGATTCTCATTGCCATATAGAGAGTTGATCCCATATGACTGGATCTGGCAAAATTGTCACCACAATTTTTGATAAACTTAAGTTTGAAAATTTTATGATGGAAAGTAATTGCAAGTCTTCTTCATTTCATCAAGTAATCCTCATAAAAATTTCCACCTGTATTTTGGCCAAGCTTCAGGTGGACACTTTGGCCATATTAAATTAATTCTAGTTCCATGTTGATAAAAACTGATACTTATTGCCATATATAGATATTAAACCCATCAGACTGTGCCTTTCCAAAAGTGTCTACCTGAATTATGGCTAAACCTCAGTTGGACACTTTTATGATGCAGAGTAGCTAGGGCAAAAGTATTCTTCAGTTAATTTGGTATTCATAATAAATTTATCCTCCTGAAGTTTATCCTAACTTGAGGTGGACAATTTTGGAAAGCACCAGTTAGTCACTATCCATCAAAAAAGTGTTCACCAAAATTTTGGCTAAACTTGTGGTGGACCCCTTTGATCAGCCACAGTCAGATGAGATCAACTCTTTAGATGGGAATGAGGATGATGTTTTGGTCAATCATGGAAATAGAAGTAGTGTGATGTGGCCAAATTACCCCCCTGAAGGTCAGACAAACCTCAGAAGGACACTTTTTAGCAGGTAGTAACTGAGAAAAATCCATTTATCAGAAGGAAAATCTTTTATTGGATAGATGCCAAGGTTTCATACTTGTGTATTATGGTCAGTATTAATTTTGAAAGAGTCTGTCCAAGCAATTTCATTGCCCATCATTACTCATTTTGTTTTAAATGTTTCAAACTGCGTGATACAGTATTAAGGTGTCACATAGTATAATTAAGTTCTATTACGTGCCCTCCTATGATGCCTAAATTTATAATTTAATATCTTACATAATAATTTTTTTTATATAAATTCATCAATATTTTTTTTTATTATCAAATTTAATAGAGCAAGTATCCTGAATTATTATATATGCATAATCTTAGGTTAGATCAATTTGTGCTCAATTTGTTCTCATCAGAGGACCAAAATCAAGTTCTGGAGGATCAACTTGTGCATAATTTGGAATCAGTTGATATTCTGTCTATAATCAATCTGAGAATAAATGTAAATCTAACTCTAATTTACTTATGTTTATAAAGTATTCATAAACCTGGAATATTTAAGGGACACTCTAAATTTCAAGAGAGGGGATTGCTAGCAATTCACCCCTAGATTTCCCGTGGTGATTGTTCCAACCAAAACTTGGAAATTTTTATTAAAATGTAATTCATGCATATTTTTGTCTTGCTTTTCCCTGCTGAGTTCACTCATAAGCTGGGTATACCTAATATTGTGGTCATCTAGAGCCATTTTTATTCTATTTTGAAATATTAGAAAATTGTTTTTAATAAGCCAACACAATTTTGTAAAAAAATTCATTATAGAATCACTAACATCTGCAAAAAGTCTGCAAAGTTGGAGAATATAACAGCTTTTGGAAACTTTATACCCCTTTCACCAGACAAAAAGCTTTTCAAGTGGCCTATAAGATGACAAATCTTTGCAGAATGCTGCCAAGTGAAATCAAAAGTTGGAGTTTCATCCAGATTTTTGTAGATTGGATGGTTGCAGAATTTTCTTAAAATCATCAGCTCTCTAAGAAACTCAGATGAGTCCCAAGGGATGTCAGTGCTTCTGGAGGGCCCATATCGCTCAGTGAATCCTCTTGAAGCACATCAAGTTTAGACCTCCATGGGTCTGCTAATTGAACTGATATCCCCCTTTGAATCTTTTCTGGAAGAGACAAAATTGCATCCTTTGTTCTACGTAGGCTTATGACTTTCATTAAGTGATTGATTGATTTAATAGAATTAGCCTTTCCATTTTGCAAACCTGGAAAAAGGAAATTCTTCCACAACCAGTCTTCTTGCCACTTTTCGATTCTAAGAAAAAATATGAGACTTTGAAGGTCAGTGGGCCTGTTCTGAAGCGGAGTTCCAGTCAAGCATAGTTGGTTTTGGGATTCCAAGTCAAATATTGTTTGAGCCCTCTGTGAGTAAGGATTTTTAATGTAACCAAAAGAATATTAATAAAAATTGATTATAAAAATTAAGTTTTAAGTTTTATATATAGAAATGGGCACTAACTGAGCTTCATCTAAAACAACTCTATACCAAAAGAGCTTTTGAGTCACCGGTATCTTTTTTTGGCTTTGATTTTTTGACATCGTTGGGCTAGCTGTTTCATAGGTTGTTAAAACAATAGCAGTGTCCTGTAGCTCATTGACATTAGTATTTTGACAATCCTTCCCATAAAGAGCCTTGAAAGGAAGCGCATTATCTTCAAAGTGCACACTTATTTCATTGATCCAATTCAATAGTGTTGCCAGTGGGCATATAATCAGTGTGGCTGAACTCTGGTTAATACCTTCTTGATTTCCCAATACCTGGAATTGTCTTGCTTCACTTTGAGTTGCACTTATAAAAGAAAGAGTTGACAGCGTCTTTCCCAAACCCATATCATCAGCAAGTATTGACCCGTATCCTTCAGGGGTTAATTGATTGTTAGGAAACTGATCTTTATAGTCATCAAATCCAGTTCTAAGCCAATGGTTGTCCTGGTGCCTCCACATGATATCCAAGTTTTCTTTTAACATTTTTTCATAGTCAATCATAAAATTTATTGTATGAAGTTGATGTGTTTTGAGAACTGTTTTGATTCCTCGTATAAGTTGATCAGCTTTCCAATCTTGAGTACTCTGAGATATTTGGAAAGAGCCTTCAAAAATTACATGCGGGATATTAAAAAAGATAGTGGGGTCCTAGTTCAGGATCAGACATAAATAAATTTGAGCAGAAGAAAATGCTTCTTTAGCAAGACTGATTAGTGTACTTGAAGAAAAGAGGCATCCCCAAAGTTGATACTGATTACCAAAAACTGGAACCAAATAAGCATGAAAATGGAATGGCTTCATAGGATTCAAGGCACTTCTTTGTTTTAAATGGTGAGATCCAGACCCGATTTCACCCAATAGTGGTCCAATGTGCTGACTCTGAATTTGAGAAAGATTACCGACAAGGGTTGGTTTTCTTTCTTCAAATAGTCCAAATTATGAACATTCAAATGGCCTCGCTGTAAAATTGTGGGGGTTGGTGAGTTTTGAAATCTTGAAATTACATTCATATAAATTTTATCGATCATTATTAAGAACTGTCCAACACATCTGATACTTGACATATCAAGTAAGAATAGTATCTGAAGATAGTGGTTGTTAAAAGGATGAATTGAACCAAAAAATGAATAATCAGATTTGAATAAAACGACAAAATAACTTTTTAGCATATGCTACGCTAAGATCATAATTATTTCACATGTATTACTATTATCTTTTTAAAAAAAATTGGAAGTAAATGAATGATAACTGAAATAAATAATATGGCTTAAAAATAAATCTTGAGCCTATCACCACACAATATGGGGGCGGACTTGCTAGCGAGTCCGCAACCTTGGACCCAAACTCACCACAGGTTGAACACACATTGAGCTATTGATAAAGGAACCATACAATCAGGGATGAACACCACTGAGCAGAACAGTTTTAGGTGGGTGTTCAAGTAGAGTTCAGTATGGGTTCAGTATGAGTTCAGTCTGAGTTCCATCTGAGTTCCATCTGAGTTCAGGTTGAGGACTTGCTAGCAAGTCCACCCCCTATATTGCGTAGTGTATAGAGTAAATTTGGGTTTGTGGAAGAAGAAAAATTTTCTTAATAAAAATGTGCTTTATTGTTACATTATAATCACAAAATAGAATAATTCCACTCTTATTACACTTATTTATGTTTCTGTCTAATAGTAAAGTGCTTTAGATGGCAGTTCAAAATCCAAATTGAAACTAATACCTAGAACAATGTCTTGATACTAACATACTTTTTGTAAGTCTCTGGACAGACACTTATGGTGATCTCAATAATATTAAAATTGATTTGAATTGTATGTTTTATCAAATATCTATGTGGTCTAATGTAATAATTGAGATACTACAGTTCAACCTTCTGTTAACAACTTGGAAAGAAAATATCTGTAGATTTTTATAGACCAAATATCAAATTTTGCTTTCCACAAGATGGGAAAGTGAATATTATGATATGTTCAAGCTTTGCTCAATCTGTGCTCAGCTGAAGATCAAAATAATCACCAAGCTCCAAGAGACCGGTGATTCAGTTGGGTTGAATCTAGGTCTAACCGATTACCAAATCTTTGTCCAAATGATTTATATCTGGTTTCACAATGAATTCCCAACAGCTTCCCAACAGCTTCCCAACCACTTCCCAACATTTTTAAATGAGGGGTATTGCTAGAAATACCCCCCAAAATTTTCTGTGGTGATGGGACCTTTTTAATTCCTGAGATCCCTCTCAATAAAATTAAACTTGATCAGCCACTCTTGAAGGTGGCCTGAAGACATGTGGGATAAAACCTCTTATCAGGGTGATGCCAGATATATCTTAGTGTTAATTTAAAGAAGATTTATCAGACCACAAAACTTTCTTCCAATCTTTCACAGTACTTGAGGGCAAAATTTAAACAATTTTGGGACTGAGAAATATTGAAAAATGGTTTCTTTGCTACAATATATTTTTGATAGCCTAGCTGTTTGGCTTGCTTTTGGAAGGTGCAACTAGGAATTCTAGTGGTGAGTAATTTGGCTTCTATTAGACTGAAGGAATTGCTCAACCTGGTGCATGTCTCTAAAATTTGTTTAGAGTAGGCAGCCTGGGCAGATGAGATTGTCAACACAGCCCCTCTCAGAACTTCTGGCCTGAGTCTGAAATGGCAAGAATTTTTGGCAATAGAAACTGGCTTGGTGCCCAATATGGCCATGGAAAATATTTTTCCTTTTGCTTCATTTGTAAATTGTTTGTTCCATCTATAAATGTAACCATACTGAGGGCAAAAAGAAAAACAAAACAAAAATTTTGTTTTTTTTTGAGAAATTGAAACATCAAGGCAAAGCAAGAGAACAAAAAAACCTACCTGTTGAAAAGAAGGGTACTAGAGGTGATTGTGAAGTAGTGAGAAGTCAGGAAAGGCAGTGGCTGGAAGAAGAGTATATGTAAGAAAATTGTGAGGACTTCTTGTGGGGTACTGTACAATCTTCTATCAAATTAGCCCAGTTATGCAATTTTTTTTTTGCATTAATTTGACCTTTTTGTTCCAATCATCACTTTTGCCAATGTCTGTCAAATAATTATATTTATATACATAATAATGATGAATAATGGAGCTCCATTATTTCTTTACGATCTTAACACTCTTATGTGTTTTTTATCCCTTTTTGGTTTTCATTTATGTCCTTTATGTTACTCTCTGTATATCTCTGACCCAACTTAACATTAATTCAAATTAATATCAACTTCCTTGGTACTCAATTCCATTCCTACAACATAATCATCAGGCACAAAATTAAGTTTCAACAAGTTTCATGACTGATTTAAGAATCAATTTCATCATTAAAATTTTTTAAGCAATCAGATTGCTTCAAATGCAACTGAAATTGTCTCAAGAGAGTAGTGGGTATACATTTCATTATTTAAAATCCATAGAGCAAGTCAGATTCAAAATTGGAGAAAAATTGAGCAAGATATTGTCATTTTTGATGGAGAAACTCATGTGGCACTGATAAAGCCATATCTCAGTCAATATTGAGCCAAGTTGAATCAGATTAGCTCAAAATTCAATTTACACAGAATCTTCAATAAATGAAAATGAATGTGTTTCAAAATGCATAAAAGATAATGTGAGGTCCTTTATCCTGTTAAATCTAATTGGATTTATGTGATATGGCATGAGAAACAGCTACTTTCCATTAGCTATTTGACTGATTAAATGTGAGGTAGGATTGATTAAAAATCTTTTGCATAAGTATGAAAAGGATTCCAATTATTGTATGCACTGAAATATAATTATAAACTCTTAAATTCAAACTTCATTTTCAGACATTTTTACAAGATGCAATACACATGAAAAGTAGATACTGAATAACAGTAGTAAATAGAGCACAAGACATAAGGAGTAAACATTGAAAAACTGAAGAACTTCATATTTAGTGCCAATAAGCAAAGGAAAAATGAATACTGATTAGCACGACTCATAGGGGGATTGAATGGCAAACTAGATGTCTAGTTTAGTTTTGTGACCCTGTTCCATTCTTAGGTGTATTTTTGTGACAATCAATTAAATGTCACTTTTTGAGACCACCTTATTTTTTGCCTTTAGAAGAGGATTAAGGTAGTGTGATGTGTGAAGGCTTGTAAGAGAAGAGAAGAGGAGGTGAAAGAGGTGTAGGGGGAGGTTACAGAGTGTAAGAAGTGGTAGAAGAGGATGAGTAATGAAAAAAAGAATGAAACACTAACAAAAGAAAGTGATAGAGTTTTTGGATGAACCCATGAAGATGAGAGGACATGAGCCAAGGAGATTCCAATTTCAGAGAAGCAAAAAATAAGATGGGGTAAAACAGGGCCACTCCACAAATCAGACCCAGAATCATACCCTGAAACCAATCAATGAACTAGGCATCTATTTCAGGGATTTTTCCCCCTGCAATTGTCAAAAAGGCCAATTATCCTAAGTTTTAATTTTGAACAACATTTGCTAAGGTAATTAATAATTCATGATTGTACATGCTCTTAGCAGAAACATTAAGCATGGACATAAGAACATCTCCAGCCATCTTGGCAAACTCATTTGATATGCATATTTTACTAACTTATTTTTCATTAGTTGCTCAATTAGATTCCAGTAACTATTTTTTTCTCTATTCATTCATTATAATTAGAAATGGTACTGGAGTCTATACAACCTGCTTCTGTAAGTAACAAATTCTCAAACCAATTTTTTTGCACAATACTCCATTATCTACTGGAACTAAATGCACTTCATTACTTACTTTTCCATTTTTTTACCCTTACTTCACACCAAAGTAGACATTACACTCCACCAATACACAATTTATTTTTACATTTTAACCTTCATTCTTACCCTACAAACCATTACTTGCTCAAAATGACCCATAATATCAACTGAATCCAAATAAAATTGATTATGTGCATGTATCATTGTGTCATGGGATTAAGAATGTATGTGCATAAAGCTAGTTCAAAAGAGCTTTCAAGTTTCTTGCTTCTTATCCCCCCAAAATTTACCTAAATTCATGTTCTTGGTAGTGGATGGGAGACACAAAACCTATGATCTGATTTGTCTAGAAGGAGAAGAAGAGGAAGAAGAAGAAGAATGCAAAGGAGGAAATAAAGGAAAGGATAACAATAAGAATTTTAAAGTACTTGTAACAGGTAAGGGTATTATTATGAATTTAGTAAGTACTTTTATTCTCTCTGCTTAAACAATACAATTAACTAATATTAAAACTCTCTTAAAGCAACCTATCAACTATATAGTAATTTTAATTATTAAAGAGGTAATCACTGAAATAAAATTTACTAGTGTAGTATAAGTTATATTATTTGTTATAAAAATAAAGTGAAAGGTAGTAGTAATAAAGTAAGTGATGGAGCTACAGGGGGTTTCCCAAGGCCCTTATATAGGCAAGGGTCCCTCTGAAGTGCCACATAAAATATATTGTGAAAATACGATAATAAAGTAATGAAATAAGTGTAACAGAGATGTAAGGGAAAAATATAAAACAAGTAACTAACAGCCATTGGTAAGAGCCCATTTATCCACCAATTTAAAGCTAAAAATTTTGTTAAAATTAAGTGAAACATTAAGGTGGTCTGGAATGCAGGATGAAGCCATTTAAGACAAGACATGTTTTATAATATATTTAAAATAGTAAGGAATTTATGTGAAACATCAAAAATATACTATTTTAGAAGTATTATTAATTAAGTTAGTATAAAACATGATCGAATAATTCTTTTAAACAAAACAGGTATTTATTTTAATAAAATAACTAATTTATAAAGTGAAACATTTTTAACTTGTTAAATAAAGTGTTTTAACTTATTTAATAGAATTTTCTGACAAAAGTAACAGTCAAAAAAGCACCCAATATTCACCATGAAGTATAGGAGGCGGACTTTCTAGCGATTCCGCAACCTTGAACACAAATTAATATCTAATTGAGCACACATTGAGGTGGTGTTGAAATAATCATGAGGAAATATTGATTTTAATTTGAACACAACTTGAAATTAATTCAAACATTTATTGAAGCACAGTTTATCATTAGCAAAACAAATCTTGATGCTTGAATTACTAGACTTTTTTTAGGAATATTGAAGTAAGTGAACCCCACTACCAAAAAAAAGTGGGCACATCCATAAGATTGTGAAAAATCATGTTTTTTTTTCTTTAAAAATATAAAAATTATTGTATAAATTGAAATAAATCCCTTTTGCTTGCTTTTACAAGATTTTTCACTAATAAATTTATAAAGGAATCTACCAATACTAGAAAAAGTTATTCAAGAAAAAAATTATTAAAATGATACTTTTTATCAAAATTTTATTAGTAAAAATTTCCTGAAGTATATATTTGCTCTCATTGTACAAGTATATATTCTTAAGTATTTCTCAAGCTTTAAAGTATTAGTAGAAGCTACATAAAGCTCAAAATTGATGGTAAAAATAATTTAGTTAATTGTAAAATCCAAAAAATAAATATTTATACCATAATTTTAGATTTAAAAATATTTTATTGTCACTATTTTTTCAAAAAAATAATTTACCATTACCTTCATTATAGAAAAAAAAAGTGTCCAATTTCAACAAGAATAAAATATATGACTAAAAAGTTTTGCACAATAGTTATAATTTTTTTTATTTCATGCCATTTCATTTTCAATTCACTATAATTTATTATATATGTATATTATTTATTCTCTTTAAAAATTATCCTTCCTAATACTTCCCTCCCCTCTCTTGTGCTTCAAATATGGTTCCTGTCAGCCAGGCTATTCCAGGAGTCCAGTAAATGATATGTAACCTATAAGACCTGAAAGAGGGGGTAAGAATTGTATTTAATGTATATAAATTAATATTTTATTGCATAATAAAATTATATAAGTATTTTATTACATATAAGTGTTATATTAATTTTATTGCTTATATAAATTTTATATACATTTAAATTTAACATAATATATTGTATTCTACAAATAATGGCACATTTTTTATGTATTTAATAATTATAAATTTATATTTAATTAATTAAAAACATATATTATAATTATAAGTGTAAAATTTACTTATAATATAATTAAATTAAATATTTATATTTATATATTAAATATCATCATTTATAATATTAAACAATAAATAATGACGCTTCTTTTGACCTATAATTGTGTCAGGAAAAACTAATTAATACTGAATTGAAATAAATTACATATTTGTTGCGTCAGAATATTTTTGTTTCACTTAAAAATCCTTAAATCAGACTGTACCATCTGTTTTGAATGATTTTTCTCATAGTTCCTATGTTCCAGGCTTGTTTAGTTATTCACTATTTTTACTTACTGATTTGGGAATTAATGGTGGGAAAATTGGATTCTTAATTGGGGTTTTTAATTATTTGTTTCATATTTTTCTCTACATTGTTATGTTTCACTTACTCTTTGATATACTTGTTTTATCCTATTATAATTATTGTATTTACAAATATAGTGGCGCTTCAGAGGACCCATTGCCTATAAAAGGGCCTTGGATAATCCCCTGTAGACTCATCACTTATTACACACTCAACAATTTAAAGATAAATTTATTACACTTATTATTATTTTTATTAGTATTAAATTCTAATTAAAAATTCTAAATAACAATTTAAAGGTTGCCTTAAGCCTGATAGTAATTATAGTGTTTGCCGCGCAGAAACTCTTACTTAAATAATATTAATATTAATAAAACCAATTTGTTGTCACCTCTCAAATCACTCGTCGTTGCTTTCTCTCAAATAAATTAAATAATTTCAATTGTTTTTATTTCTTTTATTTCTAAACTACTATCTCCTTCTTGTCCTCCTCTCTTTTCTTCCCTCTTCTCTTATCTCTTCTAGACGACTGACTGACAGTTCCCCTCACAAATTCTCTCACTCTCTTAAATTTAGTGCTACTCTCCCCATGTATCCCCCTTCTCCACCCCTCTCCCTACCACCTCACCCCACCTAAATCAATTTGTTTCACATATAACCCCTTTTGATCCTTTATCCACCCTTATATATCTCATATCACTATGAATAACTTTAACTGATCTCCTTCTCACCCCTCTTCCTCAATATGGAAAAAAGGGGTGAATCAACAAGCCAAAGAGTTTGGGTGAGCAGCAAAAGTATAAAGATGATTTTGAGGTTAAATGGTTGGGATAGGGAACTAGAGGGTTGGATTTTGAAGTGGGAGGTTTAGGATATATTAAAAAGGGCTTGGTGCATTAAAGGGTGGAAAGGAAAGGTAGAGGTTGGAGGTGAAAGAGGTGGGGTGGGGTAGGGAGGAGTGAGAAAGGGGTGAGTATGGATGAGGAGGGAAACAAGAGTAGTGGGGTGGGGTAAAAAGTAAAAGGGGAGGGGAGGGGTGAGGAGTTTGGAAAATTACTCATGAATGTTCAATACTACAGTACCTTCCTTGGGATGTTTATCAAAAGAAGAGATATGGGAATGAAGTCAGAAGGAATACAAAGGCAGAGAAAGGCATGTATTGAGCTCAAAAGGATGTGAAAAAAGGTGGAAAAAAACTGAAGATGGACTCTATCTTTTGACCAAAGAACACATTTCACCCTGTCTGATTTCAGCACTCATTTTCCATTATCAAAAACAACATGTAAAAGTGGTTTATTTCTATTTGTACCCCTCAATACATACAAGCTATTAGTTTATTCAATGTTTTTAATAAGTACCAAACATTGAGACTTAAGATCTACAGGAGTGTAAAAACTAGCCATTAAATACCATTTTGATTTTTTACAAAGTCTTTTATAGAATGTTTATTAAGAATATAAATTAGATAGAAAACCAATAAAATGGGTAAACTTTTGAAACAAGCTGGGAAAAGTAAAAAAAGCCCATATTAAAATTTTGAGCTAATGCACTTTTTTTATTTTATTAGATTAATGTATAGAGCTTTTGATTTACTTCAGAACAATTTTTAGTGAGATGTATAATATTTTTAAATTCAAAAATAAAATTTAAATAAATATTTAAAATGAAACACATTGATATATATAGTAAACCTTTTGCTTTATTTTATGTTCTATGATTATTGTGCATGAAATAATAATTAGTCATGATAGCCAAAAATTTAATAAAATGAGTATTTTAGCTTCCTCAATATCTTTTCTAAAATCTATTAAATAAAAGAAAAAAAATTTGAATCATTTTTTACTGAAGTTTTCTCTTTTCAATGACTTTATACATTTTCCAAAAATAATATATCTTAATTTGGTGGAACTTAGATTGAACTCACCATTAGATCCTGTTTTAAATTGGGGTTCAAGCTAAGTTAAACTGTGAGAAAATTTATATTTTTTTTAAATTTTTATCAAATATTTTTAAATGTAAACATAAGTATATTCTTATATTAAATACTTTAAATTTCTGGAAACAAATACAAATGATGAATAATTTTGGAGAAATTCTTTATTAAAAATATTTGGATGTTGATTTTCTAATATTATGAAATTATTCTTTTTTCTCCGTTAAAGATTAAGAAGATAACTAAAAATTATATTAATACAGCTATTATATATAAATAAGGTATCAGATCTTCTTTTTAGATACATACTAACCCAAAAAAACTATTTGTACATTTTAAGTAAAAATTATATAGATCCTTCAAAGCCTCACATTTTGTTTTCTTGATTTTCATGTGTAAATTAAAGGGAAATATCATAGGATAAAAATGGTATCTTTCTAAAAAATTAAATAGAGAAATTTCAAATAAATATATATTGTTGTAAAAACTCAAAGTTTAACCTTAAGTCTCTGTTTTAAATTTGTACTGATGAGTTGAAATATTCTCTATCCAAATTAATTTTTTAAAAAATATATTCATTCTAGTATTTCTTATTTATAAGGCAAATTACAAGAAGATTTATAAAATCTTCTGTTTACATATAATATCAAAGGGATTTTAATTTAAAGAATTAGAAATTTAATAGAAAAATAATATAATTTTTACCTATCAGGGTGAATATCATTTTTCTAATAAATGATTGATAAATTTTTAACTCATATATTCTATTGAAGAAGTATGTGTAAATGTCGGTCAGTCGTCTAGAAGATATAAGAGAAGAGGGAAGAAAAGAGAGGAGGACAAGAAGGAGATAATAGTTTTAGAAATAAAAGAAATAAAAACAATTTAAATTATTTAATTTATTTGAGAGAAGGCAACGACGAGTGATCTGAGAGGTGACAACAAATTGGTTTTATTAATATTAATATTATTTAAGTAAGAGTTCTGCGCGGCAAACACTATAATTACTATCAGACTTAAAGCAACCTTTAAATTTTTATATAGAATTTTAATTAGAATTTTATTACTAATAAAAAAGAATATAAACGTAATATAAAAACTGTATTTAATTTGATGAGTGTATAATAAGTGATAAGGCTACAGGGGATTATCCAAGGCCCTTTTATAGGCAATGGGTCCTCTGAAGCGCTACTATATTTGTAAATACAATGATTAGAATGGAATAAAACAAACATATCAAAAGAGTAAATGAAACATAACAATATAGAGAAAAACATGAAACAAATAATTAAAAACCCAATTAAGAATCCAATTTCCCCGCCATTAATTCCCAAATCAGTAAGTGACAATAGTGAATAACTAAACAAGATTGGAAACATAGGAACTATGAGAAATATAATTCCCAACAGATGGTACATTCTGATTAAAGGATATTTTAAGTGAAACAAAAAATAATTTGACGCAACAAAACAAGCAATTAATCTCAATTTAGTCCAAATTAATTTATTTGTTTTTTCTAACACAATTAAGGGTCAAAAGAAGCATCCTTAATTATTGTTTAGTATCATATGAGAGGTATTATTTAATATATAAATTTAAGTAATTAATTTAAATATATTATAAATCAAATTTACACTTGTAATTATAATATATGTTTTTTAATTAATTAAATATAAATTTATAATTATTAAATACATAAAAATGCGCCATTATTTGTAGAATATATTATATTATGCTCAATTTAACTGTATATAAAAATATATATAACCAATAAATTCAATGTAACACTTGTATATAATAAAATACATATATAATTTCATTATGCAATAAAATATTAAGTTATATTCATTAAATACAATTCTTACCCACTCTTTAAGGTTTTATAATTTATATATCATTTACTGGACTCCTGGAATAGCCTGGCTGACACTCCCTCACTCTAAAAAAACAATAAAAAAAAATGCTAAGATTTTTTCTTTTTGTATTTTTTCAACAGAGCAGGCAGATTTGAAATTTCCTTGCCAGGTATCCATGCATCATGTTCAGATGATTTGTTCTTATATCTCAATAAATATTCAGTACCTCTTTCAGAAGTGATAATTCTATCATTGAGAATTTTATCAATTTCTGCTGTTTCTGTGACTTCCTGAGGGTTCTTCTTAGGTCTTCCTCTTCTTTTTGGAAATAAGTCACTGTTGGAAGTATAAGGTTTAAGTAAAGAAATGGGAAAAACAGGATGTTTCCTATCATATGGAGAATACAATACAACTTCTACTGCATTATCACCAACCATTCTTTTAACAACAAATGGTCCTACAAAAGGATCTTTTAATTTGTGGTTACCTTGTAAATTGAAATGGACAGTAGAGATCAACACTTCATCACCCTTGTTAAATGTGTATTCTTTATGGGATTTATCCCATCTTTTCTTTTCATATTCAAATGCTTTATCAATACAACTTTGAGCATGTTTTCTGCAGAGCTGTTGCATTTGCATAAAAGATTTTACACCAGGGTGCAGTTCCAACTTAGGTAATTTATTATTGAGAATCTGAGCAGGAGTGTTTGGGACATAACCTAACCAAAGCTCAAAAGGCTTTTTCTCAGTGACAGAATGAACAGTGCTATTATATGCAAATTCAAGACCAGGCAAAAGAGTGACCCAATCATGAGTAAATCTGTCATTGTCTTTATATTCTAAACCAAAGGCACAATACCTTCTAATCATATCTTCCAGAGTTTGAATCATTCTTTCAGCTAGACCATCAGTCTGAGGATGGTGAGCTGTAGACAATTTTAACTCACAGCCACAAATATCCATCAAAGAGGTCCAAAACTCAGAAGTGAATTTTGGATCCCTATCAGAGATAATGGCTTTTGGAAAACCAATAATATTAAACATGTAAGACCACCATAAGAAAGCTAATTCCTTGGTGGATACATCTTTGTGGGTTGGAATAAATTTGCACATTTTTGTGAATCTATCAACTATTACCCAACAAGAGTTAAAGCTGTCTTTACCTGCAACAGGAAGACCAGTGACAAAATCCATATTAATGATTTGCCAGGGAGCACTAGGTGCTTCAATATGTTGTAATAACCCTGCTCTCTTACCTGTTAACCTTTTAGATTTTTGGCAGGAATCACAAGATTCAACATATAATTTTGTGTCTTCAGACATATTAGCCCACCATGCAGTGTTTTTGATTCTAATCAATGTTTTTTCAAGATCAAAATGTCCAGCTAATATGTCATCATGACAAAGTTTGAGGATAGTTTCTTTCATTGAAGGAGGAATAACAATTACATTGGTAAGCTTCCTTCTATAATATATATAACCATCTTCAATAGAAAACTTTCCTTTATTTAAAGCATTTTGGTATTTTGCAGGAAGAGTTTTTATTAATGCTTGAATTGAAGCATTCTTAGGATCATTCAAAATAGTAACTAATTTATTTAAGTCAGAATCTTCATCATATGAATCCAGTATTAACTGTAATAACTCTTCTTCCATATCAACTATAAATATACCATGTATATGAACAGTGTCATCCTCAGGTACATAAGCAGGATTGGAGTCATTATTTGGCAGAGGCAATCTGGAGAGCATATCAACATTAGAGTGAACATTTCCAGCTCTGTGGATAATAGTCATCCTTCCTCTGTATTCCTGAACAGCAAGTTGCCACCTGAACATATGTCTGTTAGGTGTTTTGAGGTTTAAGAGAGATTTCACAGCACTACAGTCAGTTACCAACTCAAATTTTTGGTCATCCAAGTAGTAATGAAGTTTCTCAAGAGCCCAAACAACTGCTAAGCACTCCAATTGAGTGGCACCATATTTCAATTCACTATTTCTTAAGGTTCTTGAAATATAAAAAATTACAACCTCTGAGGATTTATCATTAATAATTTGCTTTTGGTGAAGGGCAGCACCCAGACCAATAAAGCTAGCATCTGTATAAAGTACAAATGGCTTGTTAAAATCTGGGAGAGCCAATATAGGGGCTGTCATTAAGCAATTTTTCAATGTATTAAAAGCTTTCTGACAGTCATCATTCCAGAGAAAAGCAACATCTTTTCTGGTTAGTTTTGTAAGAGGCAAGGCTATGACCTGATAATTTTTAATATATTGTCTATAATAGCCACACATACCCAAAAAACTTTGGATTTCTCTTACAGAAGTTGGTGCTTTAACATTTTGAATGGCAGCAACTTTATTATGGTCTACACAAATTTGTAAGCCTGACACAACATGGCCAAGGACTTTCAAAGATTGAAAACCAAATTTACACTTTTTTAAAGATAAGGTCATATTGATTTCATCCATTTTTTGGAAAACTCTATTCAAGTGAATCATATGTTCATCAAAAGTTTTAGAAAAAACAATAATATCATCAATATAAACCATGAGCCAACCTTCAATAATTTCTTGATGGAAAGTGTTATCCATGACTTTCTGGAAAACTGAAGGAGCATTTTTAGGGCCAAATGGCATCCTAACATACTTATATATTCCCATATGAGTAGCAATAAGCAAAAAATTTTGAGAATTTTTCTCAACTGGAACTTGATGATAACCTTTATTACCATCCAGACAACTAATAAATTTTGCACCTTGCAAGGTAGCATGTATTGAATTAATTCTGGGTAAAGGATAAATATCATCAACAGTATAAGTATTTAAAGCTCTGTAATCTCCACATAATCTAGCTTTATCTTTTTCATATGAAATCAAGACTGGGGAGATGACACAATATTTGGGGGTGACATTCACTTTCTCAATGATATTCATTTTCAATAATGTTTCAATATTATCTTCAATATCTTTTCTTTTTGATGGAGAAGCAGGATATGGTTTTTTCTTAAGGGAAGGAGGAATATCACTCAAATTACAGGATAAGGTAATTTTCATTTCTTCCTGAACAATTCCCAAGACATGAGAACCATGAGCAAAAGCCATAGGGAAAGAGGTAATAGAGGCAACAATAGAATCCTTTTGTTCATTAGTCAAATGATCACCAAAAGAATCTGTATTTATTTCATGTAATAAATCATCCATTTCAGTTGTTGTTCTACCTTTACATTGGGTCAGTGAGTTACAAGATTTCAACAAATGCCCAGAAGGTTTAGGAGAAGAAATTTTGAATTTTCTATTCCCATTCATTCCTAAGATAAAGCAATTATTTGCTGGGTCCAGTTTCACACCAAACATGGTTAAAATATCATTTCCCATAATAAACCAATTGCTCAAATTATCATTTTTCATGACAACAAACTCACAAATAGCTCTGACAAAACCACCATTATAATTGAAGAATACAGAGGTTTTGTATTTGCCAATAGGAAATAAGGTAGAACCATACCCTCTCCATTTTTCAGAAGTTATAGGCAATAATTTACTCAAATATTCCTTATCCACTGAAGCCAAAGCTTTTTCAGATACTACACTTCCTCCAGCACCAGAATCAAGAACTACATCAACATTTTTACCATTAATGATAACAGGTGCCTTTAAAGGGGATATAGGAATAGAATTGTTAGTAATATCTTTAATTATCTCAGCATTTTCTACTGAAGATAAATTCAATACACAATCTTCAGATATATTATTTAAATAATGGACATCATGTTCCAACATTAAAACATCTTTAACAGATTCATTGTCATAGGAGATATTACTTTCACAGTCACTGGAAGAATTATTGACATCAAGTTCAATTTCATCAGTCTCTTCATTTTGTTCAACAAGATGAATTTTCTTGTCACAAACATGAACCTTCTGCCACGGTTTGTTACACTTATAACAAGTATTTGTTGCATATTATTTAGGTGCAACTGGGGCAGAGGGTTTACCAGATTTTTCTGGGAGCTTTGTAGAAGGTTTATTCTGATCATTATAAGATTTACTAAGGTAATTCTTTGGTTCATATCTATGGTTGAGTAGTACTTCATTACAGATATTAATGAAAGAAGAATTTTCCCTTACATGCTCAGTTCAAGCAACAATCAAATCCCTAAGAGAATTTGGTAATTTATACAAGATTTTATCTCTCCAAATATCATAATCCATCTTTGGATCAATTGCTCTAAGGATTTTAGTTATTTTCATTAGAAAAACAATGGACTTTTCAACAGAGGAGGATACATATCTAGTATTCTCATACAGTCTTTGCTGAGCTAACCTGAATTTTGAACCACCAAACTGATTCTCAATCAAGGATTTCCAATCATTCCATGTATAATGATTGTTATCTAAGAGGACAGATTCATACCACATCAAGGCTACATTGGAAAATAAAGAAATTAGCTTAGAAACAATTTCCTCATCAGGTAGTTTATAAGATCTCTTTAAATTATCAATTCTCTGGATAAAGTGTTTCCAATCAGAGGAAGAATCACCATCAAAGGTAGGATATTGGTCTAACTTAGGCCAATTTTTCTGACTACTGGGATGGTCCACTTTTTGGTTTGAATTATTCATTAGTAATAATTCCTGAAGTTTAGCCAGGTGTTCAGAAATTTCATTATTTACAGAAACAGCTGGTGCATGACCATCACAAGATTTTTTGCTAGTAGCAAAAGATTTTACAGACTCATTGTCAGTTTGTTTAATGGTTGAAATATGAGGAAGAAAGGATGAACTTTGTTCAGGTTTTTTCCCTTTATTTTTATGCAGCTTATTTGCAGAAATCTCATTTAATTCATTATTGATGGTTAAGGTTGAGAACTTTTCCTGTAGGTCAGACACATAGTTTCTTATTCTTGGAATTTCAGACATCTGGTCATTTACTTTTGCAAGAGATAGAACATGTCGGTCAGTCGTCTAGAAGATATAAGAGAAGAGGGAAGAAAAGAGAGGAGGACAAGAAGGAGATAATAGTTTTAGAAATAAAAGAAATAAAAACAATTAAAATTATTTAATTTATTTGAGAGAAGGCAACGACGAGTGATCTGAGAGGTGACAACAACTTGGTTTTATTAATATTAATATTATTTAAGTAAGAGTTCTGCGCGGCAAACACTATTATTACTATCAGACTTAAGGCAACCTTTCAATTGTTATTTAGAATTTTTAATTAGGATTTAATACTAATAAAAATAATAATAAGCGTAATAAATTTATTTTTAAATTGTTGAGTGTGTAATTAGTGATAAGGCTACAGGGGATTATCCAAGGCCCTTTTATAGGCAATGGGTCCTCTGAAGCGCTACTATATTTGTAAATACAATGATTAGAATGGAATAAAACAAACATATCAAAAGAGTAAATGAAACATAACAATATAGAGAAAAACATGAAACAAATAATTAAAAGCCCAATTAAGAATCCAATTTCCCCGCCATTAATTCCCAAATCAGTAAGTGACAATAGTGAATAACTAAACAAGATTGGAAACATAGGAACTATGAGAAATATAATTCCCAACAGATGGTACATTCTGATTAAAGGACATTTTAAGTGAAACAAAAAATAATTTGACGCAACAAAACAAGCAATTAATCTCAATTTAGTCCAAATTAATTTATTTGTTTTTTCTAACACAATTAAGGGTCAAAAGAAGCGTCCTTAATTATTGTTTAGTATCATATGAGAGGTATTATTTAATATATAAATTTAAGTAATTAATTTAAATATATTATAAATCAAATTTACACTTGTAATTATAATATATGTTTTTTAATTAATTAAATATAAATTTATAATTATTAAATACATAAAAATGCGCCATTATTTGTAGAATATATTATATTATGCTCAATTTAATTGTATATATAAAAATATATATAACCAATAAATTTAATGTAACACTTGTATATAATAAATCTATTATATAATTTCATTATGCAATAAAATATTAAGTTATATTCATTAAATACAAGTCTTACCCACTTTTTAGGGTTTTATAATTTATATATCATTTACTGGACTCCTGGAATAGCCTGGCTGACACTCCCTCACTCTAAAAAAAACAATAAAAAAAATGCTAAGATTTTTTCTTTTTGTATTTTTTCAACAGAGCAGGCAGATTTGAAATTTTCTTGCCAGGTATCCATGCATCATGTTCAGATGATTTGTTCTTATATCTCAATAAATATTCAGTACCTCTTTCAGAAGTGATAATTCTATCATTGAGAATTTTATCAATTTCTGCTGTTTCTGTGACTTCCTGAGGGTTCTTCTTAGGTCTTCCTCTTCTTTTTGGAAATAAGTCACTGTTGGAAGTATAAGGTTTAAGTAAAGAAATGGGAAAAACAGGATGTTTCCTATAATATGGAGAATATAATACAACTTCTACTGCATTATAACCAACCATTCTTTTAACAACAAATGGTCCTACAAAAGGATCTTTTAATTTGTGGTTACCTTGTAAATTGAAATGGACAGTAGAGATCAACACTTCATCACCCTTGTTAAATGTGTATTCTTTATGGGATTTATCCCATCTTTTCTTTTCATATTCAAATGCTTTATCAATACAACTTTGAGCATGTTTTCTGCAGAGCTGTTGCATTTGCATAAAAGATTTTACACCAGGGTGCAGTTCCAACTTAGGTAATTTATTATTGAGAATCTGAGCAGGAGTGTTTGGGACATAACCTAACCAAAGCTCAAAAGGCTTTTTCTCAGTGACAGAATGAACAGTGCTATTATATGCAAATTCAAGACCAGGCAAAAGAGTTACCCAATCATGAGTAAATCTGTCATTGTCTTTATATTCTAAACCAAAGGCACAATACCTTCTAATCATATCTTCCAGAGTTTGAATCATTCTTTCAGCTAGACCATCAGTCTGAGGATGGTGAGCTGTAGACAATTTTAACTCACAGCCACAAATATCCATCAAAGAGGTCCAAAACTCAGAAGTGAATTTTGGATCCCTATCAGAGATAATGGCTTTTGGAAAACCAATAATATTAAACATGTAAGACCACCATAAGAAAGCTAATTCCTTGGTGGATACATCTTTGTGGGTTGGAATAAATTTGCACATTTTTGTGAATCTATCAACTATTACCCAACAAGAGTTAAAGCTGTCTTTACCTGCAACAGGAAGACCAGTGACAAAATCCATATTAATGATTTGCCAGGGAGCACTAGGTGCTTCAATATGTTGTAATAACCCTGCTCTCTTACCTGTCAACCTTTTAGATTTTTGGCAGGAATCACAAGATTCAACATATAATTTTGTGTCTTCAGACATATTAGCCCACCATGCAGTGTTTTTGATTCTAATCAATGTTTTTTCAAGATCAAAATGTCCAGCTAATATGTCATCATGACAAAGTTTGAGGATAGTTTCTTTCATTGAAGGAGGAATAACAATTACATTGGTAAGCTTCCTTCTATAATATATATAACCATCTTCAATAGAAAACTTTCCTTTATTTAAAGCATTTTGGTACTTTGCAGGAAGAGTTTTTATTAATGCTTGAATTGAAGCATTCTTAGGATCATTCAAAATAGTAACTAATTTATTCAAGTCAGAATCTTTATCATATGAATCCAGTATTAACTGTAATAACTCTTCTTCCATATCAACTATAAATATACCATGTATATGAACAGTATCATCTTCAGGTACATAAGCAGGATTGGAGTCATTATTTGGCAGAGGCAATCTGGAGAGCATATCAACATTACAGTGAACATTTCCAGCTCTATGGATAATAGTCATCCTTCCTCTGTATTCCTGAACAGCAAGTTGCCACCTGAACATATGTCTGTTAGGTGTTTTGAGGTTTAAGAGAGATTTCACAGCACTACAGTCAGTTACCAACTCAAATTTTTGGTCATTCAAGTAGTAATGAAGTTTCTCAAGAGCCCAAACAACTGCTAAGCACTCCAATTGAGTGGCACCATATTTCAATTCACTATTTCTTAAGGTTCTTGAAATATAACAAATTACAACCTCTGAGGATTTATCATTAATAATTTGCTTTTGGTGAAGGGCAGCACCCAGACCAATAAAGCTAGCATCTGTATAAAGTACAAATGGCTTGTTAAAATCTGGGAGAGCCAATATAGGGGCTGTCATTAAGCAATTTTTCAATGTATTAAAAGCTTTCTGACAGTCATCATTCCAGAGAAAAGCAACATCTTTTCTGGTTAGTTTTGTAAGAGGCAAGGCTATGACCTGATAATTTTTAATATATTGTCTATAATAGCCACACATACCCAAAAAACTTTGGATTTCTCTTACAGAAGTTGGTGCTTTAACATTTTGAATGGCAGCAACTTTATTATGGTCTACACAAATTTGTAAGCCTGACACAACATGGCCAAGGACTTTCAAAGATTGAAAACCAAATTTACACTTTTTTAAAGATAAGGTCATATTGATTTCATCCATTTTTTGGAAAACTCTATTCAAGTGAATCATATGTTCATCAAAAGTTTTAGAAAAAACAATAATATCATCAATATAAACCATGAGCCAACCTTCAATAATTTCTTGATGGAAAGTGTTATCCATGACTTTCTGGAAAACTGAAGGAGCATTTTTAGGGCCAAATGGCATCCTAACATACTTATATATTCCCATATGAGTAGCAATAAGCAAAAAATTTTGAGAATTTTTCTCAACTGGAACTTGATGATAACCTTTATTACCATCCAGACAACTAATAAATTTTGCACCTTGCAAGGTAGCATGTATTGAATTAATTCTGGGTAAAGGATAAATATCATCAACAGTATAAGTATTTAAAGCTCTGTAATCTCCACATAATCTAGCTTTATCTTTTTCATATGAAATCAAGACTGGGGAGATGACACAATATTTGGGGGTGACATCCACTTTCTCAATGATATTCATTTTCAATAATGTTTCAATATTATCTTCAATATCTTTTCTTTTTAATGGAGAAGCAGGATATGGTTTTTTCTTAAGGGAAGGAGGAATATCACTCAAATTACAGGATAAGGTAATTTTCATCTCTTCCTGAACAATTCCCAAGACATGAGAACCATGAGCAAAAGCCATAGGGAAAGAGGTAATAGAGGCAACAATAGAATCCTTTTGTTCATTAGTCAAATGATCACCAAAAGAAGCGGTATTTATTTCATGTAATAAATCATCCATTTCAGTTGTTGTTCTACCTTTACATTGGGTCAGTGAGTTACAAGATTTCAACAAATTTCCAGAAGGTTTAGGAGAAGAAATTTTGAATTTTCTTTTCCCATTCATTCCTAAGGTAAAGCAATTATTTGCTGGGTCCAGTTTCACACCAAACATGGTTAAAATATCATTTCCCATAATAAACCAATTGCTCAAATTATCATTTTTCATGACAACAAACTCACAAATAGCTCTGACAAAACCACCATTATATTTGAAGAATACAGAGATTTTGTATTTGCCAATAGGAAATAAGGTAGAACCATACCCTCTCCATTTTTCAGAAGTTATAGGCAATAATTTACTCAAATATTCCTTATCCACTGAAGCCAAAGCTTTTTCAGATACTACACTTCCTCCAGCACCAGAATCAAGAACTACATCAACATTTTTACCATTAATGATAACAGGTGCCTTTAAAGGGGATATGGGAATAGAATTGTTAGTAATATCTTTAATTATCTCAGCATTTTCTACTGAAGATAAATTCAATACACAATCTTCAGATATATTATTTAAATAATGGACATCATGTTCCAACATTAAAACATCTTTAACAGATTCATTGTCATAGGAGATATTACTTTCACAGTCACTGGAAGAATTATTGACATCAAGTTCAACTTCATCAGTGTCTTCATTTTGTTCAACAAGATGAATTTTCTTGTCACAAACATGCCCCTTCTGCCACGGTTTGTTACATTTATAACAAGTATTTGTTGCATATTTTTTAGGTGCAACTGGGGCAGAGGGTTTACCAGATTTTTCTGGGAGTTTTATAGAAGGTTTATTCTGATCATTATAAGATTTACTAAGGTAATTCTTTGGTTCATATCTATGGTTGAGTAGTACTTCATTACAAATGTTAATGAAAGAAGAATTTTCCCTTACATGCTCAGTTCTAGCAACAATCAAATCCCTAAGAGAATTTGGTAATTTATACAAGATTTTATCTCTCCAAATATCATAATCCATCTTTGGATCAATTGCTCTAAGGATTTTAGCTATTTTCATCAGAAAAACAATGGGATTTTCAACAGAGGAGGATACATATCTAGTATTCTCATACAGTCTCTGCTGAGCTAACCTGAATTTTGAACCACCAAACTGATTCTCAATCAAGGATTTCCAATCATTCCATGTATAATGATTGTTATCTAAGAGGACAGATTCATACCACATCAAGGCTACATTGGAAAATAAAGAAATTAGCTTAGAAACAATTTCCTCATCAGGTAGTTTATAAGATCTCTTTAAATTATCAATTCTTTGGATAAAGTGTTGCCAATCAGAGGAAGAATCACCATCAAAGGTAGGATATTGATCTAACTTAGGCCAATTTTTCTGACTACTGGGATGGTCCACTTTTTGGTTTGAATTATTCATTAGTAATAATTCCTGAAGTTTAGCCAGGTGTTCAGAAATTTCATTATTTACAGAAACAGCTGGTGCATGACCATCACAAGATTTTTCGCTAGTAGCAAAAGAGTTTACAGACTCATTGTCAGTTTGTTTAATGGTTGAAATATGAGGAAGAAAGGATGAACTTTGTTCAGGTTTTTTCCCTTTATTTTTATGCAGCTTATTTGCAGAAATTTCATTTAATTCATTATTGATGGTTAAGGTTGAGAACTTTTCCTGTAGGTCAGACACATAGTTTCTTATTCTTGGAATTTCAGACATCTGGTCATTAACTTTTGCAAGAGATAGAACATTTCTGTCCTCAGAAACTGAGTGCTTGGTACTTAGTGCATGGAAATCATTTTTTAGCTTCTTAAACTCATTTTGCAGAGATTTTATTTCATTCTTGAATGAATAATTTTCCTCAATAAGGGGTTTCAATTCACTCAAGGTCTTATGTAGACTGATATTTCTATCTGAGATAGCTCTATGGTCACTTCTTATTTGTTTTTGTTGACTAAGAACAATATTCAAGGTTTCTTTGATTTTTAAATAAGCTGTATCTTGTACAGAAGAACTCACTTTACATTGCAAGTGTAAATTATTTAATCTATCATTTTCATGGATTAACACATCTCTCACATGTTTGTCTTTCACAATATTAAAATCAAGGGTATCTTTCAATATTTCCTCAGAAGTTTTCTCAATTAAGGTATAGATTTCAGGGGGAACAGAATCATTTTTAATTGCAAGAGAAGGATTAATTAAAGATGTAGAAGTTAAATGTAAAGGTTCATCAAATGACAATTTGCTAATTACATCAATAGGGCTACTAGTTACAGGAAGCTGTCTTTTAACAGGTTTAACTGTTCTTTCACCATGTTCAATAATATTACCTGCAGAAGAAGATTTATTAGAAAACATACCCAAGTGACTATCAACCAAATTACTTACCATGGCAGAGGAGGAAACTTCCCCTGGGACTGGGTTTGGGATTGTGCTTGGGCCTTCTTTCTCCTGCTTTGTTGGTAGGGATGAGGAGGTGGATGGAAATTGGGTGTTCTGGATGGGCCAGGCTGATGATGAGGAGGGTGTTGCACATTCTGTTGGTAGTGACTCATTAGATAATCCCATTTCCATTGCTCTACTTCCATAGTATTTGGATTTTGGATGGTTGAGCTGGGTGGCTGTGAAGGTTGAGCATGAAATTTAAGCTGATTGGGAGGCAATTGAGGAGGGGCCTGGGCCTGAATCTGGTTCCTGAGTTCTTGGACCTGATCCCACAATGTGTCTACCTTTGCTTTGTACGTCATATTTTCTGTCTTCAACTCTTTTATATGACTGGATAGGTTGCTGATTTGTTGTGGCAGAGGAAGCTTTTTTATTTTGAAGCCTTTTGGAAGACCTTCTTGAGGCACTAGAGGCTTTACTTCCTTCTGTGGTACTGGGGGAAGGGGGTTTGGTTTGTTTGCATTTCCTGTCATTTCCACATCCTGCAGTATGTGAATTCTTTGTGTTAGCATAAGATTTTTTATGACCAACTTTAGAAGAACTTACAGTGTCAGCATCATAGTCAATTTCTATCTCATCCACTTGCATGTTATCCATTTTTTCTGCCAAATTGTTGGACATACTAGTGGGAAGATTTATATTTTACTTTGTACTTTATAAAAAAATAATCAAAGTTAGTCAATAATTGCTCCAAATAATAAAAAAAATTTTTTTTTTTTTTAATTAATTAAATTATAGAAAAAATAACTTTCAATATAAAGTAATAATTAAAAAATTAATTTTTTTAAAAAAAATGGATTGCAAGTTTAAATTGGGAATAAAAAGTAAGTTAATTCAACCAATTAATTACCAATATTAAATATGGCAATATATTGGGACTAAGCACAATGTACTTTTAAGTCAACCAAAATTAACAATAATTAATAATAAAAAAAAATTAAATTAATAATTCAATTTGTATTAATAATAATGTCAATTCTTCTAGGACTAAGAGGATTTAACACTCTATAATGGTCAACTAGGAAAAAAAAATTTTTTAAAATTGAACACTTACACTCAGTGAATCAGCAATTAAGCCACAATCACTGTTATTGCAATAAAAATATAGTAATATGAGTGAGAGGCGCAAAGGTGAACTTACTATAGTGATCGAAAAATCACTTCAAAATAATATAAAAATTAATATAATATAAACCTAAGATATCGAACCCAAGTTTGAAACAAAGTCGCGGCAAAAAGTTTTGTTTTTGCTAGGTGGTGCGTGCGTTTTGTCGTTCGTCGCCAGGCTCGATCGTCGTCGTCGTTTGGAAAGGCCCCCAGTTGTTGGTCAGTCGTCTAGAAGATATAAGAGAAGAGGGAAGAAAAGAGAGGAGGACAAGAAGGAGATAATAGTTTTAGAAATAAAAGAAATAAAAACAATTAAAATTATTTAATTTATTTGAGAGAAGGCAACGACGAGTGATCTGAGAGGTGACAACAACTTGGTTTTATTAATATTAATATTATTTAAGTAAGAGTTCTGCGCGGCAAACACTATTATTACTATCAGACTTAAGGCAACCTTTCAATTGTTATTTAGAATTTTTAATTAGGATTTAATACTAATAAAAATAATAATAAGCGTAATAAATTTATTTTTAAATTGTTGAGTGTGTAATTAGTGATAAGGCTACAGGGGATTATCCAAGGCCCTTTTATAGGCAATGGGTCCTCTGAAGCGCTACTATATTTGTAAATACAATGATTAGAATGGAATAAAACAAACATATCAAAAGAGTAAATGAAACATAACAATATAGAGAAAAACATGAAACAAATAATTAAAAGCCCAATTAAGAATCCAATTTCCCCGCCATTAATTCCCAAATCAGTAAGTGACAATAGTGAATAACTAAACAAGATTGGAAACATAGGAACTATGAGAAATATAATTCCCAACAGATGGTACATTCTGATTAAAGGACATTTTAAGTGAAACAAAAAATAATTTGACGCAACAAAACAAGCAATTAATCTCAATTTAGTCCAAATTAATTTATTTGTTTTTTCTAACACAATTAAGGGTCAAAAGAAGCGTCCTTAATTATTGTTTAGTATCATATGAGAGGTATTATTTAATATATAAATTTAAGTAATTAATTTAAATATATTATAAATCAAATTTACACTTGTAATTATAATATATGTTTTTTAATTAATTAAATATAAATTTATAATTATTAAATACATAAAAATGCGCCATTATTTGTAGAATATATTATATTATGCTCAATTTAATTGTATATATAAAAATATATATAACCAATAAATTTAATGTAACACTTGTATATAATAAAATTATTATATAATTTCATTATGCAATAAAATATTAAGTTATATTCATTAAATACAAGTCTTACCCACTTTTTAGGGTTTTATAATTTATATATCATTTACTGGACTCCTGGAATAGCCTGGCTGACAGAACATTTCTGTCCTCAGAAACTGAGTGTTTGGTACTTAGTGCATGGAAATCATTTTTTAGCTTCTTAAACTCATTTTGCAGAGATTTTATTTCATTCTTGAATGAATAATTTTCCTCAATAAGGGGTTTCAATTCACTCAAGGTCTTATGTAGACTGATATTTCTATCTGAGATAGCTCTATGGTCACTTCTTATTTGTTTTTGTTGACTAAGAACAATATTCAAGGTTTCTTTGATTTTTAAATAAGCTGTATCTTGTACAGAAGAACTCACTTTACATTGCAAGTGTAAATTATTTAATCTATCATTTTCATGGATTAACACATCTCTCACATGTTTTTCTTTTACAATATTAAAATCAAGGGTATCTTTCAATATTTCCTCAGAAGTTTTTTCAATTAAGGTATAGATTTCAGGGGGAACAGAATCATTTTTAATTGCAAGAGAAGGATTAATTAAAGATGTAGAAGTTAAATGTAAAGGTTCATCAAATGATAATTTGCTAATTACATCAATAGGGCTACTAGTTACAGGAAGCTGTCTTTTAACAGGTTTAACTGTTCTTTCACCATGTTCAATAATATTACCTGCAGAAGAAGATTTATTAGAAAACATACCCAAGTGACTATCAACCAAATTACTTACCATGGCAGAGGAGGAAACTTCCCCTGGGACTGGGTTTGGGATTGTGCTTGGGCCTTCTTTCTCCTGCCTTGTTGGTAGGGATGAGGAGGTGGATGGAAATTGGGTGTTCTGGATGGGCCAGGCTGATGATGAGGAGGGTGTTGCACATTCTGTTGGTAGTGACTCATTAGATAATCCCATTTCCATTGCTCTAATTCCATAGTATTTGGATTTTGGATGGTTGAGCTGGGTGGCTGTGAAGGTTGAGCATGAAATTGAAGCTGATTGGGAGGCAATTGAGGAGGGGCCTGGGCCTGAATCTGGTTCCTGAGTTCTTGGACCTGATCCCACAATGTGTCTACCTTTGCTTTGTACGTCATATTTTCTGTCTTCAACTCTTTTATATGACTGGATAGGTTGCTGATTTGTTGTGGCAGAGGAAGCTTTTTTATTTTGAAGCCTTTTGGAATACCTTCTTGAGGCACTAGAGGCTTTACTTCCTTCTGTGGTACTGGGGGAAGGGGGTTTGGTTTGTTTACATTTCCTGTCATTTCCACATCCTGCAGTATGTGAATTTTTTGTGTTAGCATAAGATTTTTTATGACCAACTTTAGAAGAACTTACAGTGTCAGCATCATAGTCAATTTCTATCTCATCCACTTGCATGTTATCCATTTTTTCTGCCAAATTGTTGGACATACTAGTGGGAAGATTTATATTTTACTTTGTACTTTATAAAAAAATAATCAAAGTTAGTCAATAATTGCTCCAATTAATAAAAAAAAAATTTTTTTAATTAATTAAACTATAGAAAAAATAACTTTCAATATAAAGTAATAATTAAAAAATTAATTTTTTTAAAAAAAATGAATTGCAAGTTTAAATTGGGAATAACAAGTAAGTTAATTCAACCAATTAATTACCAATATTAAATATGGCAATATATTGGGACTAAGCACAATGTACTTTTAAGTCAACCAAAATTAACAATAATTAATAATAAAAAAAAATTAAATTAATAATTCAATTTGTATTAATAATAATGTCAATTCTTCTAGGACTAAGAGGATTTAACACTCTATAATGGTCAACTAGGAAAAAAAAAATTTTTTTTAAAATTGAACACTTACACTCAGTGAATCAGCAATTAAGCCACAATCACTGTTATTGCAATAAAAATATAGTAATATGAGTGAGAGGCGCAAAGGTGAACTTACTATAGTGATCGAAAAATCACTTCAAAATAATATAAAAATTAATATTATATAAACCTAAGATGTTGAACCCAAGTTCGAAACACAGTCGCGGCAAAAGTTTCGTTTTGCTAGGTGGTCCGTGCGTTTTGTCGTTCGTCGCCAGGCTCGATCGTCGTCGTTTGGAAAGGCCCCCAGTTGTTGGTCAGTCGTCTAGAAGATATAAGAGAAGAGGGAAGAAAAGAGAGGAGGACAAGAAGGAGATAATAGTTTTAGAAATAAAAGAAATAAAAACAATTTAAATTATTTAATTTATTTGAGAGAAGGCAACGACGAGTGATCTGAGAGGTGACAACAAATTGGTTTTATTAATATTAATATTATTTAAGTAAGAGTTCTGCGCGGCAAACACTATAATTACTATCAGACTTAAAGCAACCTTTAAATTATTATATAGAATTTTAATTAGAATTTTATTACTAATAAAAAAGAATATAAACGTAATATAAAAACTGTATTTAATTTGATGAGTGTATAATAAGTGATAAGGCTACAGGGGATTATCCAAGGCCCTTTTATAGGCAATGGGTCCTCTGAAGCGCTACTATATTTGTAAATACAATGATTAGAATGGAATAAAACAAACATATCAAAAGAGTAAATGAAACATAACAATATAGAGAAAAACATGAAACAAATAATTAAAAACCCAATTAAGAATCCAATTTCCCCGCCATTAATTCCCAAATCAGTAAGTGACAATAGTGAATAACTAAACAAGATTGGAAACATAGGAACTATGAGAAATATAATTCCCAACAGATGGTACATTCTGATTAAAGGATATTTTAAGTGAAACAAAAAATAATTTGACGCAACAAAACAAGCAATTAATCTCAATTTAGTCCAAATTAATTTATTTGTTTTTTCTAACACAATTAAGGGTCAAAAGAAGCGTCCTTAATTATTGTTTAGTATCATATGAGAGGTATTATTTAATATATAAATTTAAGTAATTAATTTAAATATATTATAAATCAAATTTACACTTGTAATTATAATATATGTTTTTTAATTAATTAAATATAAATTTATAATTATTAAATACATAAAAATGCGCCATTATTTGTAGAATATATTATATTATGCTCAATTTAACTGTATATAAAAATATATATAACCAATAAATTTAATGTAACACTTGTATATAATAAAATACATATATAATTTCATTATGCAATAAAATATTAAGTTATATTCATTAAATACAATTCTTACCCACTCTTTAAGGTTTTATAATTTATATATCATTTACTGGACTCCTGGAATAGCCTGGCTGACAGTAAATGTTCAGTTGTGAATTAATCCTGTCAAATACTTTTTTCCAAAGACTACAAAAGCAAACCTGAAAACTTTTTACTTAATTTTTTTATCAAAAACATAGAATTGAAATTTTCAGTCTATTCATTTAAAATATGCATCATTTTTTATTTTAATTAAAATATAATACCTTTAAAACTAGCTTTTTATATGAGTATAACTCAAAATACCTATTGTGTCTTTTTTAAAAAATAATTATCATATGGTAGTTATTCAATGAGCAACTAATATAATGATGAAAAATTACCACTTTTACCTATTAAGTTCAGTTCTTGCACAATATTTTACTCTGAAATTTGACCTGAACCATATTTTTTGACATGAGAACACTTTTGAAAATCTATGGTGCTTATTCCCAGGTGGACATAGAAATTATCCCACCATATAGCATAGAAGCACACTTAAGCATTAATATTAAATTTAAAGAATTTTATGCTTTTTGTTGTGTTTTATCTTTAAAATTTTACTTCTACTTTGAATTTTAATTTTTCATATGTAAAATTCATTGAGTAGTGATTAATTATTTTAAATCAGGAGATCACTCGCCAACTGACAATATTTTCATAGAATTTTAATGAACTAAATCATGAAAAGTTCTGTAATCTCATATATTTATTTTGTTAACTAAATTCTGATTACAAAACTACTTAGTATTTGAGGAATAAACAGAACAAAGAAAAGTTCAAAAATGAATTTCCTTTTGATTTTAATCGTTGGCTTTCATTTATAAATTTCGAAAGCTGGATTAAAATCTACCATTATAAGAGATATACTTTTTTACAGACATATAATCAAATAATTTCTCAAATATTAGTGTTGAGTATAAGGAATTTATTAGAGTACTTCATTTAGTCAGAGATTGAGAAAACACATTGATAATTTTTTTGTTTAGTTATATGTGGTTTAACAGTATTCTAGAAGTAAAAATATAAGAGATTTGATGGTTCAATATTTTTTTTGGATAACTCAACTGAATTGAAAATTATTCTATTGAATGAACAAAAAATATAAAAATACATGAAATAAAGAATCAGGCCATATGGGTTAAATTTAAAAATCAAAGCTTAAAATTCTGGGTTAAAAGGAGTTTTCAACAAAAAGAGCCACATATATAATTTTATATTTTTTCTTAAAAAATTAACTAACTCATTAGAAAGCTTAGAAGTAATATATTTGAAATAAGTACTATGATTTTCAGTCTTTTTACTGATAAAGTGAGATTCAAAATTAGCATTAAATTGTATTTTATTAAAAAATACTGTGGATTTATAAAATTCTTAAGCTCCCCAACTTTGTATTTCTATTAATGATTCCTTAAACTCTCAATATTATTTTAGCACAGTATCATTCAGCCTTGGTTAAGAGCTCAAACACCACACAATATGGGGGGTGGACTTGCTAGCAAGTCCCCAGCCTTGGACCCAAACTAACCACAGATTAAAAACAAATTGAGCTATTGACAAAGGAAACATACAATCAGGGATGAACACCACTCAGTAGGAAAGTTTTAGGTGGGTGTTCAATTAGAGTTTAGTATGGGTTCAGTATGAGTTCAGTCTGAGTTCTATCTCAGTTCAGGTTGGGGACTTGCTAGCAAGTCCACCCCCTATATTGTGTAATGAATATGAGTTCAAAGTAAAGTTCAGTATCAGTTCATTATAGGTTCAGTCTAAGTTCCATCTGAGTTCCATCTAAGTTCAAGTTGTGGACTTGCTAGCAAGTCCCCCCAAATATTGTGTAGTTATTAATGTACTATAAGATATGTATTAAATTATTTAATAGCTATATATAATAAATTAATTAATAAAATGATAATTTAAATTTATAACTTATCATTAAAATATAATATAATATTAATTAATTAATAATTTATAACTATTAAATACATAAAAAAGTGCTCATATTTTATAGAATATAATGTATTATTTATTTATTTAATTGTATATAAAATTTATATAGTAATAAATTTCATATAACTCTTATTTTAATTTTATTATCATGATTTAGTTATGTAATTTTATTGTTCAATATAATCATAATTTATATGCATAATATAAATAATCATTTTCCCATTTTAAGGTCCAATAAAATATTAAAACATTCACTAGACTCCTGGTACAGCCTGGCTGACACTTCCTCACTATAAAGAACAATAAAAAAAATGCTAAGATTTTTCTTTTTATACTTTTTTAACAGAGTAGAGAGGTTAGAAATTTCTTTTCCAGATATCCATGCATCATGCTCAGATGATTTATTTTTATATCTCAATAAATATTCACTACCCTTTTCAGCAGTTATAATTCTACCATTGAGAATCTTATCAATTTCTGCAGTTTCTGTGACTTCTTGAGGATTTTTCTTAGGTCTTCCTTTTCTTTTAGGAAATAAGTCACTATTGGAAGCATGAGGCTTTAGCAGGGGAATGGGTAAACAAGGATGTTTTCTATAATATGGAGAATACATTACTACTTCTACTGCATTAGGGGGTGTCAGTTCTGGAAAATTCACACTTAACTTGAGTGCTGATTTTAAACCAAATCAGCACTCAAATTTTGCAGAAAAGTCACTTATTTCAAAAATGGGTGTCAGTTATGACCTCAAATCAGCACTTTTTTCCCAAATTTTTTCACACCACATGTTGGCCACATCATTGCTTCCTCGCCCACCCCATCCCTGTCACATGTGACACTAAGACCTAAATCCTTTCATAAATCCTTGGAACACACCCCTTACTGATATTTTTAACATTTTATTGTGAAATTTAACCAGGCATTTTTTTCCTTCTTTTTTTATGTTTTCAACCTCCCCAAATCTGAAGTCCACCTTCATCAAAGCTAAATTGCTTTTTATTGATGGAAAATGAAGTAAAAAAGAAAACAAAAGGGTGAATCAAAATCAATCCTAAGTAAATGAAGGAGAGGTTCAAAAGCTATTAATCAAAATATAAAAAGGCTCATTTTGCTTCCACTTCCACTTCCACTGGATTTGGTATTGATGATTATGATTTGGAGAATGGAATTAATACTGTTTCCAAAAAGCTCAACGTCATGTATCTTCTCTATGAGGAAATTGATATTCTTTTTGGTTCCTGATTTAATAGTTACTTTTAATCGTATCAAGAATAGTTATATCATGAGACTCTGATAACACCATTTTTCCTTACTGGACTTTAAAATATTGCACTTTTGGAATTTCAGATGGTAAAATAATACCGACACCTGTGCAAAAAACCTCATCACCAACAAAATTTTATCACCTCATCACCAATTTGCATTTCTAAATAAAGCTAAGTCAACAAAATTCTATATCTGTTTGAAACTTTTTGAAATACCCTCCCCTGAATTTTATTGAAGCAAGGGGTGGGTATCAAAATTTTTTTCTAAGTCATCAATTTTCCATGTCAGATTTGAAAATTTGGCAATACCCTTGTGTTAGGATTTGGTTTAGAGGTGGGTAGGAGGAGTGCTACAAGTGCTATGCATTGTAAAGAGGCAGAAGAGTGGATATTGTATAAGGGAATTATATGGGGCAAGCACTGTGGAGCACTCCCCATCAGACAACTTATCTAGTAATCGAGTTATTCTCTAGTCTCACTTCCAATTAGCATATTCAGTCCCATATCCTCTCACTGTTGGAAGTATTAAAATAGTCAGTCTCACTGCTGCATCCAGCATAGTCAGTCCTGTCTTAGGCTAGTGTTAGCACTAGTGGTAGTCTGCATTCTTAGGTCTTAACATTTTGTCCAATCTCAATTGGAGCACTACCAAAGAACAATGAACCCCTCAGGTCAACCTGACACAGCAACCCTTGCTGCAATGCAAGAGCAAATGGCACACTTACAAGAAAAAAATACCAGACTCATGGAACATCTAGCAGAAAAAAGGCCCTCATACCATTTCCCCACAGAAGCAGAACTGGATGCCACTGAAGCTGGGGCACAGGAACGGCCCATGACACCAGCTCTTCTTCTTTAAGGCCCAAAGATTTCTGTATCAGAAATCCTCAATGGAAAGCAAGGTCCCTGGGCAGATCAGTATGCATCACAGGTAAATATTTATGTCCTGCTCAACCACCATCAGTTTAAATATGAGTGATAAAAAATTGGATTTTCAATCTCATACCTCACATACAAGGCTGCACACTGGGAAAGGCCATAAACAAAGGAGTTCCTTGGAAATAACCAGTTGGAAACAGATTTCTGTCAGTTCATGGCAGTATTTGAATTAGAATTTGGTGATCCCAATTTGGCCACAACCTCAGAGCATGCTCTCAACCAGTTGCAACAGAGACACTCTGTTTCTGAGTATGTGTCTGAATTCCAGGGCCATTACCGCTATGTTACAACATGGGGAGAAGGAAAACTCATGATTCACTTTAGAAATGGGCTCTCACAAAAAATCAGGAACACCCTAATTAGTCACACTCATCTAACCTCCCTTCAAGCACTCATGGAACTAGCTATCCAAATTGAAATGAGTTCATGCATCAGCAAATGGATGGTTGGAGTGGCACTCATCAGTGGCACAACTATGCCCCGTCAGGCAGGGCCAGTCCCAGGAGCTCAAAAACCATGGAAATTGATGCAGTCAATGTTAATTGGAAGAAAAGGCTATCTGATGAGGAATACCAGAGGAGTATGAGTAGAGGGCTGTGCCTCTGATGTGGAAATGGTGGTGTGGTAGCCTAAAGTTTAGTATGGCACCTAAGTACGTAAATGGAGTTATCACGGCATGCAAGATTGGTGTTATTATTTTTTTATATAAAAGGGTTTTATTTAATTTATTTGAGTTTTAAATATGAAGAAATTGGTCACGAGCGAATGCCTACACAAAAACAATTTATGTTACGGAGAAAACTTATTTTTACGGTCTGAAAAATTTATAAGTATCAAGTCGAGTCACTCAAGAACCTTGGGAAATCTTCCCAGAATTTTTACTATTTTTCTTATATTTTTAAATGAATTTTAAAGTTTTATAGAAATATTTACGTTTTCAGAAATTACTTAACTTCGATGAATTTTCACGGGGTAATTAGAGCTGCGCAGACTACGAAAATTAGTTTGGTATGTAAGGGAGAAGTAGCTCTATTATGTGTAATTTTTCTAGATTTTTTTATTATAGTTTTAAGGTTCTAATTGAGTCCGGAAGTCCGGACGGACTCCGTACGGACTCCATACGGGCTCCGTACGGGCTCCAGATTGACTCTGGGAGAGCTCTGGAGGGGAAAACTTAGGCACGTGACTAGGAATACTTAAGCGCCTCTCAAACTCGAAATTGAGAGGGGGGATACAACATACAGCTTAATCATTAACCACCACGGTCTCATTTTTTATTACTCAACAAATTAAATAAATTTGTAATACCCTTATAACTTTATATTTTATATATAACATTTTAGAAATACTACTCAACAATTTAAATCACACTTCATACAGGGTATCTTTAGAAAGGTCTTCATTGCTGGGACTTGATTATTGCTGTCTCATAAAAATTCAAATTATTATAAAAACATAAAAGTCAATCTTTAAAGATCTTTCACTGGTACACCTTAATTGTTGTTATCAGTATTTCTTTCCTCAACAGCCACAATCATTAAATCTCAATAAGCGTTAATTATTTTAGAGTTTCATTATTTTCATCAATCAGATCCAAGTAGATTGGTTAGCTTAGTGATTTAGAATTCCCATTTTGTTATTTTATTGGAAGGACGGGGTTTTCAGCTAAATCCACACATCTCCTCCGGATTCTGCTTACAGAAAGGCGACTGTAAGAGTTTACCTTACCATAGTTGGCGCCCAACGTGGGGTTCGAATTCTCTAGCTTTCTTTAAAGACTTACTTGGATCAAGAACTTTATTAGCCTGCAAGAGGCTTATTTTCTGGAACTCTAATTGGATCTTTGTTATTGGCCTGCAAGAGGCTTGTTATTTTATCGATTGTTAACGCTTTTCATTACTTATTGGGATGTCTTCTTCTGCTGTTGCTTCTGGATCTTCTAACCCTCTTACTCCCTCAGTTAGAATTGTTTCTTGGGATGGCCCAAAGTTTGATGGGGAGGAGGTTAAATGGTTCATTAGCAGGTATGAAGCTGCTGCTGCTGTTGATGGTGCTTCTCATGTGGATATGGTGAAGCAAGTTAGGTTTTTTATCCCTGATAGGGAGGTGGAAAAAGAGGTTATTGCTATGCAGGCATTCAAAGACAAGGATTGGGTTAAGCTTTCTAAAGCTATGGTTGATAGATGGGGTGTTAGGTTTACTATGATGGACCTCAATAAAATTGTTGGAGACTGGCAAGCAAAAGGTGGAGTTTCTTCTATGGCTGACTTCAAAAAGCTCTGTGTTCAGTTTGATGAAGTAGTTGAATATCTTATATTGGTGGACGAGTTAGTGCATGAGAACCAGGCAAAAGATTTGTTTTGGACAGCATGCAGCAGGGATATTCGAATGGACGTCTTGAAGGATCTTTCAAGAAAAGATTTGATGAAGGAACTGCCTAATGGTGAGCAGAAACTGCCGGCTCTGGAGGTTATCAAAGAGAACATTCAGGCCCATCTCAAGTTGTTAGCATTGGACAAATATCAAGAGTCCTGCACTCAATATGTTAGCAAGGTTAGTGAAGTTTTGGCCGAAAACAACGATATTATGGTCAAAGCCCAGGAGGCCAAGAAGGCACAAATGGGATTACCTGCTGCTAAAGTTGAGGGCAATGTGGATAATAAGATGGTCGATCATTTGGCCGATTTAACTAAACAGTTAAAAATATTTGTTCAAGAAACCCAGAAGGCCAATAAGGCCCCAATCGCTTCTTCGTCGACGTCGACTTCTTATCAGTCCAGAGGTTATGAACGTCAAAATTATAATGGCAATAATAATGGTAACCGCTTCCCAGGCAATGGGAGAAATGGTGGGAATGGTGGTAATGGATATAGAGGTGGCTATGATGAGCCAAAGGTGTGCTCCTATTGTAATAGGAGGGGGCACAGAGCAACAGTTTGTTTTGCTCTTGATAAGGATATGGATTCTGGGCGAGTTTTATTTGATGGTAAAGTTTATAAATTTCCTGATGGTTCGTTCATCAAGCCCAGTGATGGACAGTCTCCTTCTGATTTGGTCAGAAGAAGTTTAACGGCTGAAAGGAGAGCCAGATTTGAAGAGGTGACGGATGAAGATGTTAATGCCAAGAGTGGCAAAAATGGTAATGGTAATGGTGGTAAAGCTGACAAGGGCAAGGAGAAAGAGGTCAGTAAAGCCACATTTTCTACTTCTTTTGGTGGTTTAGAGCTGGCCACGGTTTCCCAGGTGGAGGGTAGCTGTATGGCTGGCGAATATGATGTTAATGCTGCTAGAAGAGCAGCTGCTACTAAGGCGAAGAGTAGCATTCAGAGCCAATTGAGGGCTAATCCTGGCAAGGCCAATAACAAAGTGAACTCTTACTCTAAGGACAAGAATTCTAGTGCTCAAACTGCCATCAACAAATTGAAATCTTACTCTAAGGATGAATTATATTAAATGCAGAAGGGGATTGCTGATATGGGGCCCCCTAGTTATGGCAAGTTTGATTTAAATGGTGAGCCTATGCCAGAGGATGATTCGGATTCTGAGGAGGATGTACCATTGGCGTCTCTACCCAGACCATGTTTTAGCGGTCCCATCCCAATGGAGGGTGTAAGAAGGACTAGCGATGGATCAGGATTAGTGCAAGAAGCTGGTGACGGAGTTAGGGTTATAGAAAGTGAAGATGTTATAATGGGGGGTGAAGATGGCTCGGTTGGACCTCAAGAGGTACCCAGGGCCAAGGTTGTTAAATCAAAGGTCCAGTATGAGCGGCCAGTAGTTTCTGGTCAAGCTAATGCGATGGACGCAGTTTTGAATAGGGTGAATCAACTGCAGATTCCCTTATCTTTGGGGGAGTTATTTACGATTAGTCCGGCGCTTTCTGAAAAGCAAAAGAAGAATTTGACGAGGCGTTGGGTTTCCACTGGAGAGGTGGAATATATTTGTGAAAATGCCGAAAAGTTTGGGGAAGATGTAGATACTCATTTTTCCGCTCCCTTGGGTTACCTGGTGGTAACTCTTAATGGTAAAGAAGTAAAGGCCTTGGTCGATTCAGGGTCTCAAATTAATTTAATTTCATTTGAGCAAGCAACAAGTATAGGCTTGCCAATTAAAAGTGGAACTGGGGGAAACCTCAGAGGCATTGGAGGGCATGCAACAGAGCTGATGGGTACAGCTGAGCATGTCAGGTTAGGTATTGGTGGATCTGTTGGTAAGGTTCACTTTTATGTGGCCAGAGGAGCAGTCAAAACTGTTCTTGGTGGTCCTTTTTTGATGGATTTTGAGGCCAGGATAGGGTATCAAGCTGGCATGGGAATTAGTTTGGAAATCACTGGTGAAGATATGCGGAGGTTACATATGCGGTTAGCGCCTCCTGGAGATGAAGGTTGGGAAACACGGCCAGGGATTACTACTCTGTGCCAGTGTTGTGTTTGCACTAAGAAGCGGCATATTAAACGGACGGCTTCTGGTGAATTATGTTTGTTGGAAAGGGATGGATGCCCTCATTTTTTGGGGTAGCAGGGGCTGATCACTCTAATGTTGTAATCTCTCCTCAGGATGAGATCCCTGATTGCAATAGGTCAGCTCACTTGGAGATAATTCAAGTGGATTCTCAATTATTTTCTGTTAATATTACTTTGGAGTGCAAATACGTTTTGGACTTTTCTATATGTTTATTGGATTTACCCGGTTTTTCTATTGAATTTAAAAACGGTGAAAAAGGCAAAATGGGCCAAATTAGGTTGGATAAAGATTGGAAGGGTATGTTTTATGACCTCCAGAAAGAGGTTAAACTGCAATTATCTCCTTCTATTTCGGACCTCCAGCGAGAGGGTAAACTGCAAATATCACATCAAAATACGATTTAAAATCTCGGTATAATTAAAACACAAAAAAATAACTTATGTGAAAATGTTATTCCGGACCTCCAGCAAGAGGTTAAACTGCAATTATCTCCTTCTATTACGGACGTCCAGCAAGAGGGTAAACTGCGAAAATCTTATCAAAATCCAATAAAAAATCTCAGTATAATTAAAACACAAAAAAATAATTTTTGTGAAAATTCATTTCCGGTCCTCCAGCAAGAGGTTAAACTGCCAACTTTCTTTACGGGTGATTTACTGTTGGATAAGGGAAGCAAAGGTGTTGGAAAATCTGTTTATAAATTAGACGAGGGAAAGGAAAAAAGGGTAAAATTTAAAAATGAAATAAAATATTTTTCTAATTTTTCTTATTCCGATTCTGGAGATGAAGAAGATTCATTTGATGAAATATGTAATGGAGATACAAAAGTAAATGTTTTACCTCAATTTTATTTAGATGTGGACGCAGCCAAATATAAGAAGGTAGCAAATAAAGTTCGACCTATTAATGAACCGCTACCTGCTGAATTAAATCCACCCTTGAGAAGACCAAGGTTATCAAGAGATCCTTATGAAAGTCCCTTGGTAAAGAATCTGCCTGAATTATTTGAGACGTCAAGAATCACTTTTGAGAGACTGGATGTTGTTAATTTTGGACCTGATGGTTGGTTGTCTGGTGAAGAGAAGAAGTTGTTGTTGGATGTGATGGTCAAGCGAGAGAAGGCCATTGCTTTTTTAGAAGAGGAGAGGGGTGTGTTGAAGCATTCCTATGGGGAGCCTTACAAGATTCCTGTGGTATGTCATGAACCGTGGCAGCAGAAACCTATTCCTATTCCGGCTGCATTAAAAGAAGCCCATATTGAAGTTGTCAGAGAACGGATACGCACTGGACTGTATGAGCGATCAACGTCAAGTTATTCTAGTCTGGTATTTTGTATCAAGAAACCAAATGGCAAGCTTAGAGTTGTTCATGATCTTAGGGAATTAAATAGGGTTACAATAAAGGATGCTGGGATACCACCTAGTGCTGAGGAGTTTGTTGAAGCGTTTGCAGGGAGAGTGTGTTATGGATTGGAAGATATTATGGGTGGATATGATGAGAGAGAGTTACATCCGGACTCAAGGCCTCTTACTACATTCGATACGCCACTAGGACGTTTACAGTTAACAAGATTACCTCAAGGAGCAACAAATTTGGTTGCAGTTTATCAAGCTCAGATGGCTTGGATCCTTCAAGACGAAATTCCACAATATTCTGGAATCTTTATAGATGATGGAGGAATTAAGGGACCAACAACCGACTATGATAACCAGGTGTTGGAAGAGAATCCCGGGATACGCAAATTCATTTGGGAGTTTGCAATTACTTTAGAAAGAATCTTGTTTCAAATTGAAGAGGCTGGTTTAACTATTTCAGGTTCAAAATTTTCATGTTGTGTGCCAGCCTTAGAAATATTAGGCCATGTGGTATGTAGAGAGGGTAGGATTATGTCCAAGAAGAAAGTTAACAAAATTCAGTCATGGCCAAGACCCAAGAATACGACCAAAGTTAGAGGGTTTTTAGGCATTTGTGTATATGTTAGAATGTTTATAAAGGACTTTTCTTCATTGGCAGCTCCATTGAGACGGTTAACGAGAAAGGATGCAGACTGGGAGTGGGATGAAGAGTGCGAGAAGGCATTTGTGAAGTTAAAAGAGGTTGTAGGGAAGGATTTAGTCCTGCACAAGTTGGATTATGGAAAAGATGCTGGTAGAATTTATTTAGCAGTTGATTCAAGTCAGGTTGCAGCTGGGGTGGGTTTGTCTCAGATGGATAAAGCTGGTTACATCAGGCCAGTTAGGTATGAATCTGTAGTATTTACTGATGTCGAATCAAGATATTCTCAACCAAAATTGAAATTATGTGGTGTGGCAAAAATACTGAAGAAACTTCAGCATATTTTGTGGGGGCAACATTTTGAGTTGCAAGTGGATGCAAAATTGTTAATCCAGATGATTAATTCCCCAAGTTTACCGAACGCACCCATGACGAGATGGGTAGCTTTTATTCAACATTTTTCGTTTGATTTAGTTCATAAGCCTGGCAAAACTTTTACTATGCCAGATGGTTTATCAAGGAGACCACCCACTGAAGAAGATTCAGACTCAGAAGAGTTCGATGAAGATATACTTATTATCAAAGCCAGAACTAAAGGAGCTGAAGACTTTCCATACCTCCCCCATGAGGTTAAACTGGCAGGACTATTGTGTTTAGATTATGATGATGATGACCTCCACCAAGAGGATAAACTGGAAAATAGTTTTTATGTCAATAAAGGTATTGGAAAAGGTGTAGATAAATTCGGCAGAGAGGAGGTAGAAGAAGATGGATTGGTAGTGTGGGATAGTAGTAAGTTAAGGAATGGTGTATATGTTGGAGAATTAGAGGATTTAAATAAAAAGGTGGATAAAGAGAAAGAGGTATTTTCAAATACGGTTTACGAAGGATTCAAAGGTTCAGAAGAAAAACGTCGACATAGCTTGATTAAAGATTTATTTAGGGGTCAAAGATTATTGGCTCATTCATGTGCAGGTGATATTGGTGATAGAGAAGTCCCTATTGATGTTATATTAATCGATTTTCAAGATGAAGTCTGGGGTCAGACTGGTTTTTATTTTTTGTTAGTCAAATATTTGTTGAATTTAGAGAGGCCAGAAGATTGTGAAGACGATGAATGGGTGGCTATCAAGAGGAAGTCATCTACGTTTTACCTATCTGGTTGACGTTTAATGAGGAGGAGGTATCCAAATCCTCAAGTAGTTATAACTCAACAGAAGGGGCAAGAATTAGTTTTGAAATCACTGCATGAAGATCTCGGGCATAGAGGCGTTGGAGAAACGTTTAGAAGAATTTCTGATCAATTTCGGTGGCCTGGCATGAAGATGGCTGTTAAACAGTGTGTTCAGTCATGTGAAGAATGTCAAAGACGAAGTTATTTAAGGCCAAAAGAACCTGGACGCGCGACCGGTGAATATACGCTCTTTGGAAGAGTTAGTTTAGATGCCGTTCATATAAAAGAGGGACGGTATAAATATTTAATTGTGGCCAGAGATGATTTATCTGGTTGGGTAGAGGCAGCGCCTCTTATTAATTTAACTGCCAAAAATGTGGCAGAATTTTTTTTGAATAATTGGGTATATAGGTATGGGGTGATGAAGTTGGTAACGGTAGATGGAGGTCCTGAATTTGGGACAGAGTTTAAAGAGGCCGTATTGAAAGTTGGATCAAAGGTTAGGGTAGCAACCCCATATTATCCTGAAGCTGAAGGCATGGTTGAAAGAGGGCACCAAGTTATTAAGGATGCTTTAGTTAAAATGTGTGGGACAAGTGCCAAAAAGTGGAGGCACTATTTACCTTTAGTTTTATTTGCTGATAGAATCACTGCCAAAAGGACGACCGGATTTTCACCTTATGAACTTGTTTTTGGACAGAAAGCAGTTTTACCGGTTGCTTTAGAAGCTGAATCATATCTTGGAGTTGACTGGGATACGGTCAAAACTACTGAAGAATTATTGTGTGCAAGAATGATGCAGCTAGAAAAGAAAGAAGAATATTTAGAAAAGGCATATTCGCGGATGATGAAGATCCGAAATCAATCAGTCAGATATTGGGATGAGCAGTTGGCACATCGATTAAGGAAACCTTTGAACCCAGGTGATATGGTCCTGGTGTATAATAAGAGTTTGGAAAGCCAGTGGGGAAAGATGTTTGCAGATAGGTGGAATGGACCGTATAAAATCAAGGAGCAAGTTTCCAGCGGTTCATATGTGCTAGAAGAGTTGGATGGAGTAGTATTGAAGAAGAGGGTAGCGGCCGATCAAGTGAAACGGTTCTATCCTAGAGGCACCAGGAGTGCCGAAGTCTAACTCCGAAATGAGGATAAAATACAATTTTAATAACTTTTATTAAATTTATACCTCCGCAACGAGGATAAACTATGATATCTACAAAATTTTATGGATACCTCCGCAACGAGGATAAACTATCTTCTTTTTATCAAAATGCTTTACTGTCGTTACACTGCATATGGGTGATGAAATTATGATAAAACTTAACAAAATTCAAGAACACCTTCTTTGAAATTTTCAAAAACTTAAAATTCTTAAAATATGGGTGAAGATAGTGTTGGAAAAATTTTAAAATTTATTGGAATAAGTGTTCACAGGGGAACCTTCTTAATTTAATATTGGAAAGTGTGGGGGTAATTGATGGGCTGGCTGCTCTATACACAATTACCCCATAATGTTCGTTTCCAAAATTTTCCCTGTTTCCAGTTGAATCCTGGCTTTGTCTTTTAATTTTAGGAAGTCCACTAAGACTATAAACTGGAACAAATCAAGAGACACCGCTCTCAACGCCGGATTCAAGATTCTTTTTATTTTATTTAGTTTTTGATTTTTTTATGTTAGATTGTGATTTCTTTTCTTTAATATATATTATGAATTATTGTAAAGGTGATGCTCACTGGTGGTCTCTAATCATTTTTATAAATTGGAGGGAGCCCACCCAGTGATCATCATTATAAAAATTATCTTCAAAAAACTTTCATTTATTTTATTTTCTTTTCAATTTCTCAAAATTGTGTAACCACATCAAGTTGCACTTGGATGTGGGTATGATGTCAAGGGTACGGCTCATCAAATGGCCGGGGGGCATCTTTTAAAAAAAATTTATTTTTTTAAAAAAAAATTTTTATTACTTTTTTTTATCTTTCTTTTCACATTCGTTTATCTTTCTTTAAAAATTAAAATTTTAACTTTTATTTCAAAACTATCTTTTTTAAAATAAATAAAAATTAAAATTAAAAATAAAATAAAATAAATAATAAAAAATAATAAAATAACTAAAAAAAATAAATAAATAAATAAAAAAAAAAATAAAAATAATAAAAAATAAAATAAAAAAAAAAAAATAATAAAAAAATAAAAGGTATTTTAGTTTTAGGTAGTTTAGATGTTTATATTTTATTTTTCAAACATTATTCAAGAAAGCTACATACCAGGAAGAACACCATCAAGGATTGTTATCTTTTGAAGAATCGAAATTAGAAAATTTAGAAGGACCTTGATTGATTTCCTGGGATTCGAATCTTATTTCACGGTCACGATAGTGTTGAAGCCAGTTGGCTATTTTGAAAAGGTCTCTTAACAGTTTCTCTCTCATCCAAGATTCTGATCTATCAGAGGGTGGGTATCGTTGGAAATAAGCAATAAGGTTATTAAAATTAGCAAAAAGCTTTTCAGACACTAGGTGAATTGGAACTCTAGGGAAGCTTGGATTAGGTTCTGGTAGTTCATAAGCTGAATATGAAATTGGAGAACCGGTGGACGCTTATCAAATTAAAATATCAGCAAATTAAAATCTGAAGATTAAGAAAATAAAAAAGAGACAACTAACCTGTGTCAACACTATCATGATCATAGATAAATGGCTTACTTGGTAGTGGAGTGGGATTTTTTATGTTTAGAAAAGGATTTTTTATTTTTGATAGATGAGGAGGACTGGTGTTGGATTTGGTGTTTGAAGTAGATGTTCTGGGCCTTTTGGATGATACAGGAGAAGATGAAGACTGCTGGCTATTATAGGACCTTTTGTGCTTCAAGATGTTGGAAGAAGGAGAAGAATTGTTAGAAGGTTGAAGCATGGCCCTGGGAGCAGCAAGAGTTCTTGGGGGAGTAGCAGCAAGTCTAGATTGGAGAGAAGGACCCAGAGGATTAGGTGATGGAGAAAGATTTAAATAGGCTGATGGAGAAAAAGGTATGGGATCTTTAGAGGTTGATGGAATAGGGGGTGGAGTAGAAGGTGAAGAAGAAGGAAGAGGTTTGCAGAAGGCGGCAAAGCTAGTAGCAGTAATGGGGAAAGAACCACAGTACAAGCCAGAACATTTTCTTTTCTTCTCATAGCAGGATAAACAGGCCCTGTTATAAGTGTGCTTTTTCCAGTTAAAAGAGAAGATACATTCCCTATGGGTGAAGGCACAGTATTTGCAAGATTGATCAGCTGAAGCAATGAAGTCAGAAGGTTTCATCTTGTTAGGAGATATTTTTTTGAAGAAGAAAACTTGAAACTAGGATGAAGAAAGCTGGTGGCAAAATCTGGGTTCAAGGATAGAGAAGTTGTTAGGTCCACCAAGACCTTAAACTGGGCTGTTATCAAGCTGTTGGGTCCACCATGACCCTAAATTGGATTTCTTATCAATTAAATGTTTGGTCCACCATGACTTTAAACTGGTAGTTCATTCATTGTTTAGTCCACTATGACTTTAAACTGGAAAATTAATATCTGCAGGATAATTCAACATTCATTGGTCCACTATGACCTTATACTGGATTACTTGTCGATCAAATGTTTGGTCCACTATGACATTAAACTGGATTATCAAATTTATTCAATCTTTGGTCAAGCCTAGGCCTTACTTAGGAATTTATCAAGTTATTTATGCACCTAAACGATCTTTGGTCCACCAAGACCATAAACTGGCAATTGATTATATGTTTGGTCTACCAAGACTTTAAATTGGAATTTCAATCTTGTTTGGATAACTCAATTCAATCTTTTAATTTATCACTGTCCACTAAGACTCTAAACTAGTTATTCAATTATTTCTGGAATTGGGTGCTGATAAGCTTTAGGAGGTTAAAATTTTAGGTGGTGATGATGCTAAGGGAAGCATAATGGTTAATTAGGTGAAATTTGTGGCGCTTTAACATGGTCTAAAGTTGAAATTATTATTGGAAGCCTGGCAAAAGTATTTTATGGGTTTGCTGTATAGCAAAGTTTGAAAATTGTGATGAAGGAATCAGAAGTTAGGATGGTAGTTGGATTTTAGGGAATGATTTTTTTAGTGCCTCATAGTTAGGCCATTTTTTTTGGTGTAAAGCTTGGAGGACCTTATGGCGAGATTGGAATCATAAAATTCGGCTCAGTGGGGGGCCCTATGAGGTTAAAATCAGGAGTATTTGGCTCATAGGAAGATCCACTCTCTCAATGCTGTGACGAGAAGGAAGACTGGTATATGGGAGTCTGAAGGGATTCAAACCTTGCTCTCAGTAGTGGAATCATCACAAGATTTATATTATTTTATTTTATGTTATATCAAGCCAGAGAAGAAAGAAAACATCAATTATGTTGAAAGTTTAAGAAGACCAAGCAAAAACAAAATTTTATCAAGTTATACTGTTAGAAAAGATAATTTCTTTGAAATTGTTCAACATCATTATCAAAGCTTTGCATTTAAATTCTTCTTTTCATGAGGTCTTCATGGTTATTAGCTGGAGTTTCTTGAAAATAGGCCAGCATTTTTCGTTTCAACTCATTAGTAAAGTCAAGAAAAAGATAGCAATGAAAATTTGGATAATGATTGATATTGTCCGTCTTCACTCTACCAACATCATCAGTGTTGGTTATTTCGACAGCTAGAAGTTCAAATATGTTATTAAGTCATAGTTTTAGTCAATTTTTATTAAAAGTTTTTTTAGTAAGATTATAGGGTCTTACATTTAGAGCCAGAAAACATAGTCTCAGCAAAGTTGGTTGGGGGCACTGGCGTTATAGGATTAGGATCTTGTGAAGGCAAAATTAGGCCGGGATCTGCTGATGAAGATTGAACTTTTGAAGCTGCTTTTGATCTTATTCGTTTTAAGAAGACAGGAATTTTTGATCGCTTTTTAGAAGTTGAGGGATCAGGGAGAGCTGCTGGTCCTAAATATACCTTTGTTTTAGAAGAAACTAATGGCCGGTTACATTTGACTTTTTTTACACGGCATAAGTCGCAAGCTGTCCTGCCAGGAAGATTAGGGTTGGACATTAAACAAGGTACCTGGTATCGAGCGCAGAGTTCACATGGAGCGACAAGTTCTTTGGAAGATATATTGATGAAGATGAATTTTTTAGTTGATTAAAGAAGATGGTGTTGAAGGTTAAAGATGAATATTGTGTTCGACCACTTATGCAAAGTTTTAAGAATGGGGACATTCTCAATTGGAGGGAGGATGTGGTAGCCTAAAGTTTAGTATGGCACCTAAGTACGTAAATGGAGTTATCACGGCATGCAAGATTGGTGTTATTATTTTTTTAAAATAAAAGGGTTTTATTTAATTTATTTGAGTTTTAAATATGAAGAAATTGGTCACGAGCGAATGCCTACACAAAAACAATTTATGTTACGGAGAAAACTTATTTTTACGGTCTGAAAAAATTTATAAGTATCAAGTCAAGTCACTCAAGAACCTTGGGAAATCTTCCCAGAATTTTTACTATTTTTCTTATATTTTTAAATGAATTTTAAAGTTTTATAGAAATATTTACGTTTTCAGAAATTACTTAACTTCGATGAATTTTCACGGGGTAATTAGAGCTGCGCAGACTACGAAAATTAGTTTGGTATGTAAAGGAGAAGTAGCTTTATTATGTGTAATTTTTCTAGATTTTTTTATTATAGTTTTAAGGTTCTAATTGAGTCTGGAAGTCCGGACGGACTCCGTACAGACTCCGTACGGGCTCCGTACGGGCTCCAGATTGACTCTGGGAGAGCTCTGGAGGGGAAAACTTAGGCACGTGACTAGGAATACTTAAGCGCCTCTCAAACTCAAAATTGAGAGGGGGGATACAACATACAGCTTAATCATTAACCACCACGGTCTCATTTTTTATTACTCAACAAATTAAATAAATTTGTAATACCCTTATAACTTTATATTTTATATATAACATTTTAGAAATACTACTCAACAATTTAAATCACACTTCATACAGGGTATCTTTAGAAAGGTCTTCATTGCTGGGACTTGATTATTGCTGTCTCATAAAAATTCAAATTATTAAAAAAACATAAAAGTCAATCTTTACAGATCTTTCACTGGTACACCTTAATTGTTGTTATCAGTATTTCTTTTCTCAACAGCCACGATCATTAAATCTCAATAAGCGTTAATTATTTTAGAGTTTCATTATTTTCATCAATCAGATCCAAGTAGATTGGTTAGCTTAGTGATTTAGAATACCCATTTTGTTATTTTATTGGAAGGACAGGGTTTTCAGCTAAATCCACACATCTCCTCCGGATTCTGCTTACAGCAAGGCGACTGTAAGAGTTTACCTTACCATAGTGGTAATCTAGCAAGGGAGTTTAAGGGGAAGATCAGGGTTAGTGAGATGGAGAATAGTGCAGGTAGGGCACAGGTAAAATACAGCACTCAGGAGTGAAGGTTGTGACCTCCTTGAGAATTTTAGATGGAAAGAATAAGGGGGATTTGTTAGAAGAATTATCAATGTGTAAGCCACTTGAAGTAAATGATAATCATATAATACTAAACTTGCCTTTAATGACCCTTGATGCCACAAAAAAATTACAAGCCCTACTAGACTGTGGGGCCACAGACTGTTTTATTTCTAACAAGTTTTTACAGAGAAATAAAATTAAAAGTGAAAAACTGGACCAACCTAGGCATCTAATTATTTTTAATTGATCCCCAGGCGTGAGAGGAGAAGTAAGAGAAAAGGTTTTTTGAAGGTTTTTGTGTGATGGAAAAAAGTTTCAGTGCAGGGCATATGCAACAAACCTGAAGGACAAGAACAATGTAGTACTGGGTATGATGTGGCTGGAAAAATATAACCCACACATTGAATGGAAGGAAAAGAAGGTTCATATGGGAAGGAAATGAGATTCTGGCACTAAAGTATTGGTCCCCTAGCCCTTTCAGGGGTCAGGGGCCCATCCCAGTGAGTCTTCTGATGTTTTTTATCATCAGTTGACTTTCCACAAGAAGTGATGCTTTCTCTTGATTCTAAGAAGCAGGATGGGGATAGGTTGCCAACAGGGAGCTCCAGAGAGGGTTAAAAGGGAAAAGAAAGGTCCCTTTAGGAGGAGAGAGATCAAAAGAGGAAGTAACATGCAGAAGATGGGAAGGTGGATGGTGCAGAGAAAGAATCTACCCCCTGGCCTCTGCAGGGGTCAGGGGCCCCTCCCCAAAAGTCTCCTGGTGTTTCATTATCATCAGTAGACTTGCTTCAAGAGCTTACACTTTCTCTTGATGCTAAGTTTTACGACTTGGAGGGGTCACTGGAGGAAGAAGAGGAGCTGGAATGTGATTCAACAGCTTGGAACATATCTGCCAAGATTTCAGCCAAGTTCCAGTCCTCAAAGTCAACAAAAAGCCTCAAGGAAGTGGTCCCTGAAGATTACTGGGAATTCTTATCACTGTTTGAAGATAGAGAAGTCAAGACCCTACCATTTCATCAACCATATGAATTTTCCATTGATCTGATGCCAGGCACAACCTCTCAATTTAGCTGCATAATCCCATTATCAACCCTAGAGTCAACAGTGCTAAAAGTGATGATAGACAAAAATTTAAAGAGTGGTTATATTAGGGAATCTGAATCTCCCTGTGTTGCCCATGTGCTCTTTGCGGGGTAAAAGATGGGTCATTAAGACCTTTTATATATTTCATAAGTCTAAAAGCACTGACAGTAAAGAACAGATATCCCCTTCCCCTGACTAGTGAGCTAATTGATAGCCTTCAAGGTGCAGAAATCTTCACATACCTAGATCTTAGGGCAGGTTACCACAACATACATGTGAAAGAAGGTGATGAACACAAACTGGCATTCTGCACCAAATTTTGTCATTTTGAATGTCTGGTAATGCCATTTGGTCCATTTAATGTGCCTGCCACTTTCCAACATTTCACCAACAGCATCTTTAGAGAAAGAATAGGGATAGATGTGGTGGTATACCTGTATGACATCCTAATTCACTCCAGATCAATGGAAGAGCACCAGATATGTGTGATAGACTGTTTTTAGCACTTGAGGGAAGCCCAAGTATGGTTAAAACCAGAGAAATGTGTTTTTTTAAGTAGGTGAAATCCCCTACCAGGGTATGATCATTTAAAAAAATAAGGTGCAAATAGAACAGAAGAAAGTTAAGGCAGTAATGGAATGGCCAAAAACAACATCAGTAAAAGAGCTCCATTCATTCCTAGGCTTTTAAAATTTTTACTGCTGTTTTATTGAAAATTATTCCCACATTTGCCAACAATTGCACAACCTCACAAGGAAAGAAGTCAAGTTTATATGGACAGGTAAACAACAAGATGTGTTTGACTACCTGGAAAGAAAATTTGTGACATCCCCTGTTCTTGAAATCCCTTACTTATTAAAGCCATTGGTTCTGGAATGTGACTGCTCAGATTTTGCACTAGGTGCAGTATTATCCCAATGCAATGCTGAAAATGTCCTGCAATCAGTAGCATATTTGTCACAAACACTTCTTGGAGAAAAATTGAGCTATTAAATATATTATAAGGAGTTATTGGCACTAGTTGAAGCGGCGCACACCTGGAATCACTATTTAGAAGGTGGGCCACACAGACTACAAGTTCTTATTTACACAGACTATAAAAACTTGGAAACTTTACTGAAAACAAAAAAGTTGACTTGCCGGCAAGCACACTGGGAAGAACTGCTAAGTAGAATTAATTTTTTTTTTAGATTTCAACCAGGGAAGAAAAGTGAAAAGCCTTATGCACTATCATGACTTACTTACTTGCACACAGCACCAGACCAGTTACATACTGTTGGCGCTACGTTATTGAAGGGGGACCTTAAAAAGGGGGTTATCCTAGATGAAGTGGAATGGGAATATGAAGAATTGAAGGAACTGGTAAGGAGGGATCAGGAAAAGGATGAGGGGGTTCAGGAGTTAGTGAAGGCACTTTTATAAAAAGAGCTATTGGTAAGGAAAGGATTGGAGGAGAATCACCTAGAAGGAGAAACTCTATATTTGAATGGGAGGATAGTGATTCCAAATGATGAAGAGCTCAAGAGGCAGGTGGTAAAGTCAAGGCATGAATCCCCCATGGCAGGGCACCCAGGAACACTGAAGACTGTGGAGCTTGGGAATCACAACTTTTACTGGAATTTCATGTAGGCATATGTCCAGTGCTATGTAGAAGCATGAGACTCTTTCCAGAGGAACAAGATCAGCCCAGAAACCACTCCACTAGCCCTATTAAGCATAGCCAAGCAGCCATGGAAGGAAATCTCTTAATATCTTATAGTCGAATTACTCAAGTCACAAGGAAATAATGCTATCCTCACAGTAGTTGACTGCTGCAGCAAGATGGCGCACTTCGTTCCCACCACTACCAAGGTTACATCAGAAGAAATTTCAGACTTAATGGTGGTGCATGTCTGGAAATAACATGGATTGTCTGAAAGTATAATATCAGATAGGGGAAGTAATTTTAAATCTAAGCTGCTGAAAGCAATTTATGAGCAACTGAAAATCAAGCCCATATTGTCAACAGCATGGTATCCACAGACTGATGGTAAATCTGAGATAGTGAATAAAGCCATTGAACAAAACTTGTGCCATTTTGTTAACTATAAGCAAGATAATTGGGTACAGCTGTTACCATTAGCTGAATTCTCATACAACAACTGGGAACATGCCGCAACAGGAATTTCACCATTCTATGCTAACTATGGATATCACCAAATATTCTCAATTGGTACTCCATCCATGTTACAAGTTCCAGACATGGAGGAGTGGATCCAAAGAATATTGAGTATACATCAGTAACTTGAAGCATCTCTCAAATTATCTCAACAATCAATGAAGCATCATCAAAATCAAGGAAGGACCCAGAACTGGGTGCTACAAGTAGGTGAAAAGGTTTGGTTAAGCTCACATTTCCCTTCCAAATTTCATACCAGCTCTAAATTAGATCATAAGAAAGTGAGGCCATTAAAAGTCAAATGCAAGGTATCTGACTCAGCTTATGAACTGGAACTACCAATCTCAATGTGACAAGTACATCCAGTCTTCAAAATCTCATTTCTCACAAAGCATAAAGAAGATACAATTCCAGGATACCCAGAAGAGCCACCAGCACCAATCCATGTGGGAACTGAAGAGAAGTTTGAAGTGGAGAAAGTTGTTTATAAGAGGGTGTATAGGGGAAAAGTTCAGTAATTGGTGAATTGGAAAGGTTATGGGGTTGGAGATAGGTCTTAAGAACCAGTGAAAAATTTGGTAAATGTAAAGGAAAGGTTTAAGGAGTGCCAGAAGGAGTGAAGAGGAAAGGATGGGTAAAAGAGGGGGTAATTTTAGGATTTGGTTGTGAGGTGGGGAGGAGGAGAGCTATGGGTACTATGCATTGTAAAGAGGCAGAAGAGTGGATGTTGCATAAGGAAGTTATATGGGACAAGTGCTGTGAAACGCTCCCCATTGGAAAACTTATCTAGTAATCCAGTTATTCTTTAGTCTCACTGCCAATTGGCATAGTCAGTCCCATCTTCTCACACTGTTGGAAGTCCCAACATAGTCAGTCTTAGTTAGTCTCACTAATGCATCCAGATTAGTCATTCCCATCTTAGGCTAGTGTTAGTGCTAGTGGTAGTCCACCTTCTTAGGTCTTAACATCTCCCCTGAATTTTATTGAAGTAAGAGGTGAAATTCAGCAAAATTTAGAATAATTCCATAAATTAATAAATAAATGAATAATATAAGCCAAATTCACTAGTTTTAAAGTAATGAAAATTCCTCAAGCCAAAATGAAGACAAAGTCTAGAAACTAAGTTTGGGACATTCCACAGGTATAGGAAAGATGAACCCCATGAAACAATTTAATGTTATCATGAATACCCTTTATAAAATACAAGGTCATTGGCTCATTACTTTAGTTTATTAAATTGAAATATCAGATTTATTTATTAAAAATTTATGAAAGAATAAAAAATACTCAATGATTTTACAAATTCACAAACTTTTTTATCTACCTAATGGTTTCTAAATTTATTCATTTTACCTTCTTTTTTTACCTTGTTGATTTGTTGGACTAACTTTTTACTGATCTGATAAGAGAAGCAAAAATGAGTGAAGGGTTAGATATATAAAAATGGTAAGAAAAAGAAAAAAACACACCTTGATGTAAGGGCAGAATAATAAGTAAAGAGAAAGGTAGTTTGAGGAATCTGGAAGGATAAATGCATGAAGTAAACATTATGTTATGCATTATTAAATAAATAAATGTGTAATTGGGAAAAAAAGGCTCAACTTTAAAATTCAATATTTCAGAAACCAGTAAACAAAATTCTAATCAGTTTTCTGGAAATGAAAGATAAGGTTCAGAAGTATCTTCAGCTAACAGGACAGTAGATTCAAATAAAACTAACACTAATACTGACTCTGATTTTAAAAATTTCACAGAAACTTTAAAACTGATGATGAAAATTTCAACAAGAGGGAGATAAAAGCCTAGATAATCATAGGAATATAGAAAGATAAATGAATGATGTAAATGTTATGACATGCTTTATGAAATATATAAAAGTTAAATTTGGAAAAAAAGGCTTAACTTATAAAGTTCAATATCTCAGCAAACACTGAACCAACTTAAAATAGGTTTTCTGGACATAAAAGATAGGTTTCAGAAGTATCTTCAGCTAAAAGGACAGTTGATTCAAATAAATCTAACTCTAATTCTGACTCTGCTTTTCAATATTGCACAAAAACTTGAAAATAGATGATGAAAATTCCAAAAAGAGGGAGATAAAAGCCTAGATAATCATCAGATAAGAGTTTCAGAATCCTTATTCACTAATTATGCAATATAAAAATGTGAAACAAGATAAGAAAAATATGGAAAAAAAGGCTCAACTTCAAAGGTAAAACTCTCAGCAACCACTGAACCTAATTCAAACCTTTTTGTAGGAAATGAAATATAGACTTCAGGAGAATATTCAGTTAAAGGACATGTGATTAAAATAAAACTAACCCTAATTTTTTCTTTAAAAAATGAAAGAAAAAAAGGCTCAACTTTTAAGGTCAATGTCTCAGCAACCACTGAACCAAATTCAAATCTGCTTTTTGGGAAAAGAAGATAGCCTTCAGAAGAATCTTCAGTTGAAAGGACATTAGATTTGATTAAACCAAACCCTAATTCTAAGTCTGATTTTCAAAATTTTACAAAAACTTGAAAAATGATAACAAAAATGACAACATGAGGTGTTATATAAGTCCACTGTTGTCCAGATATGAGTCCTACATATGTTTAAGGCTGAAATTTTCATAGAAAGAATGAGATATTATATAGACATGAAAAAAATGAGATGAAACTTACCTTAATTGAAAGATAGGAAAAATAGAGTGAGAAAGAGTGAAGTTGGAATTTGAGGAAAATTAAATATTAAGTAAGTTAAATTCTTAAAGAATGTACAATGTTTGTGTTTCAATGACATGGAACCAAAAAAAGTGAAATAGGAGAAAGGGGGAATAATGACCAAGCCAAGGAGGGATGAAGAGTAGGATGATGGAGCTAAAAAAAGAAAGAAAAGAGGGAGAGAAGGAAAAAGGTTAAGTATATCTTTAAAATCAAAAAATAAACACTTACTAGAAAAATTTAGATAAAAAAAACAAAAAAAACTTAATTGGAAAAAATATAAGTAAAAATGAAAAAATGAATTACCTTTGAGAGATGAGTTGAGAAAAAAATTGACTTCAAATTATTTGAGGGTTGAAAGAGGAGAGGATGAAATGGATATACATGATGAAAAAAAAAAGAATGACTGAAAAATTATGCAATTGCAGAAAGTATGCAATTTAATGTCGAGATAATGAAGTAAAACAAAGAGGCTTGAAAAAAAGAGGCTATAACAGAAAATTAAAAATCAAAGTCAATATGCAAATAAGAATAACCATTATAATGAAAAATTCCTGAGAAGTGCTGAAAAACTGTCTAAAAATTTGTACAGATAGGTTAAGAAGTTTTTTAATGGTGTACTTGAGACTTTCTTTGAAGAAGGTAACATTTCCTGACCATTTTTGATAAAAAAAGAAAATCTTCTTCAAGATCAGAATCAGATTTTCAATCAGATTCAAAGAGGAGATCAAGATCTATGAAAGTCATTTCTTGATGTAGCTTATCAAAATTTGAGAGTGAAGAAGGCATGACTCTTATGCAGTATAAAAATGTAAATAATATATGAGGTTTTGAGTTATGAAGTGTTATGTTGCGGAGTGAGGTGTATGAATGGGATGATACCAACATATCAGTGAAGTGGGACATTATGGTGAAATCAGCACTTTATGTTGAGAAAGTGCGGATTTGAGTGAAATAATTGACTTATTTCATTTTTAAATCCACCAGTGTTGGAGCTAGTCTGTTTTAGAAATCTGCACTTTAATAAATGCAGATTTGTGAGTGCATATTTTCCAGAACTGACACCCCCTATGTCACCAGACGACCTACACACAAGGTTGAGGGTGTTCCTGGAAGTGAGATGATGAGAGTAGTTTTAGAAACTTCTTCGAAGCACAGAGGAAATGTTCAAGGAAGTGATTCAAAGATGACTTGAAGGAAGAGCTACTGCTTTGAGATATGTTTGATAAGAATTCTAATATAATTTAAAGGTAATATTAATATTCTTAAGATCTCACAAAGGGTTGTAAACTCAATAATCAAAGATTTAGGATTTAGAAATGATTACTGAGCAAAATAAGGAAAGATACAATAATAATGATTTAACCTGAAGCTTTACCATTATTAACTATATATACGTTTTATAATTAAATTCTAAAGAATGTCAAACCAAAATCTAACCCCTTTTATATCCTTTACTCCTCCTTGCATTGACATCATACCCATCCATCATTCCACACCCCACAGACCACCAAAATTACACCCGTTACACCTGGACCCTCCTCACTAACATCTATTAACCCTTTAATCCTCCACTAACCATCCTGTCCATGATCACTACCCCTTTTAATAACCCACAGATACTTAATAAAACTTTTAGTGGACTATTACATTGACTATTGCGCTGTGTGTCGCTTATTGAGGAAAAGAATAAAACACACTATTGAGAGATTGACTAATTTAGATTTAAAGTTTAGACTATCCTGGCTGAATAGTGAGTACACAAAGGAAAGTCGCAGTTGCTATGTAGAATTTCTTTCTGCGCTTAGAGTATGGATTTAGACCTCTGTATTATTGATTTAATGAGCTACTTTTGCCTCAAGTGTCACATGGCGCGTGACACCCTATTAACACCATCCATTCTTTTAACAACAAATGGATCTACAAATGGATCCTTCATTTTTAATTGCCCTGTAAATTGAAGTGAACTGTAGATATCAGTACTTCATCACCCTTCTCAAATGAGTATTATTTATGGGATTTACCCCATTTTTTTATTTTCAAATGCCTTATTAATACAACTTTAAGCATGATAGCTACATAGTTGTTGAATTTGCATAAAAGATTTTACACCAGGGTGTAGTTCCATTTTTAGAAATTTATCATTGAGAATTTGAGCAGGAATATTTGGGACATAACTTAACCAGAGCTCAAAAGGCTTTCTCTCAGTGACAGAGTGAAAAGTGCTATTATAAGTAAATTCAAGACTGGGTAGTAGGGTAACCCAGTCATGAGTAAATCTGTCATTGTCTTTATAATCTAATCCAAAGTCACAATATCTTCTAATAATATCCTCCATAATTTGAATCATTCTCTCAGCCAATACATCAGTATGAAGGTGATGGGCACTTGTCAGAGAGGTCTCTTGATCTAGAAGGTATTTTCACCAGTCCAACAGCAATGAAGGTAGGAAAACTCAAGATTTCAATATTTGTGTACATAGTAAATTTTCTTATTTTTTTACTCAATTAAAAGGTAAGATTATAAATATTATTATTGCATTAAAATCTGAAATATTTAATTGTAAATACTCAAGAATAGGTAATAGTAGTATTATATTTTTTTATATAAGTTTGTATTAAATGTAAAGAATGGAATGAATAAAAAAACAGCCAAATTGAGGGGCCTTATATATGCAAGAAGAGAGAGAAATATATGGTACCACCTCCTATATACAAGAATAACCCAGGGAGAAGATCCCACAATAAAATATTTCAAATTAAAAATGATTTCTAGACGGAATGTTCCATGTAAAGTTTTTTCTGTATATGTCAAGGTAACTAAAAATATTTGATCTTTCTTTAATATTCAGTATTGGTATACCTTAAATCTAATTTTTAGCTTTCATGAGAACACTCTCCAGGAATAAGAAGTGAGGGAACTTTTAAAATTATATTAAATTTAACTTTACTTATTAATTAGTTAAAACATTATAAGTAATTTATCAATTAAATATAACTAATAAAGTGAGAGGTAAAGGTGTAGCTCTACTTAAGTAGAAATTATAACTATATACTGGGTAGGTCTAGTAGCCTGGCTGACAGCAGTAGATAATTTCAACTCACAGCCACATATATCCATCAACGACATCAAAAATTCAGATGTAAATTGATGGTCTCTGTCACAGATGATGGCTTTAGGAATTCCAAAAATATTGAACATATGTGACCACCATAAGAAAGCTAAATCTTTGGTGGATACATCTTTATGGGTGGGAAAAAATTTACACATTTTGGTGAATCTATCCACTATTACCCAACAAGAATTATAACTGTCTGATCAGTGACAAAATCCATTTTAATGACTTGCCAAGGAGCATGAAATGCTTCAATATGTTTCATTAATCCTACTTTTTTACCTGTTAATATTTTAGATTTTTGGCATGATTCACAGGATTCAACATATAACTTTGTGTCTTCAGACATATTAGCCCACCATGCAGTGTTTTTTATCCTGACAATGGTTTTTTCAAGATCAAAATGACCAGCTAATATGTCATCATGACAAAGTTTTAAGATGGTTTGTTTCATTGAAGGAGGAATTAAAATGACATTAGTTAAGTTTTCTCCTGTAATAAATATAACCATACTCAATGGAAAAATTTCCTTTATTCAAAGAATTTTGATACTTAGGTGGGAGAGTTTATATCAATGCTTGGATTGAAGCATTCTTAGGATAATTCAAGATTGTAAAAAATTTTTCAGATCAGAATCATTCTCACATGAGTCCAGAATTAATTACAATGATTCTTCCTCCATATCAACAATATATATACCATGTATATGAGCTGTATCATCTTCTGGTACATAGGCTGGATTAGAGTCATTTTTTGGTAAAGTAAATCACAAAAGAATATGCACATTTGAATTAACATTACCAGCTCTGTGAATAATTTCCATTCTACCCCTATACTCTTGAACAAATACTTGCCACCTAAACATGTGTCTGTTTGGTGTCTTTAGGTATAAGAGGGATTTTCCTGCACTACAGTCAGTAACCAATTCAAATTTTTGGTCATCCAGTTAGTAATGAAGTTTTTCTAGGGCCCATACAACTTCTAAACACTCTAAATTAGTGGTACCATATTCAAATTCACTTTTTCTTACGCTTCTTGAAATATAACAAATTACAACTTCTGAATATTTATAATTAATAATTTGTTTCTGGTGGAGGGAAGCTCCTATTACAACAAAAATTAAAGTAGTGTAAAGGAAAAAAGGTTTATTGAAATCTGGGAAAGCCAGGATTGGGGCTGTAATTAAACATTTTCTCAATGTATTGAAGGCTTTTTGTGTTTCCTCATTCCATATAAAAGCTACATCTTTTTTCAGCCTAGGTATCACCAGGACTGAGTGATTCTTATGTTTAAAATAAGATGACCTTAATTAAATGAAGATTATAACTTAAAAATAAGGTTAAAATACATATATATATATGGTTATAATACATATATAGAGTTATTACACTATTATATGACTTATAGTAGTTTAAATAGCTTCTCCATAGCCTAATGAAACTTATTAAAGTGTTAATGAAGTCATAAGATACTTATCTTAAGTGATATTAAGTAATTATAGACAAACATAAGCTTATATGTATACATAAGCTTCATATTCAGTGAAATATGTAGTTATATTATGTATATTTAGGTCTATAAGTGGGTTTCAACATCTTAATAGCCTATAAACTTTATTTTTCTACTTACTTTAGGTCATATAGATGTATTCAGTGGACTCACAATGCCTACACAAGCATATACAACTTTTTCAGGCACATATATCCAGTTTGGACAACTTAATCTGCTTCCTTGGATGGATATTCACAGATTTATGGGTTGGGAGGTCATTGCTGGGTTAATATGGATGCTTGGGGATGTTATTTGGGGCTTGGAAATTTCATTCGTTTCCTTTATATGCTTTGGGTTTCATTATATACTCTTTGGATGAGTTATTTTACCTGTTTCTTTATGGTATCCGCTTTTATCAGTCTATTCTATTTATGGTATGGGTCTGTGGTATCATTAATTGTGATGGAGGGTCCTTACTGGAGGTCTGGGTGTTGAAACTTTTTGAAGTTGATGCCATGGGGAGGTGATGGGCCCTCACAGTGCTGTAATTGCCGGGGATAGCAGTGACATCATCTGGATTGAAGGTCTGTACACTCCAGTGAATTTTAGTATACGTAAGGGAGTATTTGACAGTTTATTGGACATAACTTACTTACTTTACACAAAAAAACACTATTAAACAATTATTATCATATATAAATATATTATAAAGCAGTTATAAATTGACACTATCTTTACATAAGCTATAACTATATTTTATTGATCTATTTTCCACCACTAGCAGGCATAAAAATCCAAGTATTGTGAGTTAATATTGAGAATTACTATTTCATTAGTCTTCCCTGAATTTTAATCACTAAATAATTTTTCAATAATTAGTAGGATCATTAATATTTACTATTAAATCAAACTTAGATACTAGCACACACTGACATCTTTTCTGGTCAATTTTGCAAGAGGTTAGGCTATGACTTGATAATTTTTTATATATTGTCTAAAATAGCCACACATTCCCAAAAAAACTTTGAATTTATTTAACAGAAGTTGGTGCTTTCACATTCTGGATTGCAGAAACTTTATTTTGGTCTACACAGATCTGTAAGCCTGACACATCATGACCCAGGACTGTAAAGGATTGAAAACCAAATTTCCACTTTTTCAAAGATAAAGTCATGTTAATGTCATCCATTTTTTAAAAGAATCTATTTAAATTGTTGATGTGTTCATCAAAGGTTTTAGAAAAAACTATAATTTCATCAATATAGACCATTAACCAACTTTCTATTATTTCCTAATGAGAAGTATTATCCATCACTTTTTGAAAAATTGAGGGGGAATTTTTAGGACCAAATTACATTCTAATATACTTATATATTCCCATATGTGTTTAAATAAGAAATAAATTTTGGGAGATCTTTTCTAAAGGTATTTTGTGATTACCTTTTTTATCATCCAGAAAACTAATAAACTTTTCACCTTGTAAGGTTGCATGTATTGAGTTTATCCTGGGTAAAGGGTAAATATGATAAACTGTAGAAGTGCTCAATGCTCTATAATCCCCACATAATCTAACTTTATCTTTTTCATAAGAGATTATGACTGGGGAGATGACACAATATTTTGGGGTAACATCTAATTTCTCAATAATATTTATTTTTAATAATGTAGAAATATTATCCTCAATGTCTTTCCTCTTAGTGGGAGAAGTAGTATAGGGCTTTTTTTTAAGGCTAGGAGGAATATCACTCAAATTATAGGATAAAGAAATTTTCACTTCTTCTTTGACAACTACTTATTCATGGGATACATGAGCAAAAGACATAGGGAAAGATGTAATCAAATTAATTATTTAATCTTTCTGTGCACTAGTTGAATGATCACCAAATGAAGCAGTTTTTATTTCAGATAATAAATTATCCATTTCTTCATTAGATCAACCTTTACATTGAATCAATGATTTACAAGATTTAAATAAGTGTTCAGAAAATAGTTTAGAAGAAGAGATTTTAAATTTTCTTTTTCCATTGAACCCCAATGTGAAACAATTATTTGCTGGATCCAATTTGATACCAAAAATGGTCAAAACATCATTACCCATAATAAACCAATTGCTTAAGTTATCATTATTCATCACAAAAAACTCACAAATAGCTCTTACAAAGCCACTATTATACTTAAAGAATACAGTGGTTTTATATTTACCAATGAGACATAAAACAGAACCATTACCCTTCCATTTTTCAGATGTCATAGGTAATAATTTAATATGATAATATCTATCCACTGAAGCTAGTGCTTTTTCAGACACCACACTACCTCCAGCACCAGAGTCAGAACCACATCAACATTTTTTCCATTAATGATAACTGGTGCTTTTAAGGGGGATATTACTACTGAACTATCAGTAATATCTCTGATAATTTCAGCATTCTCTATTGAAGATAAGTCCAAGTTGTGGATACTAGATACATTGTCCAAATATTGGATATCTTACTCCAGCATCAGCACTTAATTGGGAGAATCATTTCCATAAGAGATATTTCTATCACATTCACTTGAGGAATCATCAAGTTCAACTTTATTATTTTTAGTATCTTCAGTTTTCTCAACAAGATGAATTTTCTTATCACAAACATGTCTTTTCTGCCATGATTTGTTACATTTATAAAAAGTATTTGTTGCATATTTCTTTGGTGCAACAGGGGCAGAGGCTTTAGCAGGTTTTTCTAGAAGTTTCAATGAAGATTTGATTTAATCATGGGAAGGCTTTAAGGGATAATTCTTACGTTCATATCTGTGGTTGAGTAGTACCTCATTACAGGTATTAATAAAAGAAGAATTTTATCTCGCATTCTCAGTCCTAGACACACTCGAATCTCTGAGAGTATTTGGAAATTTATAGAGGATTTTGTCTCTCAAAATATCATATTCCATTTTTGGATTTATAGCTCTAAGAACTTAGTGTTATTTTAATTAAAAAACAATAGGTTTTTCAGCAGAAGAGGATGAATATTTAGAATTCTCATATAATCTCTGCTGCGAAAATCTGAATTTTGATCAACCAAATTGATTCTCAATTAATTTTTTCCACTAATCCCAAGTATAGTGATGGTTGTCCATTAAGACAGACTCATACCACATCAGGGCAGCCTTGGAAAATAAATAAATTAACTTAGAGACTATTTTTTCATCTGGAAGTTTATAAGAATTTTTTAAATTATCAATTCTTTAAATAAAATTCTGCCAGTCAGATGAAGAATAACCATCAAAGGTGGGATATTGATCAAGCTTAGGCCAATTTACTTGGCTACTAGGCTGATCAAGCTTGTGGCATTAATTATTCATTGTAAACAACTCTTGAAGCCTGGAGAGGTGTTCAGATATTTCATTATTTACAGAGGCAGATGGTTCATTAAAATATTTTTTTCTGGTCACAAAAGATTTCATAGACTCATTGTCAGATTGTTTAATGATCAAATTACCAGGAAGCTCAGAGCCACCTTGTTCAGGTTTTTTTCTTTTTTTCTAACATATTTATGGGCAGTATTTACACCATAATGTTCATCAGGAATAACAGGTACGTTAGAGAATTTATCCTCAAGACTAGAAAAATTTCTCCTCAACCTAGAAATTCCAGAAAGTTGATCATTAATTTGAGCAAGAGATAAAACATTTCTGTCTTCATCTACTGAGTGTTTATTATTTAATTCCTGGAAATCAAATTTCAAGTTTTTCAATTCATTCTGTAAAGAATTATTGTCATTTATTAATGAATTATTTTCATCTATCAGGGGTTTCAATTCATTAATTACTTTATCAGATGGTAATTTTTATCTGAAAGTGCCTTTTGATTATATTGTATTTATTTTTTTTGAGCAAGATCATTAGTAAAGGTGTCTATCAATTTAAAATAAGCAGTACCTTGAACAGAAGAACTCACTTGAAAATGTAAATGTAAATTATTAAATCTTTCATTCTCATGTTTCAACAAATCTCTCAATATTTTGTCTTTTATAACACTAAAGTCAGGAGAATCTCTTAATATTTCTTAAGAAGTTTTCTGAAGATAGACATAAATCTCAGGGGAAACAGAATCATTATTAATTGAAAGAGAAGGATTAACTAAAGAATTTGAATTTAAAGGTAAAAGTTCATCAAAGGACAATTTACTAATTACATCATTTGGGCTACTTATAACATGAATTTATTTTTTAAGAGGCTTAACAGTTCTGTCATTACTTTCAACACAATTACCTGAAGAAGAAGACTTATTGCTTTACACACCAAATATGTTTATCAAAATAATTACTTACAATGAAAAGGGAGGAAGCTTTCCCTGTGCTTTCTTTTTATGCTTCCCTGATAAGGATTGGCAGGTTGAGGATGATAATTGGGTGTTCTGGATAGGCCAGGTTGATAAACTGGAAGAGGTTGCACATTCTGTTGGTAGTGGTTCATAAGATAGTCCCATTTCCATTGCTCTACCTTCATTGTTTTTGGGGTGTGTTGAGACTGATTCTGGTCTAGTTGTATTGTATTTTGTTGACCTGGACTGTGTTTTAGCAGCTCCTGCATCTGATCCCATAGAGTATCCACTCTGGTGTTGTATTTCATATTTTTGTTTTTCAGCTCTTTTATGAGACTTGACACAATTTTTACCTGCTGTGCAAGAGAAATCTTTTTTATCTTTATATCTTTTAAAGGATTTTCCAGATTTATTTGAAGCTTGACTTCTTTTAGAGTTTTTGGGGGAGAGGGGTTTACCACACCTGCTGAAATTTCCACGTCCTGAAGAATTGGATGGGTTTTTTTCAGCAGAAGAATTTTCGTAAGTCATTATAGAAGAACCTACAGAGTAAACCTCACATTCTACTTCAATCTCATCCCCATTTAAAGTTATCCATTTTTTCAGTCAATTTAATAGACATGGTAATGTAAAAATATTTAAGAAATATAGGTAAGTGTTTTAATCTCTTTAATATTCTTTATATTCCAAAATATAAGTAAAATAATATTAATTTAAAATTATTATGATAATAATTTAAAAAATAAAACAATAATCAAAACAAAGGAATTTTTAAATTTGATTTATTTATTTAATGGAATAAAACCAAAGAAGAATTTGGCAATAAATAAAAATCAACCAAATTAATTTTATACCAAAGCATGGCAAAAAATTGCCACTAAACACAAAGTGTTATTATTTTCAAAAAATAATATCAGATATTATGAAAATTAATTTAATAATTAATCAAAAATAAATGAAATTCTAGGACTAAGAGGGTTACTCTAATATTGTCAACTAGGAAAAAAAAATTTATCAAAAATTTGATCAGTTACTGTCAAGGGGTGCTTTTGGTCTAGAAGGTTTTTCAGTGGTCCAACAGTGATGAAAGTGAGTTAAATCAAGATTTCAATATTTTTTACATATTTTACTCTTTATAGTATATTACTCAATTAAAAAGGTAAGTAGTTTTATTATTATTATTACTTTTAGATCCTAGAGATACGTAATTGTAAATATTAAGTGAGGTAATAATACTAATAGATTTATGTATATAATAATTAGTTGTAAAGTAAATAAGTATGAGATGAAATACAACAGAGAGTTTTAGAGGCCTTATACAGGAAAAAAATAGAGAAAACATGGAACCAAAAGTCTATATACAAGAGTATCTCAGACAGAACAATCCCACAGAGTAGAAATTTCCAATATTAAAGTTTGATCTATAAAGAGTGTTCTCTTATACTGTCAAGGTACGCTTTTGGTCTAGAAGTTTTGGTATGAAGTTTTACAAGGATTTTAAAGGTTTAAATGGACTCTTAACAAATTTGTACGTATTTCTTAATTCAAAGATGATTATTTTACTCAATTAAAAGAGGTAGGATTAAAATATTAATATAATTTATAGATTAGAGTTACGAATTGTAAATACTAATGATATAGAATATAAGAATAAGTTTTGATTTGTTATTGTTGTAATAAAATGATGTAGTAAAGGAATGATTAAAAAACAACCAAAATAGAGGCCTTATATAGGCAAAGGAGAGACAAAGCACGGCAATCAAATTCTAAAAACAGTAGTATGGGAGAGAGAAAAGAATATTCCAGAAGGAGTATTTTCAAATAATAAAGTTGTTCTAAAAAGAAGGTGTCAAAAAGATGTATTTACAGAGTATGTCAGAAATACATCAATTTATTTAATATTTACTGTAGAAGTCAATTCTAAATAAGAAATTTGAATTTTTTGTATATATGTATGATTATTTGAATATTAAAAATCTTACTTTAACTTAAAATCTATTTTTTAATATAAATTTTTATTTTTTCCAACCTGTCAAATGAGCACGGTGTTAGAGAAAAAATATAGGGGACAATTTTATATTTTAATTTTAATTATTCATTTAATTTTATAATTCTGTAATTAGTTAATTTATTATAAGTAATTTTAATGTAACTAATTTATAATTAAAATGATAAGGTGCAGCTTCATCCAGTAAATAATTAATTATTTCACTGGGTAAGTCTAGTAGCCTGGCTGACACTCCCTCACTCTAAAAAAACAATAAAAAAAAATGCTATGATTTTTTCTTTTTATACTTCTTTAGTAGAGTAGGAAGATTAGATATCTCCTTCCCAGGTATCCAAGAATCATATTCAAATGATTTATTCTTGAATCTCAATAAGTATTCTGTACCTTATTCAGAAGTGACTATTCTGTCATTTAAAATTTTTTCAATTTCTGCTGTTTCAGTGATTTCATTTGGGGTTTTCTTTGGTCTACCCCTCCTTTTTGGAAATAAATCACTATTGGATGTGTAAGGTTTTAAAAGAGATATTTGAAAAACAGGATGTTTTCTGTCATATGGAGAATACAGAATAACTTCAACTGCATTATCTCCAATCATTCTTCTGACAACAAATGGACCAACAAATGGATCTTTCAATTTGTTATTACCTTGTAAGTTGAAGTGGACTGTAGAAATCAACACTTCATCGCCCTTTTTAAAAGTGTATTCTTTATGGGATTTGTCCCATCTTTTCTTCTCATATTCATATGATTTTTCAATACATTTTTGAGCATGATTTCTACATAGTTGTTGCATTTGAAGAAAAGATTTTACACCTGGATGTATATCCAATTTAGGTATTTTATTATTGAGTATTTGGGCAGGAGTATTTGGAACATATCCAAGCCAGAGCTCAAAAGGCTTTCTTTGAGTAACAGAATGAACAGTGCTATTATAAGCAAATTCTAACCCAGGACGTAAGGTAACCCAATCATGAGTGAATCTGTTATTATCTTTATACTCAAGGCCAAAGGCACAATATCTTCTTATCATGTCCTCTAAAGTCTGAATCATTCTTTCAGCTAAACCATCAGTCTGAGGGTGATGGGCAGTAGAAAGTTTCAGATCACAACCACAAACATCCATCAGAGACATCCAAAATTCGAAAGTAAATTTAGGGTCTCTGTCAGAGATTATGGCTTTAGGAAAACCAGAAGTATTAAACATATGAGACCACCATAAGAAAGCTAATTCTTTAGTGGAAACATCCTTCTGGGTAGGGATAAATTTACACATTTTTGTGAATCTGTCCACAATAACCCAACAAGAGTTATAACTGTCTTTACCAGCAATAGGTAATCCTGTTACAAAATCCATGTTTATTATTTGCCATGGAGCATCAGGAGGTTCAACATGTTGCATTAATCCTTCTCTTTTACCAGTTAATCTTTTTGATTTTTGGCAAGAATCACAAGATTCAACATATAATTTTGTGTCTTCAGACATATTAGCCCACCAAGAAGTGTTCTTAATTCTGATCATTTTTTGTCAAGATCAAAATGTCCAGCTAATATGTCATCATGACAAATTTTCAAGATGATTTCTTTCATAGAAGAAGGAATAACAATAACATTACTCAACTTTCTTCTATAATATAGATATCCTTCATCAATTGAAAATTTACCTTTTTCCAAAGCTTTTTGGTACTTTGGTGGAAGGGTTTTCATTAATGCTTGTATTGAAGCATTCTTTGGATCATTTAATATGGTGCATAACTTTTTCAAGTCAGTGTCCTTATCATATGATTCCAGAATAAGCTGTAATAGCTCTTCCTCCATATCAACCACATATATCCCATGAATATGAATAATTTCATCCTCAGGATCATAAGCAGGATTAGATTCATCATTTGGTAAAGGTAACCTTGATAACATGTCCACATTTGAGTGAACAATACCAGCCCTATTAATAATTGTCATTCTCCCTCTGTACTCTTGAACAGCCAGCTGCCATCTGAACATATGTCTGCTAGGTGTTTTCAAGTTTAAAAGGGATTTAACTGCACTGCAGTCAGTGACAAGTTCAAATTTCTGGTCATCTAGGTAATAATGAAGCTTTTCTAGAGCCCATACTACAGCTAAACACTCTAATTGAGTAGCACCATATTTAAATTCACTATTTCTCAAGGTTCTTGAAATATAACAAATTACTACTTCTGAAACTTTATCATTTATCACTTGTTTTTGATGGAGGGAAGCACCAAGACCAATTAAACTGGCATCAGTGTACAAAACAAATGTTTGATTAAAGTCAGGTAAAGCAATAATTGGTGCTGACATCAAACAGTGTTTCATAGTGTCAAAGGCTCTTTGTCTTTCACTATTCCAGACAAAAGCAACATCCTTTCTAGTTAATTGGGTAAGGGGTAAAGCTATGACTTGGTAATTTTTAATATACTGTCTATAGTATCCTCACATTCCCAAAAAACTTTGCAGCTCTCTCACTGTTGTAGGAGCCTTCACCTGTTGTATGGCTGCCACTTTGTTCTGGTCAACACATATCTGTAAGCCTGAAACAAAATGACCAAGAACTTTTAAAGAATGGAAACCAAATTTACATTTCTTCAAAGCAAGTGTCATATATATTTCATCCATTTTCTGGAATACTTTACACAGGTGTTTAAGATGGTCCTCAAATGTCTTTGAGAATATAATGATATCATCAATATAAACCATCAGCCATCCTTCAATTATCTCTTGATGGAATGTGTTATCCATTACTTTTTGGAAAACTGAAGGGGCGTTTTTAGGGCCAAATGGCATCCTAATATACTTATAAATACCAATATGAGTGGAAATCATCAGAAAGTTCTGAGAGTTTTTCTCAACAGGTACCTGGTGATATCCTTTATTACCATCCAAACAGCTGATATATTTAGCACCCTGTAAAGTGGCATGTATAGAGCTAATGCTAGGTAAAGGGTAGATATCATCAACAGTATAAGTGTTTAGTGCTCTATAATCACCACATAACCTGGCTTTATCTTTCTCATAAGAAATTAGGACAGGTGAGATAACACAATATTTAGGTGTTTCAACTACCTTTTCAATAATATTCATTTTTAAAAGGGTAGAGATATTATCTTCAATATCTTTTCTCTTTGTGGGAGAAGCAGGATAAGGCTTCTTCTTTAAACTAGGTGGTATATCAGTTAATGGGAAAGACAATGACAGTTTCATTTCCTCTTTAACTAATCCCAGTTCATGTGACCCATGAGCAAAGGCCATAGGAAAAGATTTTATCAAGTTAATGATGAGTCTTTATCCTAACCAGAAATTTGTTCTCCAAAAGAAGAATTGTCAATTTCAGACATAAGTGCATGCATTTCTTTTGTAGATCTTCCTTTATATTGAACCACAGAATTACATGTGTTCAATTCTGGTTTTAATAATTTTTAGGGGAGAAAATCTTAAATTTTCTCTTCCCATTCATCCCCATTGTGAAACATTGGTTTGAAGGATCCAATTTTATGCCATACTTGGTTAAAATATCATTCCCTACAATAAACCAATTGCTCAAGTTATCATTTTTCATGACAACAAAATCACAAATAGCTCTTAAAAAACCATGGTTATATTTAAAAAACACTGTGGCTTTGTATTTCCCAATGGGGGACAAAACAGAGCCATACCCTCTCCAATTTTCAGAAATGATAGGCATCAGTTTTAGATTTATAGTCTTGATCTACTGAAGCAAGTGCTCTTTCAGATACTACACTTCCTCCAGCTCCAGAATCCAGAACAACTTCAATGCTGGTTCCATTGATCAAGACTGGTGGCTTGAGAGGGGCAATAATAATTGAGCTATCCTCAATTTTCTTTATGATCTCAGCATCTTCAACTGTAGATAAATAATAATTATCAATGTCAATAGTATTTAAATAATGGATATCCTCTTCCAGCATCAAGATTTCTTGTTGAGATTCATATGAAATATTGCTGGCACAATCACTTGATGTATCATCCAGTACCACTGTGTCATCAGCATGCTCCTCTGTTTGTTCTACAAGATTTATCTTCTTGTCACAAACATGGCCTTTCTGCCAAGGCTTGTTGCACTTGAAGCAAGTGTTTGTTGCATACTTCTTTGGTGCAACAGGGGCAGAAGGTTTACCAACCTTTTCCAGAGGTTTCTGTTGTTAAGTGGAGGGTTTCTCCAAAGGGGTCCTAGGAATGAATCTTCTTGCATCATACTTATTGTTTAGAAGTATCTCATTGCAAGTATTAATGAAAGAAGAGGGTTCTTTGGAGAACTCAGTCCTAGCCACTATCAAGTCTCTCAGAGACATTGGTAATTTATAGAAGATCCTGTCCTTCCATAAATCAAACTCCATTTTTGGTTCATTGCCCTTAAGATTTTTACAAGTTTCATTAAAAACTCAATAGGTTTATCAGTAGAAGAGCTATATCTAGTTTCCTCATACTGCCTTTGTTGAGCCATTATGAACTTGGAGCCACCAAATTGTGCTTTAATTAATTTCTTCCAATCCTCCCATGAGTAGTCATTCCCATCCAGGAGAACAGATTCCTACCACATCAGGGCAACATTAGTGAACAAAAAAATTAACTTGGACACAGTTTCCTCATCTGGGAGTTTGTAAGAATTTTTTAAGTTATAAATTCTGCAAATAAATTGTTGCCAATCAGAGGAAGAATCACCATCAAATGTTGGGTACTGGTCAAGTTTTGGACAATTCTTTTGATTTGAAGGAGTCTCCTTAGTACTATCTTGTTTCTGAGTAAGAAGCAGCTGTAATTTCTCTAGTTGTGCTGAAATCTCATTGTTTAATCCTTCTGTTTCAGATTCTGGTGCATCATCAGTTTTTGATGGAAACTCAGTGTTATCAACTGGTATTTCAGGAGCTATTTTTACTTTAGATGAACTAGCCACAGGTACTATTTGAGCATCCTGCACTATACGTTCCTTCACAGAAATGTCAGAATATTATTGGTCATTTAACAATGAGTTCAATTTTTCTTCAATGGTTGTTAGTCTTGTTTTCATTCTTGGAAGACTAGATAAGCTCTCATTGATAGTTGCAAAATATAATTGATTTTTATTTTGAAAAGATGACAAATGGTCATTCAATCTTTTCAGATTTATCTTATCTATCTTTACCTCCTGGCAACAGGCGGATACAGTATCTTTTAGTTTAGACAAATCATGTTTTATATTTTGCCATAAAGCAACTTTCTTTTCATGGGTTGCTTTGTAATGAGACAATTCATCAGAGACTCTCTGTGCTTCACTTCTTAATGCTTGATAACCCTGATCAGTTAACAAACTATTATATCTCTGAGTCAATTGCATATTGTTCATTATATGATTTTGCTTGGCAATAATATCTCTCAAGTGCTCATCATTAATTCTTGCTACATCTGGAGTGTTTCTCAATAAGGAAACTGAGTAACTTTCCAGACTCTCATAGAACTCAGGGTCAAGAGTTTCATCAATCACAGCCATATCAGGATTAATCATTGAGGTAGCAATTAAAAGTAATGGATTAGATACATGAGATATCTGTCTACTATTCCCAGCCTCTATAGGTCTCAAAGTTTCATCCTCCCTTCCAGATTTACCTGAAGGAACAGAGTCAGCCACAAGAAAAGGCACTTGAGAATCAATAGAGGGACGTACCAGGGTTTTCTGGGTATCACCATATTGGGCTTCCTTCTTCTTTTGCCTCCTTGATAAGGGTGGGGAGGAGTGGGGTTGACCTGGGTGGGCCTTGATGGACCTACCTGAGGTAACTGATGCTGGTTTTGAGCCAAGTAGTCCCACTGAGTGTTGATCCAGTCCCACTGCCACTTGGACACTTCCACCTTCTCTTGGGACTGGGGAGCCAATTGTTGTTGATCCCTGGGAGGAAGAGGTTTCTTCTTCTCTTGGAGAAAAGTATCTGTTCTTCTCACCTTTTCTTCCAAGGCATCTACCCTTACCTTTAGTCTCAAGCTTTCTGTCCTTAACTCCTTTATGTGAGTAGACAGACTCTTTACCTGCTGAGACAACGGCATCTTTTTTATCATGAAGCCTTTTGGAAGCTCTTCTGGTGGGTTTATCATGGGCTTCTGATCCTGAGTAGTGTCCACTAGGATTTCTACTTCTTCCATCTCTACATCCTGTTTGGGGCAAGGATTTATTAGTTTGAGAAATTCTTCTTGTTAAAGGAGAACTTACAGAAGTAGGCTCATCATAATCAATTAAGTCTAGTTCTTCTTCACGTGCAGCAAAACCACTTTGGTCAGTCATTTTAAGATTTAACTGAAATGAAAAAAAGACAATAAGATTAATTAGTCTTTATTTTTAATTTTTATTTAACAGAAATAAAATAATAATAATAATAATAAATTTTTTAAGATAAAAATCAACTTAAATAAAATTAATTTATTAATAAAAAAAAATTTAAAACCAGGATTATACTATAATCAACTGTATAAATAAATTAGAATTTTTATTAATAATTTTTAATTATTTATTTTCAGGATTTAAATCAACTAATTTATTACCAGGACTTATTGTCAACTGAAGTAATCAAATATGAATCTTTATTAATTAAAAAAAAATTTATTTAACTGATCACTTAACTACCAGGACTTAATGTCAACTGAAGTAATTAAATATGAAGTTTTATTTTAAAATTTTATTAAACTGATCACTTAACTACCAGGACTTAATTTCAACTGAAGTAATTAAATATGAGTTTTATTAATTAAAAAAAATTTATTGAACTACCAGGACTCAAAGTCAACTGAAGTAATTAAATATGAATTATTTATTAATAAAAAAATTATTGTCAGGACAATTTGTCAACTGGAACAATTAAAATTTAAATTAATCAGAACAAATTTCAACTGAAAAATTATAATAATCAATATTAAAATATAATTATTTTATTAATAAAAAAATATTATTGTCAGGACAATTTGTCAACTGGAACAATTAAAATTTAAATTAATCAGGACAAATGTCAACTGAAAAATTATAATAATTAATATTAAAATACAATTATTTTATTACTTCTGGGACTAAGAACACTTATTGCTCTATTATGGTCAACCAGGAAAAATAAAAAAAAATATAATAATAAAAATAAATTCCAAATTACCAGACACCTCCCCCTGTAAAATGAGCAACTTAATGCCACTTACAGAGTGCTGAGTAAAAGGAAATACGTAGCAAATGAAGAGTGAAGAGTAATCCACAAATAGTAATATCAATAATTACCATGATATATACGACATTTAGTCAGTATATGAACCTAAGTTTTGGAGCACGGTTCGATTCCCGTTTGCAGCAAAAACTTTTGTCACGTGACGTATGATGTTCGTCGTTTTCTCGCCTCCTTTGTCCTTTAAAGGTACTTTGCACATCAATGGTCCCTTCGATTACGCCTCAATTAACATTGCGCCGACAATATTTTGGAAAGGTTCCCAATTGTCAAGGTACGCTTTTGGTCTAGAAGTTTTGGTATGAAGTTTTACGAGGATTTTAAAGGTTTAAATGGACTCTCAACAAATCTGTACGTATTTCTTAATTCAAAGATGATTATTTTACTCAATAAAAAGAGGTAGGATTAAAATATTAATATAGTTTATAGATTAGAGTTACAAATTGTAAATACTAATGATATAGAATATAAGAATAAGTTTTGATTTGTTATTGTTGTAATAAAATGATGTAGTAAAGGAATGATTAAAAAACAACCAAAAGAGAGGCCTTATATAGTCAAAGGAGAGACAAAGCATGGAAATAAAATTCTAAAAACAGTAGTATGGGAGAGAGAAAAGAATATTCCAGAAGGAGTATTTTCAAATAATAAAGTTGTTCTAAAAAGAAGGCATCAAAAAGATGTATTTACAGAGTATGTCAGAAATACATCAATTTATTTAATATTTACTGTAGAAGTCAATTCTAAATAAAAAATTTGAATTTTTTGTATATATGTAATATTATTTGAATATTAAAAATCTTATTTTAACTTAAAATCTATTTTTTAATATAAATTTTTATTTTTTCCAACCTGTCAAATGAGCACGGTGTTAGAGAAAAAATATAGGGGACAATTTTATATTTTAATTTTAATTATTCATTTAATTTTATCATTCTGTAATTAGTTAATTTATTATAAGTAATTTTAATGTAACTAATTTATAATTAAAATGATAAGGTGCGGCTTCATCCAGTAAATAATTAATTATTTCACTGGGTAAGTCTAGTAGCCTGGCTGACATATACAATACTGATCTGTATATGTCAAATTCAATAATAATTATTTGATTTATTTACTTTTTCTGTATATGTCAATGTAAAATAAAATTATTTGATTTTAATATTTAGTATTTTTATATTTTAGTCTACATTTCAGCTGTTATGAGGATGCTGTCAAGGAATAAAACTTGAGGGAATATATGAATTATATATTTACTTAACTTTACATATTAATTTGTTAAAATATTTTATGTAATTTATAAAGTAAATATAAATATAAAATTGAGAGGTAAAAGTGTATCTCTACACTAGCAAATAATTAATTATTTACTGGGTAAGTTTAGTAGCCTGGATTACACTCCCTCACCCCAAAAAAAAAAGAAAAAAATGTTATGAATTTTTCCTTATATATTTCTTGAGTAGAGCAGGAAGGTTAGATATCTCTTTCCCAGGTATCTAAAAATCATATTAAGAAGATTTTTTTATTGAATCTCAAAAGAATTCAGTACCTTTTTCAGCAGTGATAATTCTGTCATTTAGAATTTTATCAATTTCTCCTGTTTCAGTGATTTCATTAAGGGTTTTCTTTGGTCTTCCCCTTTTTTTGGAAATAAATCACTATTGGATGTGTTAGGTTTCAAAAGAGAAATTGGAAAAACCGGATGATTTTTATAATATGGGGAGTACAGGATAACATCAACTGCATTATCACCAACCATTCCTCTGACAAGAAATGGACCTACAAACGGGTCTTTTAATTTGTTATTACCTTGTAAATTGAGGTGGACTGTAGAAATCAGTACTTCATAACCCTTCTTAAGGGTGAATTCATTATGGTATTTGTCCAACCTCTTCTTCTCATATTCAAAATATTTTTCAATACATTTTTGAGCATGACTTCTGTAAAATTTTTACATTTGAGTAAAATATTTTACACCAGGATGTAAATTCAATTTAGGTATTTTATCATTGGGAATTTGGGAAGAAGTATTAGGAACATTTCCAAGCCAGAGCTCAAAAGGCTTTCTTTGAGTAACAGAGTGAACAGTGCTATTATAAGCAATTTCCAGACCAGGAAGTAAGGTAACCCAATCATTAGTGAATCATTACTTGCCTCTATACTCAAGGCTAAAGGCACAATACCTTCTTATCATGTGCTCTAATGTCTGAATCATCCTTTCAGCTAATCCATAAGTTTAAGGGTGATGGGCAGCAGAAAGCTTCAGATTACAACCCCAAACATCCATCAGAGACATCCAAAATTCAGAAGTAAATCTAGGGTCTCTATCAGATATTATGGCTTTTGGGAAACCAGCAGTATTAAACATATAAGACCACCACAAGAAGGCTAATTCTTTAGTGAAAACATCTTTGTGAGTAGAAAGGAATTAATACATTTTTGTCAATATGTCCACAATAACTCAGCAAGAGTTACAACTGTCTTTCCAAGCAATGGGTAGTCCTGTTACAAAGTCCATGTTTATAATTCTCCATGGTGCATCAGGAGATTCAATATTTTACATCAATCCAGCTCTTTTCCTAGTTAATCTCTTTGATTTCTGGCAAGAATCACAGAATTCAACATATAGTTAGGTGTCTTAAGACATATTGTCCCACCAAGCAGTGTTCTTAATTCTAATCAAAGTTTTTTCAAAATCAAAATTTCCTGCCAATATTTCATCATGACACATTTTCAAGATGGTTTCTGTCGGTCAGTCGTCTAGAAGAAGGTAAGGAAAAGAGGAGAAAAGGAGGGAAAAGGAGGAGGACAAGGGAAAAGATAAAAGAAATAAACTATAATAGAATATTTTATTTATTTAAAAGGAAAACAACGGCGAGTAACTTGAGAGATGACAAAAACTTAGACTTTATTAATAATATTATTATTTAAGGTAAGGGTTCTGCGTGGCAAACACTTTTAATTACTATCAGACTTAAAGCAACCTTTAAATTGTTATATAGAATTTTAATTAGAATTGCATTACTAATAAAAAATATAAACATAATAAAATTGTATTTAATTTATGGAGTGTATAATAAGTGATGAGGCTACAGGGGATTATCCAAGGCCCTTTTATAGGCAATGGGTCCTCTGAAGCGCCACTATATTTGTAAATACAATAATTAGAATAGAATAAAACAAGTATATCAAAGAATAAATGAAACATAACAATGTAGAGAAAAATATGAAACAAATAATTAAAACCCCAATTAAGAATCCAATTTTCCCGCCATTAATTCCCAAATCAGTAAGTAAAAATAGTGAATAACTAAACAAGACTGGAACATAGGAACTATGAGAAAAATAATTCCAAACAGATGGTACAGTCTGATTTAAGGATATTTTAAGTGAAACAAAAAATACTTTGACGCAACAAAACATGTAATTAATCTCAATTTAGTATAAATTAATTAATTGGTTTTTCCTGACACAATTAAGGGTCAAAAGAAGCGTCATTAATTATTGTTTAGTATTATATGAAAGGTGTCATTTAATATATAAATTTAAATAATTAATTTAAATATATTATAAGTCAATTTTACACTTATAATTATAATATATATTTTTCAATTAATTAAATATAAATTTATAATTATTAAATACATAAAAATGTGCCATTATTTGTAGAATATATTATATTATGTTCAATTTAAATGTATATAAAAATTTATATAACCAATAAAATTATTATAACACTTGTATATAATAAAATACTTATATAATTTTATTATGCAATAAAATATTAATTTATATTCATTAAATACAATTCTTACCCACTCTTTCAGGTTTTATAAGTTACATATCATTTACTGGACTCCTGGAATAGCCTGGCTGACAGTTTCTTTCATAGAAGGAGGAATAACAATATCATTTCTCAAGTTTATTTTATAATAGAGGTAGCCTTCATTAATTGAAAATTTACCTTTTTCCAAAGCATTTTGTTACTTTGGTGGAGGGGTCTTGATTAATGCTTGTGTTGAAGCATTCTTTGGATCATTTAATATAGTACACAGATTTTTCAAGTCAGTGTCTTTATCTTATTAATACAGTATAAGCTGCAATAGCTCTTACTACATATCAACCACATATATATCAGAATGTGGACTATTTCATCCTTATGAACATATGCAGGATTAGATTAATCATTTGGAAAAGGTAAACTTGATAACATATCCACATTTGAGTGAACAATACCAGACCTATGAATTATTGTCATCCTTCCTCTGTATTCCTGAACAGCCAAATTCCATCTGAAAATTTGTCTGTTAGGTGTTTTAAAGCTTAAGAGGGACTTCACTGCACTATAGTCAGTGACAAGTTCAAATTTCTGATCATCCAGATAAAAATGTAGTTTTTCCAGAGACCACACAACTGTCAAATACTCAAGTTTAGTGGCATCATATTTAAATTGACTATTTCTCAAGGTTCTTTAAATATAACAAATTACTACTTTTGATACTTTTTCATTCATCACTTGTTTTTGGTGGAGAGCAGGACCAAAGCCAAGAAAAACTGGCATCAGTGTATTACTACTTCTGATACTTTTTTATTCATCACTTGTTTTTGGTGGAGAGCAGGACCAAAGCCATTAAAACTGGAATAAGTGTATTAAACAAATGGTTGATTAAAGTCAGGAAAAGAAAGAATTGGTACTGACATCAAACATTGTTTCATGGTGTCAAAGGCTGTTTTTCTTTCACTGTTCCAGAAAAAAAGCAAAATCTTTGCTAGTCAAATGGGTTAGTGGTAATGCTATGACCTGATGATTTTTAATATATTGTCTATAGTATCCACACATTCCCAAAAAACTTTTAAGCTCTATATTTAGTAGGAGCTTTTACCTTTTGTATGGCTGCCACTTTGTTCTGATCAACACATATCAGTAACCCTGAGACAACATGACCAAGCACTTTCAAAGAATGAAAGACAAATTTGCATTTTTTCAAATCAAGTATCATATTTATCTCATCCATTTTATGGAACATGTTACATAGGTGGTTAAGGTGGTCCTAAAATGTCTTGGAGAATATGATCTTGCCATCAATATAAACCATTAGCCATCCTTCAATTATTTCTTGATGTAATGTGTTATCCATAACTTTTTGGAAAACTAACAGGGAATTTTTGAGGATAAATGGCATTCTAATATAATTATAAATACCCATATTAGTAGCAATCATTAGAAAATTCTGTAAATGTTTCTCAAAAGGTACTTGGTGATATCCTTTATTACAATCTAGACAGCTGATATATTTAGCACCTTGTAAGGTAGCATGTGTAGAGCTACTTCTGGGTAGAGGATAGATTTTTTCTAAAGAATAAGTATTTAATTCTCTATAGTCACCACCTAACCTGCCTTTGTCTTTTTCAGAAGAAATTAAGACAGGTGAGATAAGACAAGGTTTAGGTGTTTCAACTACCTTTTCAATAATATTCATTTTTAAAAGGGTAGAGATATTGTCTTCTATATCTTTTCTCTTTGTGGGGGAGAAGGATAAGGCATCTCCTTTAAACTAGGTGGTATTCCAGCTAATGGGAAAGATATTGAAAGCTTCATATCTTCTTTGACCAACCCTAATTCATGTGACCCATGAGCAAAGGCCATAGGAAAAGATTTTATCAACTGAATGATGGAATCTTTTTCTTCACCAGAAAGTTTTTCTCCAAAAAAAGCTGTGTCAATACCAGAAAGAAGGGCAGACATTTATTTTGTAGATCTTCTTTTATATTGAATCACAGAATTACATGTGTTCAATCCTGGCATTATTAATTTTCTGAGGAAAGAAATTTGAAATTTCCTCTTCCCATTTAATCCCATTGTAAAGTATTTGTTTAAAGGATCATTTTAAATGCCAAATTTTTTTAATATAACATTTTCCAAAATGAAACAATTGCTTAAGTTATCACTTTTAATAAATAAAAAGTCACACATAGCTCTTACAAAGCCATGGATACATTTGAAAAATACTGCAGCTTTGTATTTACCAATGGGAAAAAAAAAGAGCAACAAACTCTCCAATTTTAAGAAGTGAAAGCATAAGTTTTGATTTATAATCTTGATTAAACAATGAAAGTTCTTTTTCAGATACAAAACTTTCTCTATCTCCAGAATCCAAAGCAAACTCAATGTTTTTCCATTAATCAAGACTTGTGCCTTGAGAGGGGTAATAATTATTGAGGTGTCCTCAAGCTTTCTTATAAGGACAGCATCTTCAATTGTGTATAAATCATTATTATTAATGTCAATATTATTTAAATAGTGAATATCTTCCTCCAGAATCAAGATTTCCTGGTGTGATTCATAAGAATTTTTGCTAGCACTATCACTTGAAGTATCATCCAGTGCAACTGTGTCATATGCAGGTTCCTCTGTCTGTTCAACAAGGTTTATTTTCTTATCAAAAACATGGCCTTTCTTCCAAGGCTTTCTGCATTTAAAGAAAGTTTTTGTTGCATAATTTTTAGGTGCAACAGGGACAGAAGGTTTACCAACTTTTTCAGAAAGTTTTTGTTGGTAGTTTGAGGGTTTTTCCACTGAAGGTCTATGGAAGAACTTCCTAGATTTATACCTTTTATTCTAAAGGACTTCATTAAAATTATTAATAAAGGAAGAAGGCTCCCTTGAGAGTTCATTTCTAGTAAAAATTAAGTCTCTCAAGACATTAGCAATTTATAAAGGATCCTGTCCTTCCAAAGTTCATAATCAATCTTAAGATCTATTTCTCCCAGGATTTTTACTAGTTTCATCAGGAAATTCATAGGCTTTTCTGTAGAGGATGAGCTATATTTAGATTCCTTGTTTTTCCTTTGTTGGGCTAACCTAAACTTTGAACCACCAAATTTTGCTTTAATTAATTTTTTCCACTCCTCCCAAGAGAAATCATTATTATCAAAAAGGACAGATTCATACCACATAAGGGCAACATTGGTAAACAATAAAATCAATTTAAACACAATTTCTTCATCTGGTAGTTTATAATAGTTTTTTAGATTATCAATTCTGCATAAGAATTGCTGAAAATCAAAGGAAGAATCACCATCAAATGTTGGATATTGGTCAAGTTTGGGCCAATTTTTCTGATTTGAGGTAATTTTATTGTCTCTTACTTTTTTCTGTGTAAGAAGAAGTTTAAATTTCTCTAATTGAGCAGTAATATAATTATTTAACCCATCTGTATATGAACAGGATGCATCATCAATTTTTGATGAAAACTCAGAAATATCTACAGTTTTCTCTTGCACTAACTTTCATTTAGATGAACTTGGCTCAGGTACCTTTGGAGTATTTTTTGCAACAGTTGCTTTCAAAGATGTGAAAGAGTATTTTTGGTCAAATAAAAGTGAGCTCAATTGTTCTTCAATGTTTGTTTACCTAGTTCTCACCCTTAGAATACTAGCTAATGTCTCATTGATGGCTGAAAAAGATAATTGGTTCTTATTTTTAAGAGATAAATAATGGTCATTTAGTTTTTTCAAGATTGATTTGTGACCCCATAGTTCTTGGTAACAGATGGACATAGTCTCTTTAAATTTGGATAGATCATTTTTAATATTTTTCCACAAAGAAAACTTCTTTTCATAATTTACCTTGTACCTAAACAATTCATTAGATACCCTATTCAACTGACTTCTCAATGCCTGGTAATATTTCTCAGTTAAAAAGCTATTAAATTTTTGTGTCAATTGTAGGTTGTTCATTATATGATTTCTTTTGGTGATAATGTCTCTCAAGTATAGGTCATCAATAGTTGCTACATCAGGGGCATTTTTCAGGAGAGAGACAGAATAATTTTCAAGAGTCTCATATACTTCAGGATTAATTAATTCATCTATAATAGCCATATCTGAGTTTATTGTTAAAGTAGCAATTAAAACTAAAGGAGTATTTACATGAGTAGAACATTTATTAATTTCTCTTCTAGAAAAAGCTTCTTCTGGTATCAAAGTTTCATCTCCCATCCCAGAGTTACCTGAAGGAGCAGAATCAGTTACAAGTAAAGGAACTGGAGATTCATTGAAATGTCTTACAATGGTTTTGGCACAATTTGAAGGTGATTGTTTTTCTTTCTTCTTCCTCCTTGGTAAGGGTGAGGAGCGGTTTGATTGAAGTGTTGGGGCCTGGATGGTCCTGCTTGAGGAGCCTGTTGCATTTGCTCATCCTGAAGAGTATTCCATTGGGTGTTAATCCAGTCCCTCTGCCAATTTGATACTTCCACTTTTTCTTGTTTCTGAGTATCCAACTGTGGAGGGGGTATCTCTGCTTGTAGAGGTTTCTTCTTCTTATGGAGAAAAGTCTCTACACTTTTTATGTTTTTTCTAGCAGCTCTACCTTTTCCTTTAACATGGGGTTCCCTGATTTCAACTCCTTGATGTGAGTTGAGAGGTTTTTTACCTGCTGTTTTACTCAAATATTTTTTATTTTGAAGCTTTTGGAAGCTCTTCTGGGGGGAGAATCTGGGGCTTGGAGTCCAGGGGAGGATGTTTGTTTTTGATTTCCACCTCCTTCATTTTTACATCCTGTTTGGTTTACTTATTGAATAATTTGAGAAAAATTTGAAGTCAAAGGAGAGCTTACAGAATTTCCATCATAATAAATGAGATCTAATTCCTCTTAATGAGTGGTAGAAGGACTCAAATCAGCCATTATTTTAAAAATCTGTTCTGAAAGAAATTTTTTTTAATATTTTGTTAGTTAATATTATTTCAAAAACAATAAAAATAAAAAATACTAAAATTATTTAAGTTTAATTATTAATTACCAGGACTAATACTCAACTGAAACAATATATTTAATATTTATTACCAGGACTAACAATCAAATGAAGTAATAAAATAATATATCAATTATCAGAACCAATAGTCTACTGAAATAATTAATTAATATATTGTTATTATTTATTACCAGGACTAGTACTCAACTGAAGTAATTAAATAATATAAAAAATATCAGGACCAATAGTCAACTGTAATAATTAATTAATATAACTTTTAATTAAATTATTAAAATTATATTACTTTTAGGACTAAGAACAATTCTACTCTATCTTGGTATATGAGGAATATATATATATATATATATACCTGAAACCTCCACCTGTAATTTGAGCAATATAATACCAACTACAGAGTGCAGATTAAAAAAATATATGTATAATATGAAATATGCAGAGTGAGACCTACAGATAATTACTGCTATAGTCACTACAAATATATATGAAAATTACGTCTATATAAACTGTAAATTTGGGGCAAGTTTTGAATCCCAGTGTGGTCTTCCAAAATTGGTGGAGCCCTTTGTTGGTCTATTTGGTGTTGTTTTGATATTTCTTAAATGGCATTGTTAATAATTGGTTGTTTTTCTGGAAATATTTGGCGAATTTTGGGACTTTGGGGATGTAGGTATTACCATTGGATAGCCTCGGTTTTCCTCTATATTTTAAGTCTTGATGAAATTTTTCATATTCTAAGTATTAAAGGGAATATTTCTCATTTATCATTTTAAAAGAATGCTTTTTAATTGTTTTTCTTGTTTTACAGGTTAACCTTAACTCTTAGGGTTAAGTTCTTAGTATCATTAGAATGGGCTAATTTTTCTCTACGTTTCATGCCTCAATGTTTTTATAGCTTAATTATGTGTTTTAAAGGTTTTAGTAGTCATAGCTTATTTTTCTAAGTATTTTGGGTATTTTTGGAAGTTTTTGGTGGTTTTCTGGCTTCAGGGTGGTCCGGCCGCGTCAGGCAGGCCTCCCAATTTTTGGCAGACCACCCGCCTTGGTGCTAGAAGGCTGGGAAGCGTTTCTAGAGGGGTTTTATGCAATTTGGTGCTCAGAAACGCCAAATTTGTCGGTGTGCATGGGCTCTTAGATAGTGGTCTGTGTGTATATAGTGAATAAGACAGTTTGGGGAAACCTTAATCATCATACAACCATCCAGAGGTGATATCCTTGTTCCTCACTCAGTTTTCACTGTTTTTTTGCCACAATTGGCTGTGTTTGTTGCAAGGTTAGTTCTTCATTTAACTGAACTTTGGCAACTGTTTTCTCTGGTGTAGTCTTGCAAGCTATATCAAGTATTATTGCTGTCTCTGGTGTGGATTTGCAACCTACATCAAGTATCATTGCTTTCTCTGGTGTGGACATTGGTCTACATTTCAGTTCTTTGGTTTGGAAGTCTTTCTGGAGACTAATTTCTTGGCTGTTCAGACAGTCAAGTGTATTGGAAAAGGGGCTTTAAATAACAGGAACTAATTTACTGTAGCAGGGAAATCTCACTTATATTTTTCTAAAGGGACAGGGGATTTTCTCTCTGGTTTTTCTCCAACTCCCTTGGTCAAGGCCTATAGCTAGTACTATAGGATTGTCTACATTTCTGGTGCCCAATGTGGGGTAGGACCTGCTAGTTCTTTGGAATCTCTTTTGTCTTTGGTTGGTCCTTTTTGGTGATTTTGGTCTGGAAGAATGGCTTCTAGTTCATCTATTCCTGTGGTGACTGTCAGTGGGGGGGAAGTTCCTCCTGCTGTGATGGTTAGGGAGTGTGTGAGAATTAAAACTTGGGATGGTACCAAGTTTAATGGGGAAGATGTGAAGTGGTTTCTGGAGAAATATGAAACTGCTGATGTTGTGGATGGTGCTTCTTACCTGGACATGGTGAAGCAGATAATTTTCTTCATTGGTGATAGGGCAGTGGAGAAGGATGTTGTGGCCATGTCTGGCTACAAGAAGAGGGATTGGAAGTTGCTGTGAAGGGAGATGGTGGATAGATGGGGTGTCAGGCTCACTATGGTGTATCTGAAAAAGGTTTTCAGTGAATGGCAGTCTTATGGTGGTGTTGGTAACTTACTCAGTTACAGGAAGGTTCTGCTGAATTTTGATCCTGTGGTAGAATATTTGTTGGAAGTGGAGGAACTGGCACATGAAAATGCTTCCAAAGATGTTTTTTGGTCTGCCCTGGCTGGAGATTTCAGGATGGATGTGTTGAAGGAGTTTTCAAGGAAGGACTTGATAAAAACTCTTTCCAATGGGGGCCAGAAGTTACCTGCCTTGGACAAGGTGAGTGAGGCTGTGGAGGCCCATTTGAAGTTGTTGGCTGTGGACACCTATCAAGAAGGGTTTTCCAAGTATGTCAGAAAAGTCAGTGAGGCTTTGGCTGAAGAGGAGAGTAGAGTGAAGAAGGAAGAGAAGAATATGGTGGAGGTTCCCAAGCAGGAGAGGGACCCAGTGGTGGAGAAGTTGGATGATCTGACAAAACAGCTACATATTTTTGTTCAAGAGGCTAAGAAGGTCAATAGAGCTCCTTCTCAGACTAGAGATTTTGACAGGAGGGCTGGTAGGAGTGATCCTTGGGTCTGCTCTTATTGCAGCAGGAGGTGGCACAAGTCTAATGATTGTTGGGCTCTGAACAGAGATGTGTCAGAAGGAAAGGTGGAGTTTGATGGGAGGGCGTTCAAATTCCCTGATGGTTCATTTGTGAAGCCCAGTGAGTGGCAGGCTCCTGTTGATTTGGTCAGGAGAAGAAATGGTCTCAATCAGAGGAGGCCAAGGTTTGAGAAGATCCCTGATCAGGGGAAGTCTTCTGCTAAGGCAGATGAAGATGTCAAGGGAAAAGGGAAGGAGGTTAGTAAAGTCTCTTTTTCTACTTCCTTTTGTGGGTTGGAGTTGTATTCTTGTGGAGGAAAGTCAAGTGGTAAATGCTTGGCTGGTGTCTATGATGTTGAAACTTGAAAGGTGGGAAGGCCTAAGAGCAGTTCTCAGGCCCAACCAAAGCCTAAGGCTTCAAAGGTGGATCCTAAGATAAGTGCAGCCAGGAGGAAGTACAGCAAATAGGAGCTGTACAAGATGCATAAGGGGATTGCTGATATAAGCCCCCCCAGTTTTGGTACATTGGACATGAATGGTGAGCCAATTCCAATGGAGGTTGATTCTGACTCAGAGGAGGATGTCCCTTTGGCTTCATTTCCAAAGACTTCTGGAGTTATAGGTGCTGGTGAGGGATCTGGTTTGATTCATGTTGATGGAAAATCTGTTGGTGGTTCTGGTCCTCAGGAGATTTCTAGGCCCAAGGTAGTGAAGCAAAGGGCTCACTTTGAGAGGCCAGTAGTTTCTGGCCAATTTAATGTTATGGGCTTGGTTCTGTAAAGAATGAATCAGGGTCAGGTTTCCCTATCTTATGAGGAATTGTACACTATCAGTCCTGGGTTGGCTGATAGACAAAAAAAATTGTTGACCAGGAGAAGGGTTTCTTCTGGGAAGGTGGAATACATTTGTGATTCTTCTGAGAAGTTTGGTGAGGGGTTGGAAACTCATTTTTCTGCTCCTCTGGGTTATTTCAATGTCACTCTGAATGGCAGGTAGGCTAGGGAATTGGTTGATTCAGATTCTCAGATTAACCTGATTTCCTTGTTTGAGGCTACTCATCTGGGCCTTCCCATCAAGACAGAAATTGGTGGAAATTTAAGAGGGATTGGTGGCCATGTCACTGAGTTGATTGGGACAGCCAACTTTGTAAAGCTGGATGTTGGTGGAGCCTCCGGAAAGGTTCATTTTTACATTTCCAAAGGTAATCTAACAGCTTTTTGGGTGGACCATTCTTGATGGATTTCCAGGAAAGAATTGGTTATCAGTTTGACATGGGAATCAGTTTGGATTTGACTGGTGAAGATGAGAGGAGGCTTCAAATGAGGTTATCATCTACTGGAGATGATGGTTGAGAGGCCAGACCAGGCTTGTCTTCAATGTGCCAGTGCATGGATTGTTGTAGGAGAAGGAAAGAAGTGAGCACCGCCTCTGTGTTTTTGGAGTGTGGTTCAGGCTCTTGCGAGAGTCTGTCTTTTTTAGAGTGAGGAGGGCTGATCGCCCTTGTGCTACAACCTCTCCCCATGATAAGGAAATCCTAGGTTGTAGTAGGTCAGCTCCCTTCGAGATATACCAAGTGGATTTTTAACTTTCTCTTTTTAATGTTTCTCTTCTCTGAAAGTATTCTTAATTTTCTTTATCAAGTATCTGTTCTCTCTCAAGATTTTCAATTGTTTTTAATTCAAGTTCAAAAAAGAAGATTGGATATATATCTTCATTGAAAGATATGCGGAAAAGCTGTGGAGTGGTGAGATTGGGGTCTATAAGTAAGTCCTCCCAATTGTGCACCGCTAGGGTTTCTTCTACACCTTTTAAAAACATTACCTTGGCCATGTCTGTGAGCATTGGGAAAACCCCTGGTTATTTTTGTATGATGGAAGAAAACTCAAGAAAAGAAGATAAAAATTTCAAGATAACTGAGGAAAAGCAAGAAAAAAATCTGAAGATAATTAAAAAAGAAGAAAAGAATTATTTTTGTAAAGATCATCAAGATCAATTTTTGGGGCTCCAACATGATGTTGAACTGCATAATTTTAGAAGATGTGATTCAGAAGATGAATCAAGATTTGAAGATTTGGAAGATGGAAGTGAGGACAAAGATGAGGAATTGCAGAAAAAATGTGGAGTGGTATGATTGGGGTCTAAAAGTAAGTCCTCCCAATTTTGCACCGCTAGGGTTTCTTCTACACCTTTCAGAAACATTACCTGGGCAACACATGTGAGCAATGGGGAAACCCTTGGTTTTTGTTACAGGTCTGGTGATGAAGACGTCCTGAATATCCCTCAAGTTGACAGTGGAGCCGCAAAGTACAAGAAGGTAGAGCAGAAGATTAGGCCTGTAAATGAGCCTATCCCTGTGGGTTTGAATCCTCCTTTGAAGAGACCTCCGTTATCAAGAGATCAGTACTGTACTCCTCTGGTGAAGAATCCTCCTGATTTTGTGGAAATAACTTGGGTGACTGTGGAAAGGTTGAAAGTTTTTAATTTTGGTCCTGATGGGTGGTTGTCTGATGAGGAAAAGAAGTTGTTGTTGCACGTTATTGTGCTCAGGGAGAAAGCGGTGGCATTTGTTGAAGAGGAAAGGGGTGTGTTGAAACACTCTTATGGGGAGCCTTACTTGATTCCTGTGTTTTGTCATGAGCCTTGGCAAATCAAACCTATTCCAATCCCAGATGCTATTAGGGATGATTTCGTGGAGATTGTTAGGGAAAGAGTCAGGACAGGATTGTATGAAAAATCAACTTCTAGTTACTCAAGTCCAGTGTTCTGTATTAAGAAACAGAATGGAAAGTTGAGGGTGGTGCATGATCTTAGGGCCTTGAATAGAGTCACTATCAAGGATGCGGGGATGCCACCAAGTGCCAAAGACTTTGTGGAAGCTTCTTCTGGAAGGGTGTGTTATGGTTTGGGAGACATTATGGGTGGTTATGATGAAAGGGAACTTCAAACTGATTCACGGCCAACCACAACATTTGAGACTCCTCTGGGAAGATTTCAGCTCACTACACCACACAATATGGGGGGCGGACTTGCTAGCAAGTCCGCAACCTTGGACCCAAACTCACCATAGATTGAACACACATTGAGCTATTGATAAAGGAACCATACAATCAGGGATGAACACCACTCAGCAGAACAGTTTTAGGTGGGTGTTCAAGTAGAGTTCAGTATGGGTTCAGTCTGAGTTCAGTCTGAGTTCCATCTGAGTTCCATCTGAGTTCAGGTTGAGGACTTGCTAGCAAGTCCACCCCCTATATTGCGTAGTGCTAGGTTGCCTCAAGGAGCAACTAATTCAGTAGCAGTATATCAAGCTCAAATGGCTTAGGTTTTACAGGATGAGGTTTCAACTCATGCTGGTATTTTTATTGATGACGGTTGAATTAAAGGACCTTCCACTGATTATGGGAATGAGGTGCTGAAGGAGAACCCAGGTATAAGGAGATTTGTTTGGGAATATGCAATTACTCTAGAGAGAGTATTGTTCAGAATTGAAGAGGCTGGTTTGAACATTTCTGGGTCAAAGTTTTGTTGTTGTGTTCCTGCTCTGGAAAGTCTGGGTCATGTTGTATGTAAGGAGGGAAGGATTATGGCAAAGAAGAAAGTTAATAAAATTCAGTCATGGCCAAGGCCCAAAAATACTACTGAAGTTAGGGGATTTTTGGGAGTTTGTGTGTACGTCAAGATTTTTATTAAAGATTTTTCTTTTTTGGCTTCACCCTTGAGATGTTTGACCAGGAAAGATGCAGAGTGGGAATGGACTGATGAGTGTGAAGAGGCTTTTCAGAAATTGAAGAAGGTGGTAGGTGAAGATATTATTCTTCACAAGTTGGATTATGTAAGGGAAGCTGGAAAAATCTATCTGGCAGTGGACTCAAGTTATATTGCTGCTGGTGCTGTTTTGTCTCAGGAATATAAATCTGGGAAGGTCAGGCCAGTAAGGTATGAGTCTTTAGTCTTTAATGAGGTGGAATCTAGGTATTCTCAGCCAAAGTTGGAATTGTGTGGTGTAGCAAAAATTTTGAAGAAGCTACAAACCATTTTGTGGGGGCAGAATTTTTAGCTGCAGGTAGATGCTAAATCTCTGGTTCAAATGATCAACAAACCTAGTCTTCCAAATTCTCCAAAGACTAGGTGGGTGGCATTAATTCATCATTTTTCTTTTGACCTGGTGCACAAGCCAGGTAAGACTTTTACAATGCCAGATTGATTATCAAGAAGACCACCCACAAATGATGATTCTGATTCTGAAGAATTTGATGAAGATGTTTGAGTGGTTAGGGCCAGCACAAAGGGTGCTGAAGATTTTTCTCTCCTCCCCCATGAGGCTAAACTAGATGATTTTTCTGGCCTCCACCAAGAGGTTAAACTGGATGGCTCTGATCTTGATTCTGATAGTCAGGATGTTTTTGTTGATGAAGATAGGGCTGTTGTTTGGGATGGCTCAAAATTGGAGAATGGTGTTTTTGTTGGTGAACTGGATTCTATTAAAATTCAGTGGAAGAAAAAGGAGGTGCCAAAGTTTAGGGATTGATATCCCGGATGGGCCGGTCGTGTTGCTCATGTGTGCACTGGAGATTTTGATGACAGGGTTGTACCCTTGGATATTGTTTTGTTGGATTTTGAAGATGAGACCTGGGGTCAGATTGGGTTTTATTTTATTATGGTTGAATATCTGTTAACCTTAGAGAGGCTGGATACTTGTGATGATGATACTTTGGTGGCAATAAAGAAGAAGAGTCCTGGCGTTTATGTGTCAGGAAGGAGGTTGATGAGGAGGAGACATCCAAATCCTCAAGTGGTGGTGACTCAGAAGAAGGGTCAAGAATTGGTTTGAAGTCTTTGCATGAAGACCTTGGTCATAGAGGCTTCGGGGAGACTTATAGAAGAGTAGCAGATAGATTTTGGTGGCCAGGTATGAAATTGGCTGTGCAGGGTTGGGTTCAATCTTGTGAAGAATGTCAAAGAAGAAGTCACTTGAAGCCTAAAGAGGTTGGCCGTGCTACTGGTGAAAAAACTGTGTTTGGAAGAGTCAGTTTGGATGCTGTCCATATCAAAGAGGGCAGGTATAAATGCTTGATTGTTGTCAGGGATGATTTTTCTGGTTGTGTTGAGGCAGTGCCTCTGGTGAATTTGGCTGCCAAAAATGTGGCAGAATTTTTGAAGAAAGAATGTGTGTTTAGGTATGGGTTGATGAAGTTGGTGACTGTTGATGGTGGGCCAGAGTTTGGAGCTGAATTCAAAGAAGCTGTGGCAAGTATTGGTTCTAAAGTCAGGGTGGCTACAACTTATTATCCTGAAGCTGAAGGCATGGTTGAAAGAGACCATCAAGTTATCAAAAATGCTTTGGTGAAGATGTGTGGAGATAGTGCTGAAAAATGAAGGCATTATTCACCATTGGTGTTATTTGCTAATAGGGTCACTGTAAAAAGGACAACTTGCTATTTTCCTTATGAATTAATTTTTGGGCAGAAAGCTGTTCTACTGGTGTATTTGGTGGAAGTCTCTTATCTTGGAATTGATTGGGATGATGTGTGCTCAACTGAAGATTTTCTCTGTTACAGGATGCAACAGTTGGAATGTTGAGAGGAATGTCAAGATTAAGCATACTCTTGAATGATGAAGATAAGAAATCAATCAGTCAGATACTGGGACAAGAAGTTGGCTCATAGACTCAGGATTCCCTTGAAACCTGGTTGTTTGGTTTTGGTGTATAATAGAAGTTTGGAGAGTCAGTGGGGAAAGATTTTTTCTGACAGATGGAATGGACCTTACAGAGTCAGATCTCAGGTTTCTGGAGGTTCTTATGTTTTGGAGGAGTTAGATGGCGCAGTCTTAAAGAATAGAGAGGCTGCAGATCAGGTGAATTGATTTTATCCTAGAGGCATGAAAAGTGAAGAAGATTGACTCTGAAATGAGGATAAACTATGGACCATTCTTTAAATTTGGATTTTGGTGATGCTGTGCATCTTTTTTGTTGGAAACTTTTTGTTAGAAGGTACCCATGGGTGGGGCTTCTAGATTTTGTTTTGGAAAGTGTGGGAGTAACTGATGGGCTGGCTGCTCTATTAACAGTCACCCCAGATTGTCTATGTCAGTACAGTCTAGTATATAGGTATGATATAATAGTGTTATTTTATGGTCCTACTACTTATTAATAAATGATTTAGTGATTAAACCTCAGGGGAAGACTAATAGAATAGTTATACTCAAATAAAACTCACAATACTTGGATTTAAATGCGTGCTAGTGGTGGAAAATAGAAGAATAAAATATAGTTATAGCTATTATAAAGATAATATCAATTTATAAGGGCTTTATAATATATTTATGAATGTTAATAATTGTAGTGTAGTGTTTGTTTGAAGTGTAGTAATTGAATGATGATAATAAACCGTCAAAATCCCTCCTTACTTATACCCAAATCCACTGGAGTGCACAGACCTTCAATCCAGATGATGTCACTGCTATCCCCGGCAATTACAGCACTGTGAGGGCCCATCACCTCCCCATGGCGTCCACTTCAAGCAGTTTCAACACCCAGACCTCCAGTAAGGACCCTCCATCACTAATAATAATAACACAGAGTCATACCATAAATAGAAATCCCAGATAAAAGCGGATACCATAAAGAAACAGGTAAAATAAATGATCATAAAGAGATTTAATGAAACTAAAAGCATATAAAGGAAACAAATAAAATGTCCAAGCCCCCAATAACATCCCCAAGCATCCACATTAACCCCAAAACATCTTTCCAACCCATAAATCCGTGAATAACCATCCAAGGAAGTAATTTTAGTTGTCCAAACTGGGTGTATGCGCCTGATATAGGTGTCTATGCTTCTGTAGGCGTTGTGAGTCCACTGATTTCGTCCATATGACCTAAAATAAGCATAAAAACAAAGGTTATAGGCTATTAAGGGGCTAAAACCCACTTATATACCTAAATATACATAATATACTGCATATTTCACTGAATATGAGATTTATGTATACATATAAGCTTATGTATGTCAATAATTACTTCATATCACTTAAGATAAGTATATTATGACTCCATTAACACCTTAATAAGTATTATTAGGCCATGGATAAGCTATTTAAACTATTATAAATTATATAATAGAATAATAATTATATATATATATAATAAAATAATATATATTATTATTTTAACCTTATTTTTAAGATATAAGCTTAATCTAGTTAAGGTTATCTTATTTTAAGCATAAGAAATACTCAGTCCTAAGGATATTTAGGCTGACACTCCCTCACTCCAAAAAAAACAATAAAAAAAATGTTAAGACATTTTAATTAATCTTAAGGAATGAAATAAAAAATAAAAAATAATTTTTATAATACATATACTGAATGAACAGTATTATTTAGATTTAAATTTTTTCAAGAGATTTTTAAGATCAGAGATTTCATTTTCTGGAATCCACTGGTCATATTCACTTGATTTATTTTTAAATCTTAATAGATACTCAACTCCCTTTTCTTTAGTAAGGTGTCTCTTTTTAAGTATCTTATCAATTTCTGCTTTTTCCACTATTTATTCAGGTTGCTGTTTATGCCTTCCTGATCTTCTTGGAAAGAGAGCAGTATCATTTGAATGGTATGGTTTTATAAGAGAAATAGGAAATACTTGATAACAATGATAATAAAAGATTAGTGGACTTAGTGGACAGAGGGAGGATGGACACGAGAAGAGGTTGGACAAGGACAGAGAAAAATCTACCTGATAACAATGATAATAAAAGATTAGTGGACTTAGTGGACAGAGGGAGGATGGACACGAGAAGAGGTTGGACAAGGACAGAGAAACTAGGGACAAAAGTAAAGATAAGTAAAGTGGACGAATAATAATAATAAATAAGGGAGAAAGAAATGGATGCATTGCTGAGGAAGAGCACACATACAATCTACCTGATAACAATGATAATAAAAGATTAGTGGACTTAGTGGACAGAGGGAGGATGGACACGAGAAGAGGTTGGACAAGGACAGAGAAACTAGGGACAAAAGTAAAGATAAGTAAAGTGGACGAATAATAATAATAAATAAGGGAGAAAGAAATGGATGCGGAAAGAGAAACAACACCGCATCCATTTATAGAATGCTTGTAATATCGATATGTATTTAGACTAGAGTAGAATTATAAACTAACATATAATATAATCGTTAAATATTATTATAGTAAGCGATGATATTTAACACCCTCCCGTGCTCAAGACAGCAATGGATGAAGATTAAGTTTATCTACAAATTCATTATGTTTAATGCGAGAAAGTGATTTAGTTAAGATATCAGCACACATATCATTGGTCGAGACATAATCTATATCTAATTCTTTATTGTTAACAAGTTCACGCAACCAACACACTCGGGTATTGATATGTCTAGTTCGATGTTGATAGAGTGGGTTGAGAGCAAGTTTGATGGCGCCTTGATTGTCACCAATTAATTTGACTTCAGACAGTCGAATCGAGAAGTCATTAAAGAGTTCTTTCATCCAAAGTAAGTCTTGCCCACATTCAGTCATTGAGTAATATTCAGATTCAGAGACAGATAATGAAACGGATTGTTGTTTGCTGGAACGCCAACTGAGTAATCCTAAGTGAAAAACTAAGGTTCCAGATGTAGATTTTGAGTCTTCTGACTTATTGTAATCAGAGTCGGCATAGCCTGTAAGAACACCCAATTGAGAGTTAGTGACATTGCCCAAGGTAAGACCATAATTCTTGGTTAACTGAAGATAACGTAAAATATGGAAAAAAGATGTTATTTGTTGATCGGTGGGTTCATTGAGGTATTGAGCAAGAGCACTAGCTGCAAATGCTAGATCGGGCCGAGTACAGAGAACTAGGTAGTTAAGCAGACCAATAGCCCTTCTGTAATTGAAAAGACTGGTTAGTTTAGTTGTTGAGCATTTGGTGAAATGAAGATTCGGAACAAGAGGGGTGGTAACAGTTCGACAGGATTCATGATTAAATTCTTTTAATATATTTTTGATGTATAATTGTTGAGAAAGTGTGATAGTTCGGTTTGATCTGTTTCTGGTGACCTTCATTCCAAGTACCCATTTAAGTTCTCCTTGATCATCCATGTCAAAAACTTGAGATATTTTGTTTTTGAAGTCGTTGACTGCTGGACCACCAATAATAAGATCATCGACATGTATGAAGACATAACAGGGGTTCGCAAGATCTTGATTGAGAAACAGACAAGGATCAGCTTTGCTGGCCTTAAAACCAATGTCGGAGAAGAATGTAGCTAATTTATTATACCAACAACGAGGACTTTGTTTCAATCCGTATAAGGATTTTTTGAGGTGAAGACAATAATCTTTATTTTTGGGTGAATAGCCATTTGGAAATCGAAGATAGAGATCCTCGTCCGGTTCCCCATGTAAGAACGCTGATTTAACATCCATTTGATGAATTTCCCAGTCCTTGTAAGCAGCAATACTGAGTAAGAACCGAAGAGTTGCAAGTCTACCGGTGGGGGCATAAGTTTCATTATACTCTATACCCTCAATCTGAGAAAAGCCTTGCACACAAAGTCTTGCTTTATATTTGACGATATTCCCATCAGAATCCGTCTTTTTCTTGAAGGTCCAAGTAGTGCCTAAAAGATGATTATTAGCTGGAAGTGGAGACTCTTCCCATACCTTATGTTTGGATATGCTTGAGAGTTCAGCATTAATGGCTTTAAGCCATTCATCGCTTTCAGGTGAGTTTAGCGCTTGATAGTAATTTTGGGGAGTGTCGAATTGAGTGATGGCTAGGCAAGTCATATTGGCTCTTCTTTTGTTTGATAATATGTTGGAGGTGTCAATATCAGAGGAAATTTCTTTAGACGGTCGAAGATTTTTGTCGATATAAGTGTAATGTTTGGATACCGGTGGTTCAGATGTTGCCATGTCAGGTGGTGATGAATTGAATTCAGGTTCATTTGACATAGCTTCGATTACGGGGTCTTCAAAAGTGACTGATTTGGAAGTATTAGAAGGTGTAAAGTTGGGGCAGATGTCTTCTAGATCAGGAAATTGAAGTGTCTCTGCTGATTTTCCATTAGAGATTTTGCGTGATAGGTTAAAGGTATTGAGAAATTTGACATCATGAGTTATAATAATTTTATCTTCAGGAATAGAGTATATTCGATAGTTAACATGTCCATCACAATAGCCAAGAAATATACCTTCTTCTCCACTCCTCTCAAATTTTCCGTTTCGTTTTGATTTTTGCAAGTGGTAGACGACATCTGAACCAAAAGGATGAAGATTGGTGGGTTCTTTGGAGTTTTTATGCCAGAGAGCCCATGGAGATTTATTTGATTCGAGTGATGATGAAGGAAGGATATTAAGAAGGTATGTAGCCGTGTTAACGGCTTCAGCCCACCAGGTGGAATCAAGACCCGATTCAATCAATAGGCATTTGGCTTTCTCTACAATGGAGCGGTTACCCCTCTCAGCTATTGGATTCTGTTGTGGAGAATAGGGAGCAGTGCGTAAATGAATAATACCTTTATTTTTAAGATGATCTCGCATGGAATAATTAGTGAATTCGCCACCATTATCAGAGACAATATTCTTGATTTTTCGGTCAAGTTGATTTTCGACTAATGTTTCGTATTCTTTATAATGATGGAACGTCTCAGATTTGAGTTCAAGAAAGTAGACATGTCGATAACGTGAATGACCATCCACAATTTGAAGAAAATATGATTTGCCACCCCTGGATTCTGGAGTAATTGGTCCACAGAGGTCCATATGAATAACGTCGAGAGGTGATTCGGGTGTCGGAAAAGTTCCAGAATAGGGTAAAGTATGTGCTTTAGCTAATGCACAAGTTTTACAAGTAAATTTAGAGAAATTCAAACCTGGGAATAATTTCTCCATGGTTTGATTACTAGGGTGCCCGTAATTGTGATGTAGTAACATTAGTTTTTTGTTCGTGATTGTTAACTGGAGTTGATAGGTTGTAGATAGGATGGATTGATAAGGGAAAAGTTAAAATTCGTCCATTTGAATTGCAATTTATATATGAGGAGTCATCGAGTTTTATTTTGAATTGTCCAGATTCATTAATAAGACTCCGTCCGTCCGATAAAATATCAATGGCTGAGATAAGATTAGCTTTAACTGAGGGAATATAAAGAGAATCTTCAATTACAAAGTTATGACCTGCAGAGAGAAATGAAACTGTGCCTTGTCCAAGGGCAATAATTTCATCTCCATTGGCCATTGTTAAGGTGATATTGGAAGATTGATAAGATTTGAAGTACTTTAAGTCATTAAATATAGTAAACGAAGCGCCACTGTCCAGGATGGCATGGTCGTTAGGTAAATTGGATATAATTGATAAAACTTTGTGAGTGGTGTCCTTGTCTTTATTTTCCCTCTCTTTCTTTCTTTTTAAAAATTCATCTCGTTTCTCAGGATGTAACTGGAAACAAGAAGATTCAGGATGAGGAGCTAGAGGGTTATGTTTTCCTTTTGAGCAAAACGTTTTGGCTTTCGCGTCCATAGTTAAAGCTGTCCCGGATGAATTATTGAGAGCCTTTCTCCTGGTGATCTCTGCTTCTATGTCGGAAAATATATTTTCAATGGTAGGTCGCTGATTAGTTATATCGTATTTACTTAGGATAATAGTAGCGGCAGTTTGGTAGGATTCAGGAAGTAAATTTAATACATAATTTCCCATAATATACGATAAAATGTTTTCTTTAAATAAATCAGGAGCTACTTCTCTGAGTAATTTCATAGTACTTCTGAATTCGTTAATGGCTCCTAACAGATTGCTTTCCGTGAATTTAATTTTGAAAAGTTGATTGACGACATAGGAACAATTCTGAGTGGATTTAGATGCGTAATGATCCTTAATACGAGACCATAGTTCAGCCGGCTCTACTAGATCATCGTCGAGGACAAATTTGTCTTGATTAGGTCGATCCAAGAACATTTTAATTATTGTATTTGTTTGTCTTTGTCGCAACTTGAAAATACTTAGGAGCTCAGGATTGGTAGGTATTGATATGTCTTTAATAAGAAACTGATCCAAATTTCGTACAGTAAGAGCATATTTGATATCGGTTTTCCAAGTACTGTAATTTTTGTCGTTTAACTTTTCAATGCCTTTTATTTCAGAATAAGTAGCAGAGTCTTGTAAATAAGAGAAGTCAGGAGAAGTAGTGGGGGTCGACGATTCAGGCATATCGGGTAAAGCAGTGTAGGTAGAGTTATGATCAGAGGAATCGTTAGTATTGATAGAACTCGGGGTAGCCAGCTTTCCTTAATACAACAGGGGCGCTGGGCCCATAACCCTGATAACAATGATAATAAAAGATTAGTGGACTTAGTGGACAGAGGGAGGATGGACACGAGAAGAGGTTGGACAAGGACAGAGAAAAATCTACCTGATAACAATGATAATAAAAGATTAGTGGACTTAGTGGACAGAGGGAGGATGGACACGAGAAGAGGTTGGACAAGGACAGAGAAACTAGGGACAAAAGTAAAGATAAGTAAAGTGGACGAATAATAATAATAAATAAGGGAGAAAGAAATGGATGCATTGCTGAGGAAGAGCACACATACAATCTACCTGATAACAATGATAATAAAAGATTAGTGGACTTAGTGGACAGAGGGAGGATGGACACGAGAAGAGGTTGGACAAGGACAGAGAAACTAGGGACAAAAGTAAAGATAAGTAAAGTGGACGAATAATAATAATAAATAAGGGAGAAAGAAATGGATGCGGAAAGAGAAACAACACCGCATCCATTTATAGAATGCTTGTAATATCGATATGTATTTAGACTAGAGTAGAATTATAAACTAACATATAATATAATCGTTAAATATTATTATAGTAAGCGATGATATTTAACAATACTGGATGTTTTCTATCATAAGGTGCATATAGAATAACCTCAACAGCATTATTACCAACCATCTTTTTAACTACAAATGGTCCAATGAATGGATCCTTCAATTTAACATTACCATTTAAATTGAAATGTAGCGTTGAAATAAGGACTTCATCACCCTCTTTGAACATTTTTTCTTTATGGGCTTTATCCCATCTTTTCTTTTCATACTCAAAAGCCTTATTTATACATTCTTGAGCATGTTTTCTGCATAATTCCTGCATCTGAAGAAAAGATTTAGTACCTGGATGAATATCCAATCTAGGTAACTTATTAAGAGTTTTAGCAGGGGTATTAGGTACATAACCCAACCATAACTCAAATGGCTTTTTGCCAGTGACAGAATGTACTGTACTATTATATGCAAATTCTAAACCTGGGATAAGGGTTACCCAATCATGCGTGAATTTTTCATTGTCTTTAAAATTAAGACCAAAAGCACAGTATCTTCTTATCATATCTTCTAAGGTTTGTATCATTCTTTCTGCTAGCCCATCAGTTTGTGGATGGTGTGCTGTAGAAAGTTTTAATTGACACCCTGAAACATCCATAAGTGACGTCCAGAACTCAGAAGTAAATTTAGGATCTCTGTCAGAAACTATTGCTTTGGGGAAACCTGCTGTATTCAACATTTGTGTCCACCATAAAAAAGCTAAGTCCTTTGCAGAAACCTCTTTGTGGGTAGGAATAAATTTACACATCTTTGTAAATCTATCTACAATTACCCAGCAGGAGTTATAACTCTTATGCCCTGCTATTGGCAAACCTGTTACAAAGTCCATGTTAATGATTTCCCATGGAGCTTTTGGTTGCTCAATTTGTTGTAATAAACCAGCTCTTTTTCCTGTTAATCTTTTAGATTTTTGACAAGAATCACATGTTTCAACATATTTCTGAACATCCTCAGACATATTGATCCACCAAGCTGTGTTTTTTACTCTGGTTAATGTTTTATGATAGTCAAAATGACCTGCTAATATATCATCATGACATATACTTAACATTAACTCCTTCATTGAAGGGGGAATTACAATTACATTACTTAATTTTTTCCTGTAATATATAAAACCATCTTCAATGGAAAATTTTCCTTTCTCTAATGCCTCTTTATACTTATCTGGTAATGTTTTTATTAAAACATTCATTGAAGCATTAGATGGATCATTTAATATTGTAGTTAATTTACTTAAGTCAGGATCTGAATTATAATTATCAAGAATTGATTGCATAAATTCATCCTCAAGATCTACAATATAAATGCCATAAATGTTAATAATCTCTGATTCAGGAACATAAGCAGGATTATCATCATTATTAGGCAGAGGTACTCTAGATAACAGATCTACATTAGAGTGCAAGGTTCCTGCTCTATGTGTAATAGTCATCCGTCCTCTGTATTCTTGTACAGCTAATTGCCATCTAAACATGTGTCTATTAGGAGTTTTCATGTTTAAGAGTGACTTAACTGCACTACAGTCAGTTATTAACTCAAATTTTTGGTCCTCAAGGTAATAATGTAGCTTTTCAAGAGCCCATACTACTGCCAAACATTCAAGTTGAGTAGCACCATATTTTAATTCACCACTTCTCAGAGTACGTGAAATATAGCAGATTACTACTTCTGACATTTTACCTTCAATAAGTTGTTTTTGATGCAAAGCAGCACCCAGTCCAATAAAACTTGCATCTGTATATAATACAAAAGGTAATTGGAAATCTGGTAATCCCAAGATAGGAGCTGTCATTAAACATTCTTTCAACTTATTAAAAGCTTGTTGTCTTTCATTATTCCAAATGAAAGCTTCTGATTTCTTTATCAGTGTGGTCAGTGGTGCAGCAATTGATTGGTAGTTTTTTATATATTGTCTATAATAACCACACATTCCAAGAAAAGATTGTACATCCTTCACATTTTGAGGAATGCCAATATTTTTTATTGCAGCCACTTTATTTTGGTCTACACATATTTATAAGCCAGATACAATATGACCAAGCACTTTTAAAGATTCAAACCCAAATTTACATTTTTTCAATGCAAGGGTCATTTTTATTTCATCCATTTTTTGAAATACTTTCCTTAAATGGATTAAGTGTTCATCAAAAGTTTTAGAGAACACTATGATGTCATCAATGTATACCATTAACCATCCCTCAATCATTTCATTATGGAATGTTATATCCATTAACTTCTGAAATACTGATGGAGCATTCTTTGGTCCAAATGGCATTCTGACATACTTATAAATTCCCATGTGTGTTGTTATCAACAAAAAGTTCTGTGAATTCTTTTCAACAGGAATTTGATGGTACCCTTTATTTCCATCTAGGCAACTTATATATTTAGCACCTTTGAGGGTAGCATGTATAGAGGCAATCCTTGGCAAGGGATAAATATCATCTACTGTAAATGTATTTAATGCTCTATAATCACCGCACAGTCTTGCTTTATCTTGTTCATAAGAAATCAGCACTGGTGATATTACACAATATTTTGGTGTAGTTTCAACCTTCTCAAGAATGTTCATCTTTAATAACATCTTAATATTATCCTCTATGTCTTTCCTCTTCATTGGTGAAGCAGGGTATGGTTTCTTTTTAAGACTAGCAGGAATATTATCCATGTCACAGGTTAAACTAATTTTCATTTCATGATCTTTTACAAGGCCAAGTTCATTTGTACCATGTGCAAAAGCCATTGGAAAAGCTTTAATTAATTCCAAAATATTATCTTTCTCAGTTTCACTTATCTGAGTGCCAAATGATGCTTTTGAAATATCTGTTTCCAGAAGTTCCATCTCATTGGATTCTCTTCCTTTAGACGGGGAATTTGTTACTGACTCAATGTGTAAGACAGTGTTAAAAGAATTTATTTTAAATTTCCTTTTACCATTCATGCCAATTGTAAAATTATTATTAGCAGGGTCTAATTTTACACCAAATTTAGTCAGAATATCATTTCCAATGATAAAACAGTTACTACGATTTGTATTATCCATTACTACAAAGTCACAAGTTACCCTTACATAACCATGTTGGTGTTTAAAGAAAACAGCAGCTTTGTATTTACCAATGGGGTGTAGTACTGATCCAAAACCTCTCCAATTTTTATTCTGAAGTGGTTCAAGCTTAAACTTATATTCACTATCAATTTTCTGTAATGTATTAGTGGAAACAACTGAACCAGCAGCTCCTGTGTCCAATACTATATTAACATTTTCACCAGAAATGATAGCTGGAACCGTGATAGGTGTCATTCTAAAGTTATCAGCTTGTATATCCTTAATGATTTCAGCATCCTCAAAATTCATTAAAGATTCATTTGAGTCCATATTTAATATTGGATTTTCAAAGATGGACAAATCATCTTCCAACATACAGACTTCATTTTCATCACTATATGAGATATTGCTGTCATAATCACTTGATTCTTTACTTTTTTCAGTTTCAGTTTCAGATTCACGTTGATTTTCAACAATATTTATGTTTTTCTCACATTTGTGACCTTTTACCCAAGGTTTATTACACTTATAACAAGTATTTGTTTCATACTTTTTAGGTACTACAGGTGCAGTAGGTTTTTTCTGCTTCTCCTGAAGTGTTTTTGAATTCTGAGTTTTTACAGGTTCAACATTTTGCTTATAAGTGGAATACCTTGATTCATACTTATGGTTCAATAATATTTCATTGCAAATATTAATAAAGTCAGAATATTCAGTAACATTTAATGTTCTAGCTACAACAATGTCTCTGACAGATATAGGTAATTTGTATATTATCTTATCTTTCCATAAGTTAAAATCCATATGAGGCTCAATGGCTTTTAATATTTTATTTAAAGTCATTAAAAATACCATAGGTTTGTCACCATTCAACGGATTATACCTAGTCTTCTCATACAGTCTCTGCTGAGTAAGCCTGAATTTAGAACCTCCAAATTGTTTTTCAATAAGTTGTTTCCATTCAGCCCAAGAGTAGTCTCTACCCTCACTTAAGACAGCTTCAAACCATAATAAAGCAACATCCTTAAATAAAGAAATTAATTTTGATGTTATCTCTTCATCTGGTAACTTATATGAGAATTTCAAGTTGTCAATTCTTTGAATAAAATGTTGCCAATCAGAGCTGGCTTCCCCATCATAAGTTGGGTACTGATCTATTTTAGGCCAGTTCTTCTGATTGGATTTTATCTCACTAATCTTAGGTAAATTCAACAACTCATTCACTTTTGATAAATGGTCTTGTATTTCTTCCTGCACGGATTTGTGACTTACATTTTCAGATTTGACACTACCACCAGATGGTTTTAATTGTGGTGGTACAGGGAAGGAATGAGATTCACTTTTGCCAATGAAAGGATTATTATTATATTGATTATACTTATGATTATCCTGGTTCATTAGTAGATTGGCAGTTTCAATCTCAACTTTAGTTAATCTTTGTAGCAACTCAGAGACACTTTGATTTGTCTGGGCAAAAGATAACTTTGTTCTTGATTCAGTTTTTAATAAGTGTGTTTCATATAATTTCTCTAACTCACAAAATTTGTTTGAAAGGTCATTATATTTATTACTCAATGAATCATATTTAAGAGTTAGAGACAAATGTTCTTTCTCTAATTCTTTATTACGTGTTGCTAATTGAGAAATGTTCAATGTCAAAGATGAAATTGTATCACTAGTGAGCTTAACTGTCTGTTCCTCACAATCAGTCATTCTATTCCACAATGCTGAAACAATTCTATGGACAGTTGGATTATTGTTAAAATATTCCATGTCCTCCTTTTCAATTCTCTCACTCTCCTGTGAACTTCTCATCTCACTAGTAGGTGGTTGCAACTGAGGATTAACTGTATTATCATTGTATATAGTACTGTTATTATGGACAAAAGACAAGTCAGGTGTATCTACTCTAAAACCTAAATTTCTTAAATCCTCCTCTATTTTTTGTACAGATTTAACATCAATAGAATTACCTATATTGTAATTATCAGTATTATGTCTAATCTGAGAGGGTAAGTTACTTACCAAGGGATGGTTGCCAGTCCTGATTTTTGGCGCTTTTTTCCCTTGTAAGGGTGAGCTGAGGAAGTCAGATGAGGGGGTGGATCCCTGTTGCAACTGTGGCTTGTCCACTGTTGGTGAAACCAGTCCCATTTCCATTTGTCTACCAGGATTTTCTCCTGGGAGTGAGTGGACCCTCCTTGGATAGGGGGTTGCTGATTTGATTGACTGGGCTGGCCTCCCTTTAATTCTGCCATTGCCTGATTCATCTGCTGAAATCCTACCTTGCAATTGTTTTGCAACTGCTCTACTTCTTTGAGCATGAGAGATTTTGATTCCTCTAGCTTCAGAACCTGTTTGGCCAGGTGGGACAGTTGATCCTGAAGAGGAGGAGACATCTTTTTGATAGTTATCTTTTTTAAGAGGGCGTCCTTTTCCTCTATACTCATGCTTTCTGGCTGGGGGTACTGTTGTCCCTCCATGGTGATGTCCTGGAAAGTTTTTATTAGCTTTAGACCTGGTATTATAAGCAGGCTGTTCACTTACACTATCCTGGGGAGCACTCATATTGTTCAGAATAACAATATTTTACGTCTACAAAAGGAAAAAACTCTGTGGAATTAGTAGACAAATAATATTAGCAATTATATTACTAATAAAAAAGCAATGGAGCTTACCCTGAATTTATATCTTTATTTATTTAAATAAAATATAAGAAAAATTCGAAAAAATCTGTTAAAAATATAATAATAAGTTTAACTAGACCTCTATAAGGGTAAATAATTAGCTTACCAAGCTTTAGCCAAATACCAATTTTATTGGGTGTTATATTGGTGTCCAAATACCAAGTGAAATTGGGTTTATATTGGGTACAGTTACTACTGTAAATATCTAATTTTTATAATAAAAAATTAGTACAATTATTATAAGGGTTCTTTTCCGCAATCAATGAGTTATGATGACCCACTAATATGCCGCAGACCCAAATATTTGGTTAATTTTGAGTTGTACTAAGGTAAAAATCACGTCCCAAGGCTTATACTAAATAATAAGTAAAATATAAGGAAAGACCCCCAATTGTCAGTACAGTCTAGTATATAGGTATGATATAATAGTGTTATTTTATGGTCCTACTACTTATTAATAAATGATTTAGTGATTAAACCTCAGGGGAAGACTAATAGAATAGTTATACTCAAATAAAACTCACAATACTTGGATTTAAATGCGTGCTAGTGGTGGAAAATAGAAGAATAAAATATAGTTATAGCTATTATAAAGATAATATCAATTTATAAGGGCTTTATAATATATTTATGAATGTTAATAATTGTAGTGTAGTGTTTGTTTGAAGTGTAGTAATTGAATGATGATAATAAACCGTCAAAATCCCTCCTTACTTATACCCAAATCCACTGGAGTGCACAGACCTTCAATCCAGATGATGTCACTGCTATCCCCGGCAATTACAGCACTGTGAGGGCCCATCACCTCCCCATGGCGTCCACTTCAAGCAGTTTCAACACCCAGACCTCCAGTAAGGACCCTCCATCACTAATAATAATAACACAGAGTCATACCATAAATAGAAATCCCAGATAAAAGCGGATACCATAAAGAAACAGGTAAAATAAATGATCAAAAAGAGATTTAATGAAACTAAAAGCATATAAAGGAAACAAATAAAATGTCCAAGCCCCCAATAACATCCCCAAGCATCCAAATTAACCCCAAAACATCTTTCCAACCCATAAATCCGTGAATAACCATCCAAGGAAGTAATTTTAGTTGTCCAAACTGGGTGTATGCGCCTGATATAGGTGTCTATGCTTCTGTAGGCGTTGTGAGTCCACTGATTTCGTCCATATGACCTAAAATAAGCAGAAAAACAAAGGTTATAGGCTATTAAGGGGCTAAAACCCACTTATATACCTAAAGATACATAATATACTGCATATTTCACTGAATATGAGATTTATGTATACATATAAGCTTATGTATGTCAATAATTACTTCATATCACTTAAGATAAGTATATTATGACTCCATTAACACCTTAATAAGTATTATTAGGCCATGGATAAGCTATTTAAACTATTATAAATTATATAATAGAATAATAATTATATATATATATAATAAAATAATATATATTATTATTTTAACCTTATTTTTAAGATATAAGCTTAATCTAGTTAAGGTTATCTTATTTTAAGCATAAGAAATACTCAGTCCTAAGGATATTTAGGCTGACAGTCTATTTCCAACCCCTTCTCTTAATTTGGTTGAACCCTAGTATTGGGTTTTCTTCATAGGTTTTTAGTCCTCTATGACTTTAAACTGGAAATTATTTTGGTCTTCAAGTGCTGGACTCTTCACACCTATTAGTTTTGGTTTAATGTGTTGGATTTTGTGTTTTGTTAGAAGGTACCCAGGGGGGGCTTCTAGATTTTATTTTAGCAAGTGTGGGGGTAACTGATGAGCTGGCTGCTCTGTAGAACAGTTACCCCATAATGTCTGTTTCAAGTATTTTGTATGTCCTAGTTGAATCCTAGTTCTGGTTTTTTTTATTCAGGTTTCAAGTCCACTATGACTTTAAACTGGCTTACTGGCTTGGAACTGGCTTCTTTTGTCTATTTGGTTTGGTTGGGGATCACTGGTGGTCTCTCATCATTTTTACTTATTGGAGGGAGCCCACCCAGTTATTATTTCCTTGGACTGGACTTTCTATGGACCCAGATTTTTTTTCTTTTCTTTAATTTTTGTGTCTATGGTTGTGTTAGATAGTAGCTTTAGATTTTTTCTTTTTTTCTCTTTTTTTTTATTTTTTTTATTTTAATTTTTTTATGGGAGTTATTAGGATATAAAGCAGGAAAAATTACAAATTATATTATATGGTGTCACCACATCAGGGTCTTTTGGATGTGGGCAAGGATTAGTTGGGAAAGGCTCATCAATTGGCTGGGAAATGCTATTTTCTTTCTTTATTTTTCTTATTATTCTCTCAATTTCTATTTATCTCATCTTTATTTTTTATTTTAATTCATTTAAAAATTATTGAACAGTGTATCCACATCAAGGCGCACTTGGATGTGGGTAAGGTATCGGGGGATCAGCTCATAAATTGGCTGGGGGATACCATTAGTAACTATTGTTTGTCTCATGTTATTATTATTATTCATTTCATTTTAATTTTTCAACTCTCATATTTTTGGTTAATTTTGTTATTTATTTTCAAGTTTTTTTTAGTATGTTAGTAGTATAAAATAAAATAAAATAACAAAATAAAAAATAAATAAATAAAATGAAAATAGAAATAAAAAATTTTTATATATATATATTTTTGTTAATTATTATTTTTCTCTCTATTTAGTGACTTATTAATTTATTTCTTGTTTATTTTAATGTCTGGAAGAAGAAGCCTCCGGTGGTTGGTCCGGATTATGGTGGCCTTTTTTCTTTTTTTTAGGATTGGAAGAAGAACTGTTTTCTTTGTGGTGTAGGGGGCTGGAAAGAGTATATGGATGGTAATGGTCAGGTACCGGAGTGGAAGGTAATTTTTGGTAAGAAGTGGAAGAAGCAGGGATTGAGTGTTGGAAGGTGTGCTTGATTATTCTAGACATCTTCCAGTGGTCATAAAGGAGCTTTTTCCTCAGATTCTTTTCAAAGTCATTCAACGGACTGTGGAGGGCAAAGGCCTTAAGCATGTTTGAACACATCATGCTTAGGTGTTGTTTCATGTTGGTGTAATCCAGCATTAAGGTAGTTTCTACAGGTTGGCCAATCCCAATTGTAGTTTCAGGAGGCATGGTTCCAACTACACAGAAGAATTAGATCAGTAATTCTTCTCTGTTAAAGAAACTGGATTTATTAATTTGGTACTTTCAGATAGGAAGCTCATCAAATTTGTAAGCGGCCGGGATTTAAGCTGTTGAAGAAAGCTGAATGGATGTTGAAGGAGGATCAACCAGATAGAAGTATGGATTCTCATGATCATTCTCTAAATGGTGTTGAGAAGATGAAGTAGAAGAAGTGTGTTCCTGTGGCCTGGTTGGAGAAGCAGGGCTGCTGTTGTTGTTGTGGATATTATTATTGCTTGGCCCAGTTGGGTTGGACACTGGTGGTGGAGAAACAGGGTTATTGAAGGAAGGATCAGGAAAAGATGACCTGGAAGCTGATTGTGATTTGCTATATAAAGATCTAGAAGAAAGGGAACCGTCAGAAGAATAATTGGCATCCAGAGTAGAGGTGTAGTTAGTTCTTCTTGAAGTAACCAGAGATGTTTGTTTGGAAGCAGTGTTGCGTGCTCTTGTGTTTTCAGAAGGTCCTCTGGCAGGTTTTCTAGAGATGTTGGAATTTTTGGGGTTTTCTGGGGAGGAAACTTTGTGTTTACGCATTGCTCTGGGAGCACTAGGAGGTGGTTGCACAGAGTTGCTGGTGTTTAATAGTGTATTTTGGCTGTTATCTGGCTGAATTTGGGAGTTTTCAGCCTGATTTTTGCTTTCTGGAAAGGTGGGCCAGCTGCCTGACATCAGGAGGTCCGCCTGGATGCAGTCTAACATCCTGGCAGCTGATTTTGAAGCTGATTTGGGCAAATTCGCTTATTTAAAATCAGATTCTTGAGAAGATAAAGCAGGTCTTTTAGGGAGTGTTTTGGGAATAGAACGGCATGATCTTCTGGAAGGAGCAGAAGATAAAGAAGAAGAAGCAGGTCCAAGTTCTGGTGACCTGGTAGGAGATCTGGAAATATATTTTTGTGAAGGTGAAGGCGGAGGTATGGATATTTGGGGTCTCTGTCACATCTTTTCTTTTTAGAATTGCAAGAATCACAGGCTCTGTTATAGAATTTGGCTTGAGGAGTAGGAAGAGTGAAGGTACAAGGTCTGCACATTTGGATGCACTGTTTACAAGCAAAGTCCTTTGGAGCAGTGAAACAGGGAAGGTCCGATGGGTCAAAGTCTGGGGATTCAGCCATGATCTGTGAAGGAAAAATAATGAAGAGAAAGGAGATGAATAAAAATTTTGTCAGTGATGTGTAGATAATGAAGAAAGAGTGGAAGTTCAGCAGGTTGGCCGTAGAGCACTGTTCATGGAGGTGGCTCCGCCCTTATATGAAAAATGTGGTTAGTCCATCAAGACTTTAAACTGAACACTGGTAGTCCTTCAAGACTTAAAACTGGCTGGTTATTTAAAGTTTGCTTCAAGATATTATTTTTTTATTACTAATGTGGATCTGTAGTCTGTCAAGACTTTAACCTGAACACTGTGGAAGTCACCCAAGACTATAAAATGAGGATGGTTTAATGGTGAAGTCTTTCAGGACTATAAACTGATAATGTGGAGTTGGTGTGATTCTGGCAGAGGGCATCCAAGGGGGAGTCTCTGAATTTTGTTAAGGCAAGTGTGGGGGTAACTGATGAGCTGGCTGCTCTGTAGAACAGCTACTCCAGAATGTTAGTTTGTTTCTTTGGTCTTTAATTTTTTGATCTCTGGTTCTGTCTTTTTGATTCAGGTTTTAAGTCCCCCAAGACTATAAACTGAGGGTTTTTGAGTCCCCCAAGACTATAAAATGAGGGCTGTTAGCCCCCAAAGAGTTAAAACTGAGGATTAGTCCCCCAGCAATTTAAAATGAGGAGTTTTTTATTTTCATTTCTAAATCAAGATTTTGGGAAAGAAGAAATTACAAAATAGAATCAAGAGATGTAAAAAAATGTTCAGCATTGGCTTTGAACTGGTGGATGAGGTTCTTCCTTTTTCAAGGTCCTGTTGGTTCCTGGCATGAGTGGATTGGAAGTAATCTAGGATGAGATGCTTCTGTTGAGAAGAATGTTGTTGGAAGTTGTCTTTGATGGTTGGCAATGGATTAGGTGGGGGTTCTTCAATGGTTCCCACATTGTCATCATCACTTTCTGGATGGAAATAAACTGGAAATTTGTCATATTGAATTTCAGTATGAAGAAGTATTGAGCTTACCATCAGAAGGACCAGAGATGGAAGAGATAGTGTTTGTAGCGGGGTTGGCACTCTTTTTTGAAGGGTGTAATTTTTTGACCAGTCTGGGGATCAGGATAGATGGTCTGGATCTTTTGGTGCTGCTGGAAGGTGGATCAGCTTGTGGAGGAGGAGAAGATGTTGAGGAGGAAAATGGACCAGGTCTGAGACAAGTCTTCTTCCTAGAGTGAAAGGCATCACAGGAGGCTCTATAGGAATGAGCTGGTGGTGTGATGGTACAGATGAGATTGTTGTCAATGCAGTATTGGCAAGGACCCATGTCAGTAGCAGATTTGGAAAGAAAGATGAAAATGGTGGTTTTGATGAAGGAGAATGTGGAAATCCTCTATTGGAGGGAGGATGTGGTCTTCCAACATTGGCTGAGCCATTTTTTGGTCTATTTGGCATTGTTTTGATATGTCATAAATGGCATTGTTAATAATTGGGTATTTTTCTGGAATTATTTGTAGAATATTGGGACTGTGGGTATGTGGGTACTACCATTGGATAGCCCTGGCTTTTCTCCATATTTTATGTTTTGATGACATTTTTCATATTAGGGGGTGTCAGTTCTGGCAAATCCGCACTTACAAATCCGCACTTAAATAAGTGCGGATTTCCAAAACACACTAGCCCCAATACTGGTGGATTTCAAAATGAAATAAGTCACTTATTTCACTCAAATCCACACTTTCTCAACCAAAAGTGCTGATTTCACCATCAAGTCCCATTTCACTGATTTTTCAGCATCATCCCATTCATACGCAGCACTCCGCAGCATAACACTTCATAACTCAAAACATCGTACATCACTTACATCTTCATATCATATCATATAAGAGTTATGCCTTCCTCACTTTCAAATCATGATAAATTACATAAAGCAATGACTTTCATGGCTCTTGAACTGCTCTTGGACTCTGATTGCAATTCTGATTCTGATCTAGAAGAAGATTTTGTCTTTTTATCAAAAATGGCCATGAAACGTTACCTTCTTCCCAGAAAGCCTCAAGTACTTCATACACCCAAGTACACCATCCAAACACTTCTTAACCTATCTACACCCAGTTTTAGACAGCTGTTCAGGACTTCTCAGGATTGTTTCCTTAAATTTCTTGAGCTTATTCAGGATCATCCCATATTTCACAATAATTCTCAAGAAGAACAACAACATCCTTCAATTCAATTGGCCATCACACTATGTCATTTGGGTTCAAATGGTAATGGAGCCACTTTGAAACGTTTAGAAAATGTCTTTGATTTAGGGTATGGTTCAGTTAACACTTATACCAAACGATGTATCACTGCCATCAACTCCTTGTAATCTCAACTTCTCACCTGGCCAACAAAAGAAGAGCGACTTGAATCATCTCAGGTTATGCAAGCAGAGGGCTTACCAGAATGTATTGGTTTTGTTGATGGTACTGCTATTCCTTTGAGCCAGAAACCTGCTCAAGGTGGAAACAATTACTTTCACATTCTTGTCAAAAATTTTCACCAAAATATTTACAAGTCAAAAAAATTCCATATCTGTTTAAAAAATTTGCAATACTCTCCCCTGCATTTTATTGAAGCAAGGGGTGGATATCACCAAAATTTTTCTAAGTCATCAATTTCACATGTCAGATTTGAAAATTTGGCAATACCCCCCCCCTTCATTTTATTGAAGTAAGTGGTGGAAGTCATCTAAATTTAATATAATTACATAAATTATTAAATAAATATCTAATATATATCAATTTCCCTAGTTTAAAGTAATGACAATCCCTCAAGCCAAAATGAAGATCAAATCTAGAAACAAAAGTTTGGGACTTTCCACAGGTATAGGCTAGAGGAACCCCATGAAACAAATAAATGTTACCATGATTACCATTTATACAACACAAGGTCGTGGGCCCATTACTTTAGTTGAGGAAATTGATACATAAAAAAAAGTTATTAAAACTTTACAAAAAAAATATAAAATTTTCGATGACAACTCTAATCCCCATACTTTTTGGATCTAGATAAAGTTTTTTTAAATCAATTAACTTTACCTTCTTTCATTACCTTATTGATTCTTTGAATCAACTTATGTGTCAGGCTAAGGTCAAGTACAAGGACGTGAACTAGCTTGAATGGTCAGTTGTCTAGAAGATTTTAATGGTCCTATATGAATACTGTAGTTTTAATCCACTAAGTTGTAAAATATAATCAAATATAAAGGTCTCAGTAATATAATTCTCACTATTCTTATATATGGCTTACAATCTTTGTAGTTGGTAGAAAAATAGATTATATAAATTCAGATACTATTCAAAAGTCTTATAAAAGTTCTAATTGATATGTATTGTAATTGATTTGGTTATATTCGTTAAATTGTAATGATAAAGAATGTAAAAACACAACCCAAAAACCTCCTCCTTTTATACACACTGAGTTCCCCAATGATTCCCTTGATGTACCACCCAATACACAGTTAATGACGCCTCTAAACAACTAATAGACATTCCCATCAACATTCCCATTAACCCATGACATAATTAGAAGAGTAACAACCGCCAAAATCCTGTAATAATAAGGGAAATCCATCAAAATTAAAGAAAAAGACAAAAAGAGAGTATATGCGTATAAAACAATAATATTAAAGACTAAAGGAGACTTTTTAAGGTTAATGATAGCTTAATAATAAGGGGGATTGACTGTAGAAATAATGGGGCTAATCCTGACATTATACTATGTGAAATTCCCATTCAAAAATAACCAAAATTGACTGAGAAACCACCCAAAAACTTAAAAAAGAGTGTGAGATGTGGGGTAACTACATGCAGTTCTTGGCAGGCGCTTGCACGGGTAAATCCTTGACTAAAATTAGGCGAATTTAAGCGTGGTGATGAAATAAAGTGCCAAGAGTGAGGTTATTAATGAAATTAGTGCATATAAACAAGGTCAATGCATTATTAATTAAGCTAGGACACTAAATAAGCGCCTGTCGCCTATTTTAGTGTGTTTCCCCACAGTGGGCGTAGAATGTGGGGTAATTATAGTGTGAAAAAGCTAACTTTGCTAAAAATGAAGCTATTCACACGGGAAAAAAGCAGGCAGTATGTAGCCAGTACACAGAAGCCATTTCTGGCATAAAAAACACCAAATTTGAAAAGTGTTATTTTTATGCATTTAAATAGCCAAATCAATAGTTCTAAATGAGCCCAATTGATCTGTCAAAGCGCAATTTTGATATTCTCAATTTTATAGCGCATATAGTCAACTTTTAAGTGAAATAAAGCGCATTTCTTGTTTTTTGCATAAAACAATGAATATAACAGCTTTAAGTGTACTAAAAATTATGTAGCCTTATACTTAAGGTTCTTAAGATTACCCTAACATATTCCAACTTAATATTACGTACATAAGACCTATAAAAGGTGGATATAGGCGTGTATATAAGGTGTTATAATGGCATTTTTTGTGTATTATCATAATTTTACTTATGTATATTATTTGTGTACTCTTATTTATTATTCCCATGTATAGTTCATGTGTTTAACATAACTTATAATCACTTTTTACTCAGTCCTGGAGATATACAGGCTGACACTCGCCACCCAAAAAAAACAATAAAAAAATGATAAGTTATACATTTTATTTTATTAATTTGTAATTTTCAGGTATTCAGAATAAATCTGTAGCATTAAAGATTAAACTTTAAAGAAATAAAACATAATAAAATATTATGAGTACTGGTTTTTTAACCCCTCAGCTGGTTGAACAGAAATTTATTTCTGTTTAAATTTTTTAAGAAGGGTGGATAAATTAGAAATTTCTTTTTCAGGTATCCATTTATCAAATTCATTTGATTTCCCTTTAAATCTTAGTAAATACTCAGCTCCTTTTTCTTTAGTAAGGATTCTTTTCTTGAGTATTTTTTCAATCTCTGCTTTTTCGACAATTTCATCAGGTTGCTTTTTAGGCATTCCCCTTCTTTTTGGAAATAAGTCAGGATCATTTGCATGGTAAGGTTTTAATAATGAGATAGGGAAAACTGGATGTTTCCTATCATATGGAGCATATAATATGACTTCCACTGCATTATTCCCAACCATCTTACTTACTACAAAAGGTCCTACAAAGGGATCCTTTAATTTAACATTACCTTGTAAGTTAAAATGTAGTGTTGATATGAGGACTTCATCTCCCTTCTTGAATTCAAATTCTTTATGAGATTCACCACACGATATGGGGGGCAGACTTGCTAGCAAGTCCGCAACCTTGGACCCAAACTCACCACAGATTGAACACACATTGAGCTATTGACAAAGGAACCATACAATCAGGGATGAACACCACTCAGCAGGACAGTTTTAGGTGGGTGTTCAAGTAGAGTTCAGTATGGGTTCAGTATGAGTTCAGTCTGAGTTCCATCTCAGTTCAGGTTGGGGACTTGCTGGCAAGTCCACCCCCTATAGTGCGTAGTGATTTGTCCCACCTTTTCTTTTCATATTCAAATGCTTTTTGGATGCATTCTTCTGCATGCTTTCTACACATTTGTTGCATATGAATAAAGGATTTAGTGCCAGGGTGTATATCCAACCTTGGTAATTTATTTAAATGATTTACTGGGGTATTTGGTACGTATCCCAGCCAGAGTTCAAATGGTTTCTTCTCTGTTACAGAATGAGTTGTACTATTATAAGCAAATTCAAGGCCAGGAATTAATGTTACCCAGTCATGTGTGAATTTCTCATTGTCTTTGTATTCTAATCCAAAGGCACAATATCTTCTGATCATGTCTTCTAGAGTTTGTATCATCCTCTCAGCCAGCCCATCAGTTTGTGGATGGTGTGCTGTAGACAATTTTAATTGACAACCTGATACTTCCATCAAAGATGTCCAGAACTCTGAAGTAAATTTAGGATCTCTGTCAGAGATTATGGCTTTGGGGAACCCAGCAGTATTCATCATCTGAGTCCACCATAGTAACTCCAAGTCTTTAGTAGATACCTCTTTATGGGTAGGGATAAACTTACACAATTTTGTTAATCTATCCACTATTACCCAGAAAGAATTGAAACTTTCTTTTCCTGCTAATGGCAAGCCAGTTACAAAATCCATGTTTATAATTTCCCATGGAGCTTTTGGCTTCTCTATTTGTTGTAACAACCCAGCTCTCTTCCCAGTTAATCTCTTAGATTTCTGACAAGAGTCACATGTTTCAATGTATTTTTGTACATCCTCTTTCATGTTTATCCACCAGGCTGTATTTTTAACTCTGGTTAATGTTTTGTTAAAGTCAAAATGACCAGCTAAGATGTCATCATGACAAGTACTCAACATTAACTCTTTCATAGAAGGTGGTATTACTATTACATTGCTTAACTTTTTCCTTTAATATATATATCCATCTTCAATTGATAGTTTACCTTTTTCCAACACATTTTTATACTTTGGAGGAAAGGTTTTAATTAATGCACTCATGGAGGCATTTGTTGGATCATTAAGAATTGTAGATAGTTTAGACAAATCTTTATCAGATGAATAATTTTCCAATATAGTTTGCATAAACTCTTCTTCTAAATCCACTATATAAATCCCAAATATATGTATAACCTCATTTTCAGGTACATAAGCTGGGTTGTCAGCATCATTTGGCAAAGGACTTCTGGATAATAAATCCACATTTGAATGCAATGTTCCTGCTCTGTGAGTGATTGTCATTCTTCCTCTGTACTCTTGTACAGCTAGTTGCCATCTAAACATGTGCCTATTAGGTGTTTTCATGTTTAGTAATGATTTTACTGCACTGCAATCTGTTATAAGTTCAAACTTCTGGTCTTCCAGATAGTAATGAAGTTTCTCCAAAGCCCACACCACGGCTAAACATTCTAGCTGTGTGGCACCATACCTTAATTCTGTTTTTCTTAAGGTTCTGGATATATAACAGATAACTACTTCAGATAAGTTTCCATTTATTATCTGTTTCTGCTGTAAAGCAGCACCCAAACTTATGAAACTTGCATCAGTGTACAAGATAAAAGGTAGGGTGAAATCTGGCAGTCCCAATATTGGAGCTGACATTAAACATTCCTTTAATTTATTAAAGGCGTGTTGTCTTTCATTATTCCAAATGAAAGCTTCATTATTCCTGATTAATGTTGATAAAGGGGCTGCAATGGATTGGTAATTTTTAATATATTGTCTATAATATCCACACATACCCAAAAAACTTTGAACCTCTTTTACATTTTTAGTTATCCCAATGTTTTTAATTGCTTCCACCTTATTCTGGTCAACACAAATTTGTAATCCAGATACAACATGCCCAAGTACTTTCAAGGATTGAAATCCAAACTTACATTTCTTTAATGCAATAGTCATATTAATTTCGTCCATTTTTTGAAAGACTCTTTTCAGGTGATTTAAATGTTCATCATATGTTTTTGAAAACACTATGATGTCATCAATATAGACCAATAGCCATCCTTCAACCATTTCCTGATGAAAGACACTATCCATCAATTTTTGGAAGACTGAAGGGGCATTCTTTGGGCCAAATGGCATTCTCACATACTTATATATACCCATATGTGTGGTTATTAATAAGTAATTTTGAGAATTTCTTTCCACAGGAATCTGGTGGTAACCCTTGTTCCCATCCAGACAGGAAATATATTTTGCTCCTTGTAAGGTAGCATGGATAGAAGCTATCCTTGGTAGAGGGTAAATATCATCTACTGTATATGTATTCAGAGCTCTATAATCACCGCATAATCTTGCCTTATCTTTTTCATAAGAGATTAATACTGGTGAAATGACACAATACTTAGGTCTTGTGTCCACTTTTTCAACAATACCCATTTCCAACAACAATTTTATATTGTCTTCAATATCTTTCCTTTTTGCAGGAGATTCTGGGTAAGGTTTCTTTTTTAAGCTGCCAGGAATATTATCCAGATCACAGCTTAGAGAGATTTTCATCTCATGGTCTTTGACCAATCCTGGTTCATTTGAACCATGAGCAAATGCCATAGGATATGATTTAATCAATCTCAAAATATCTTCTTCTTCAATTTTTGAGAGTTGAGGACTGAAAGAGGCCTTTTGGGTTTCATTTTCCAATTCACCCACTTCATTGGTGGTTCTTCCACCTTGCAGTTGTTCTTCTCTAGGAGAAATGGAATATACTGAATTTTCAGAACATATTTTGAATTTTCTTTTACCATTCACTCCTATGGTGAAACAACTGTTTGCAGGATCTAGTTTAATGCCAAATTTTGTCAATAAATCATTGCCAATAATAAACCAATCACTACAATTATTATTATCCATTACTACAAATTCACAAACTGCTCTAACATATCCATTATTATATTTAAAGAATACAGCAGTTTTGTATTTGCCAATCGGATTTAATACTGAACCAAAACCCCTCCAGTTCATTGTCTGAACAGGTTCTAGTTTTTCCTGGTACTTACTATCAAGTTTCATTAATGCATTAAGCAAAACTACACTACCTGCAGCCCCAGTGTCAAGAATGGCATTCATTTCTTTTCCACATATGATAAAAGGTGCTCTGATAAGTGTTATTTTGTAAGTGTCATGAGATACATCTTTAATTATTTCAGCTTCCTCTATGGAAGTTAAAGATGTGTCTGTATGAGGTATAGCATCATTCAGGAACATTATATCCTGTTCTAATACAAATATCTCATTTTCATCATCACTGTAAGATATGTTACTTTTGCAATCCTCACTAGATTCCACATTCTCATCTTCATGATTACTAGGCTCAGAATTCTGTGAGGTTTCAATAACATTTATTCTCTTCTTACACGTGTGACCCTTAACCCAAGGTTCATTACATTTGTAACAAGTGTTATTTTCTTGTCTCTTAGGGACAAGGGGAGCTGAAGGTTTTTTCTTTTCCACTGGTAACTTACTTGTAGTAGGTTTTACCACGTCAACACTTTGTCTGTAATTACTATACTTGGTTTCATACTTGTGGTTTAATAATAAATCATTGCATATATTAATGAATCCAGAGGTGTCTCTGATAGTTTCAGTTCTAGCTACAATAATGTCTCTAACTGATATAGGCAACTTGTATATTATTTTTTCTTTCCACTCTTCATCATCCATTTTTGGATCCATAGCTTTCATTATTTTTATTAAATTCATTAAGAAGACCATGGGTTTATCTCCAGCATTTGGATTATATCTGGCCCTTTCATACAATCTTTGTTGAGTGATTCTAAATTTTGGGCCACCAAATTGCCTTTCAATTAGTGCCTTCCATTCATTCCAGGAGTAATTAATTCTCTCACTCAATACAGATTCAAACCATAATAAGGCCACATCTGTAAATAAAGATATTAACTTTGAAGTAATTTCTTCATCAGGTAGTTTATATGAAAATTTTAAGTTATCAATTCTTTGTATGAATTGTTGCCAATCAGATTTTGAATCCCCGTCAAAAGAAGGGTACTGATCTAACTTAGGCCAGTTCTTTTGGCTAGTTTTTGCTTCCCTAACCTGAGGAATATTGAGTAATTCACTCACTTTAGAAAGATGATCATTGATTTCATCTTTTACTGATTTTATATTCTCAGAGCCCATGACACTATGTTCATGTTCCATCATTGGTTTATCATCAGAGTGTTTCATAAAAACTGGTACTCTTCCTACATAAGAGGTATTATCCTTTATTGTTTCAGTATTTTTCAAAATGTTAGCTACTTCAATTTCTACTCTTTGTAACCTATCTTTTATTACAGGTACATGAGTTAAGGTATCATTTACATTTGAAAAAGACAATTTTACATGTCCCTCTATGGTGGCCATAATATTCTGAGAATGTTCTAATTTAATTTCTAAATTTTTAATCTCAGAATTTAATCTTTTGTTTTCATTGATCAATTCATTATTTGAATTCTCAATAACTTTTAACTTATTGGCTGTTGTACTCAATGATTGTGTGATGTTTAATAATACACTTTCCGTATTATTGTTGGACTCTCTAGAGAATTCTTCCAATTTTTCAATTCTTAATAATAATTTACTAATTATTTTTGATTCCATTGGATTTTCTTTCAGAAAATATTCAATTTTGTCTGTTTCCAATTCAGAAGATTCATCATCAGGGTCAATTTTTAATTCATTTGATTCCATTTTTATATTAATAGTATTTTCCTGGTGGTCAATAAAACTATGTGCATTGTCCTCATTTAATGACAAGTCTAACATGTTATTTTCAAATGAATAATTTTTTAAATCCTTATCAATTATATCCAATAACTCTCTATCAATTTCATTACCTATAAGTTATTCATTGTTAGGATTATATAATTGATCTTGAGAAGGTGGATGACTTACCACGGTCTTATTCCATTTCCCCTGCCTCTCCTTGGCTTTCCCCTGTAAGGGTGACTGCTGGATCCCTGTTGAGGAGGACTGTTGTAGTTTTGGGCATACCAATACCACTTCCATTTGCTTACAGTTATCTTTTGGTCCTCTTCTGGGACTGGAGGTGTTGCTGTGGTATTTGGTGCCACTGGTTGTTGATGAGACCTTATATCCACTAGAGCCTGGTTGACTTCTATAAAGCCCTGTGCCGCCCTTTTCTCCAGATTGTTGATCTGGTCTAACATATTGTTTACTCTTATTGTTAGTGTATTCAGTAGGGTTGAGAGGGAGTGAATTTGCTCTTGTAAGGTGTTTTTGGACTTCTTTATTGACATTTGTTTTAAGAGCTTTTCCTTTTCCTCCATGGACATTGGTGGGGTGTTGTTTATTGTTACTGGTGATTCTTGACCCTCCATTTGGATGTCCTGTAACAGGTCTTTCAGCTCTAGTTCTTAAGTTATAAGGTTTTGCCTTATTACTTACAATGTCATTGTTGTCACACATTTTTACGTGGAATTTTTAGAGAAATGAAAGTTTTAGATTTGAAAAACTTCAAAAAGGAGTTTAATCAGTATTTATTAATACCACTGAAGACAATTTTATTGCTTACTTATTGGTATTAAGTGAATCTTTAAGTGCCAAAAGTCAAATATGCTTTTATGTGGTCACTTGATTTAACTGGTCTACAATATGTAGCCGTGTATTTATATTTAAAAAAGAAAATTTGTTAGTAAGATTCTTTCTAAATATTAAATGAATTTTACAAACCAATAAAAAGGGATTAAGAGTCCTGTAAAAAGAAAACAATTAATCAGTTTAATTGGTTATTATCTGCAAAGATCACAAATTTAATTGGTCTATTGACAGACTCCCACTAAGAACAATTATATGTTTAATTAGTGGTAAAATTGATGATTCAATATCACAGTTTTATTATATAACAGGGCTTCTTTTTCAGAAATCACTATATAAGTGACCCCAACCTGTTGTAATTATCCAAATATTTCTATAGGGATATTATTTATGTGTACCTTCTTTGAAAATTTCACTTACTGGATTATAACAGAATTCTTGAGGAAAGGTCCCCAATTGTCAGGCTAAGGTCAAGTACAAGGACGTGAACTAGCTTGAATGGTCAGTTTTCTAGAAGATTTTAATAGTCCTATATGAATACTGTAGTTTTAATCCACTAAGTTGTAAAATATAATCAAATATAAAGGTCTCAGTAATATAATTCTCACTATTCTTATATATGGCTTACAATCTTTGTAGTTGGTAGAAAAATAGATTATATAAATTCAGATACTATTCAAAAGTCTTATAAAAGTTCTAATTGATATGTATTGTAATTGATTTGGTTATATTGGTTAAATTGTAATGATAAAGAATGTAGAAACACAACCCAAAAACCTCCTCCTTTTATACACACTGAGTTCCCCAATGATTCCCTTGATGTACCACCCAATACACAGTTAATGACGCCTCTAAACAACTAATAGACATTCCCATCAACATTCCCAGTAACCCATGACATAATTAGAAGAGTAACAACCGCCGAAATCCTGTAATAATAAGGGAAATCCATCAAAATTAAAGAAAAAGACAAAAAGAGAGTATATGCGTATAAAACAATAATATTAAAGACTAAAGGAGACTTTTTAAGGTTAATAATAGCTTAATAATAAGGGGGATTTACTGTAGAAATAATGGGGCTAATCCTGACATTATACTACGTGAAATTCCCATTCAAAAATAACCAAAATTGACTGAGAAACCACCCAAAAACTTAAAAAAGAGTGTGAGATGTGGGGTAACTACATGCAGTTCTTGGCAGGCGCTTGCACGGGTAAATCCTTGACTAAAATTAGGCGAATTTAAGCGTGGTGATGAAATAAAGTGCCAAGAGTGAGGTTATTAATGAAATTAGTGCATATAAACAAGGTCAATGCATTATTAATTAAGCTAGGACACTAAATAAGCGCCTGTCGCCTATTTTAGTGTGTTTCCCCACAGTGGGCGTAGAATGTGGGGTAATTATAGTGTGAAAAAGCTAACTTTGCTAAAAATGAAGCTATTCACACGGGAAAAAAGCAGGCAGTATGTAGCCAGTACACAGAAGCCATTTCTGGCATAAAAAACACCAAATTTGAAAAGTGTTATTTTTATGCATTTAAATAGCCAAATCAATAGTTCTAAATGAGCCCAATTGATCTGTCAAAGCGCAATTTTGATATTCTCAATTTTATAGCGCATATAGTCAACTTTTAAGTGAAATAAAGCGCATTTCTTGTTTTTTGCATAAAACAATGAATATAACAGCTTTAAGTGTACTTAAAAATTATGTAGCCTTATACTTAAGGTTCTTAAGATTACCCTAACATATTCCAACTTAATATTACGTACATAAGACCTATAAAAGGTGGATATAGGCGTGTATATAAGGTGTTATAATGGCATTTTTTGTGTATTATCATAATTTTACTTATGTATATTATTTGTGTACTCTTATTTATTATTCCCATGTATAGTTCATGTGTTTAACATAACTTATAATCACTTTTTACTCAGTCCTGGAGATATACAGGCTGACACTCGCCCACCCAAAAAAAACAATAAAAAAATGATAAGTTATACATTTTATTTTATTAATTTGTAATTTTCAGGTATTCAGAATAAATCTGTAGCATTAAAGATTAAACTTTAAAGAAATAAAACATAATAAAATATTATGAGTACTGGTTTTTTAACCCCTCAGCTGGTTGAACAGAAATTTATTTCTGTTTAAATTTTTTAAGAAGGGTGGATAAATTAGAAATTTCTTTTTCAGGTATCCATTTATCAAATTCATTTGATTTCCCTTTAAATCTTAGTAAATACTCAGCTCCTTTTTCTTTAGTAAGGATTCTTTTCTTGAGTATTTTTTCAATCTCTGCTTTTTCGACAATTTCATCAGGTTGCTTTTTAGGCATTCCCCTTCTTTTTGGAAATAAGTCAGGATCATTTGCATGGTAAGGTTTTAATAATGAGATAGGGAAAACTGGATGTTTCCTATCATATGGAGCATATAATATGACTTCCACTGCATTATTCCCAACCATCTTACTTACTACAAAAGGTCCTACAAAGGGATCCTTTAATTTAACATTACCTTGTAAGTTAAAATGTAGTGTTGATATGAGGACTTCATCTCCCTTCTTGAATTCAAATTCTTTATGAGATTCACCACACAATATGGGGGGCAGACTTGCTAGCAAGTCCGCAACCTTGGACCCAAACTCACCACAGATTGAACACACATTGAGCTATTGACAAAGGAACCATACAATCAGGGATGAACACCACTCAGCAGGACAGTTTTAGGTGGGTGTTCAAGTAGAGTTCAGTATGGGTTCAGTATGAGTTCAGTCTGAGTTCCATCTCAGTTCAGGTTGGGGACTTGCTGGCAAGTCCACCCCCTATAGTGCGTAGTGATTTGTCCCACCTTTTCTTTTCATATTCAAATGCTTTTTGGATGCATTCTTCTGCATGCTTTCTACACATTTGTTGCATATGAATAAAGGATTTAGTGCCAGGGTGTATATCCAACCTTGGTAATTTATTTAAATGATTTACTGGGGTATTTGGTACGTATCCCAGCCAGAGTTCAAATGGTTTCTTCTCTGTTACAGAATGAGTTGTACTATTATAAGCAAATTCAAGGCCAGGAATTAATGTTACCCAGTCATGTGTGAATTTCTCATTGTCTTTGTATTCTAATCCAAAGGCACAATATCTTCTGATCATGTCTTCTAGAGTTTGTATCATCCTCTCAGCCAGCCCATCAGTTTGTGGATGGTGTGCTGTAGACAATTTTAATTGACAACCTGATACTTCCATCAAAGATGTCCAGAACTCTGAAGTAAATTTAGGATCTCTGTCAGAGATTATGGCTTTGGGGAACCCAGCAGTATTCATCATCTGAGTCCACCATAGTAACTCCAAGTCTTTAGTAGATACCTCTTTATGGGTAGGGATAAACTTACACAATTTTGTTAATCTATCCACTATTACCCAGAAAGAATTGAAACTTTCTTTTCCTGCTAATGGCAAGCCAGTTACAAAATCCATGTTTATAATTTCCCATGGAGCTTTTGGCTTCTCTATTTGTTGTAACAACCCAGCTCTCTTCCCAGTTAATCTCTTAGATTTCTGACAAGAGTCACATGTTTCAATGTATTTTTGTACATCCTCTTTCATGTTTATCCACCAGGCTGTATTTTTAACTCTGGTTAATGTTTTGTTAAAGTCAAAATGACCAGCTAAGATGTCATCATGACAAGTACTCAACATTAACTCTTTCATAGAAGGTGGTATTACTATTACATTGCTTAACTTTTTCCTTTAATATATATATCCATCTTCAATTGATAGTTTACCTTTTTCCAACACATTTTTATACTTTGGAGGAAAGGTTTTAATTAATGCACTCATGGAGGCATTTGTTGGATCATTAAGAATTGTAGATAGTTTAGACAAATCTTTATCAGATGAATAATTTTCCAATATAGTTTGCATAAACTCTTCTTCTAAATCCACTATATAAATCCCAAATATATGTATAACCTCATTTTCAGGTACATAAGCTGGGTTGTCAGCATCATTTGGCAAAGGACTTCTGGATAATAAATCCACATTTGAATGCAATGTTCCTGCTCTGTGAGTGATTGTCATTCTTCCTCTGTACTCTTGTACAGCTAGTTGCCATCTAAACATGTGCCTATTAGGTGTTTTCATGTTTAGTAATGATTTTACTGCACTGCAATCTGTTATAAGTTCAAACTTCTGGTCTTCCAGATAGTAATGAAGTTTCTCCAAAGCCCACACCACGGCTAAACATTCTAGCTGTGTGGCACCATACCTTAATTCTGTTTTTCTTAAGGTTCTGGATATATAACAGATAACTACTTCAGATAAGTTTCCATTTATTATCTGTTTCTGCTGTAAAGCAGCACCCAAACTTATGAAACTTGCATCAGTGTACAAGATAAAAGGTAGGGTGAAATCTGGCAGTCCCAATATTGGAGCTGACATTAAACATTCCTTTAATTTATTAAAGGCGTGTTGTCTTTCATTATTCCAAATGAAAGCTTCATTATTCCTGATTAATGTTGATAAAGGGGCTGCAATGGATTGGTAATTTTTAATATATTGTCTATAATATCCACACATACCCAAAAAACTTTGAACCTCTTTTACATTTTTAGTTATCCCAATGTTTTTAATTGCTTCCACCTTATTCTGGTCAACACAAATTTGTAATCCAGATACAACATGCCCAAGTACTTTCAAGGATTGAAATCCAAACTTACATTTCTTTAATGCAATAGTCATATTAATTTCGTCCATTTTTTGAAAGACTCTTTTCAGGTGATTTAAATGTTCATCATATGTTTTTGAAAACACTATGATGTCATCAATATAGACCAATAGCCATCCTTCAACCATTTCCTGATGAAAGACACTATCCATCAATTTTTGGAAGACTGAAGGGGCATTCTTTGGGCCAAATGGCATTCTCACATACTTATATATACCCATATGTGTGGTTATTAATAAGTAATTTTGAGAATTTCTTTCCACAGGAATCTGGTGGTAACCCTTGTTCCCATCCAGACAGGAAATATATTTTGCTCCTTGTAAGGTAGCATGGATAGAAGCTATCCTTGGTAGAGGGTAAATATCATCTACTGTATATGTATTCAGAGCTCTATAATCACCGCATAATCTTGCCTTATCTTTTTCATAAGAGATTAATACTGGTGAAATGACACAATACTTAGGTCTTGTGTCCACTTTTTCAACAATACCCATTTCCAACAACAATTTTATATTGTCTTCAATATCTTTCCTTTTTGCAGGAGATTCTGGGTAAGGTTTCTTTTTTAAGCTGCCAGGAATATTATCCAGATCACAGCTTAGAGAGATTTTCATCTCATGGTCTTTGACCAATCCTGGTTCATTTGAACCATGAGCAAATGCCATAGGATATGATTTAATCAATCTCAAAATATCTTCTTCTTCAATTTTTGAGAGTTGAGGACTGAAAGAGGCCTTTTGGGTTTCATTTTCCAATTCACCCACTTCATTGGTGGTTCTTCCACCTTGCAGTTGTTCTTCTCTAGGAGAAATGGAATATACTGAATTTTCAGAACATATTTTGAATTTTCTTTTACCATTCACTCCTATGGTGAAACAACTGTTTGCAGGATCTAGTTTAATGCCAAATTTTGTCAATAAATCATTGCCAATAATAAACCAATCACTACAATTATTATTATCCATTACTACAAATTCACAAACTGCTCTAACATATCCATTATTATATTTAAAGAATACAGCAGTTTTGTATTTGCCAATCGGATTTAATACTGAACCAAAACCCCTCCAGTTCATTGTCTGAACAGGTTCTAGTTTTTCCTGGTACTTACTATCAAGTTTCATTAATGCATTAAGCAAAACTACACTACCTGCAGCCCCAGTGTCAAGAATGGCATTCATTTCTTTTCCACATATGATAAAAGGTGCTCTGATAAGTGTTATTTTGTAAGTGTCATGAGATACATCTTTAATTATTTCAGCTTCCTCTATGGAAGTTAAAGATGTGTCTGTATGAGGTATAGCATCATTCAGGAACATTATATCCTGTTCTAATACAAATATCTCATTTTCATCATCACTGTAAGATATGTTACTTTTGCAATCCTCACTAGATTCCACATTCTCATCTTCATGATTACTAGGCTCAGAATTCTGTGAGGTTTCAATAACATTTATTCTCTTCTTACACGTGTGACCCTTAACCCAAGGTTCATTACATTTGTAACAAGTGTTATTTTCTTGTCTCTTAGGGACAAGGGGAGCTGAAGGTTTTTTCTTTTCCACTGGTAACTTACTTGTAGTAGGTTTTACCACGTCAACACTTTGTCTGTAATTACTATACTTGGTTTCATACTTGTGGTTTAATAATAAATCATTGCATATATTAATGAATCCAGAGGTGTCTCTGATAGTTTCAGTTCTAGCTACAATAATGTCTCTAACTGATATAGGCAACTTGTATATTATTTTTTCTTTCCACTCTTCATCATCCATTTTTGGATCCATAGCTTTCATTATTTTTATTAAATTCATTAAGAAGACCATGGGTTTATCTCCAGCATTTGGATTATATCTGGCCCTTTCATACAATCTTTGTTGAGTGATTCTAAATTTTGGGCCACCAAATTGCCTTTCAATTAGTGCCTTCCATTCATTCCAGGAGTAATTAATTCTCTCACTCAATACAGATTCAAACCATAATAAGGCCACATCTGTAAATAAAGATATTAACTTTGAAGTAATTTCTTCATCAGGTAGTTTATATGAAAATTTTAAGTTATCAATTCTTTGTATGAATTGTTGCCAATCAGATTTTGAATCCCCGTCAAAAGAAGGGTACTGATCTAACTTAGGCCAGTTCTTTTGGCTAGTTTTTGCTTCCCTAACCTGAGGAATATTGAGTAATTCACTCACTTTAGAAAGATGATCATTGATTTCATCTTTTACTGATTTTATATTCTCAGAGCCCATGACACTATGTTCATGTTCCATCATTGGTTTATCATCAGAGTGTTTCATAAAAACTGGTACTCTTCCTACATAAGAGGTATTATCCTTTATTGTTTCAGTATTTTTCAAAATGTTAGCTACTTCAATTTCTACTCTTTGTAACCTATCTTTTATTACAGGTACATGAGTTAAGGTATCATTTACATTTGAAAAAGACAATTTTACATGTCCCTCTATGGTGGCCATAATATTCTGAGAATGTTCTAATTTAATTTCTAAATTTTTAATCTCAGAATTTAATCTTTTGTTTTCATTGATCAATTCATTATTTGAATTCTCAATAACTTTTAACTTATTGGCTGTTGTACTCAATGATTGTGTGATGTTTAATAATACACTTTCCGTATTATTGTTGGACTCTCTAGAGAATTCTTCCAATTTTTCAATTCTTAATAATAATTTACTAATTATTTTTGATTCCATTGGATTTTCTTTCAGAAAATATTCAATTTTGTCTGTTTCCAATTCAGAAGATTCATCATCAGGGTCAATTTTTAATTCATTTGATTCCATTTTTATATTAATAGTATTTTCCTGGTGGTCAATAAAACTATGTGCATTGTCCTCATTTAATGACAAGTCTAACATGTTATTTTCAAATGAATAATTTTTTAAATCCTTATCAATTATATCCAATAACTCTCTATCAATTTCATTACCTATAAGTTATTCATTGTTAGGATTATATAATTGATCTTGAGAAGGTGGATGACTTACCACGGTCTTATTCCATTTCCCCTGCCTCTCCTTGGCTTTCCCCTGTAAGGGTGACTGCTGGATCCCTGTTGAGGAGGACTGTTGTAGTTTTGGGCATACCAATACCACTTCCATTTGCTTACAGTTATCTTTTGGTCCTCTTCTGGGACTGGAGGTGTTGCTGTGGTATTTGGTGCCACTGGTTGTTGATGAGACCTTATATCCACTAGAGCCTGGTTGACTTCTATAAAGCCCTGTGCCGCCCTTTTCTCCAGATTGTTGATCTGGTCTAACATATTGTTTACTCTTATTGTTAGTGTATTCAGTAGGGTTGAGAGGGAGTGAATTTGCTCTTGTAAGGTGTTTTTGGACTTCTTTATTGACATTTGTTTTAAGAGCTTTTCCTTTTCCTCCATGGACATTGGTGGGGTGTTGTTTATTGTTACTGGTGATTCTTGACCCTCCATTTGGATGTCCTGTAACAGGTCTTTCAGCTCTAGTTCTTAAGTTATAAGGTTTTGCCTTATTACTTACAATGTCATTGTTGTCACACATTTTTACGTGGAATTTTTAGAGAAATGAAAGTTTTAGATTTGAAAAACTTCAAAAAGGAGTTTAATCAGTATTTATTAATACCACTGAAGACAATTTTATTGCTTACTTATTGGTATTAAGTGAATCTTTAAGTGCCAAAAGTCAAATATGCTTTTATGTGGTCACTTGATTTAACTGGTCTACAATATGTAGCCGTGTATTTATATTTAAAAAAGAAAATTTGTTAGTAAGATTCTTTCTAAATATTAAATGAATTTTACAAACCAATAAAAAGGGATTAAGAGTCCTGTAAAAAGAAAACAATTAATCAGTTTAATTGGTTATTATCTGCAAAGATCACAAATTTAATTGGTCTATTGACAGACTCCCACTAAGAACAATTATATGTTTAATTAGTGGTAAAATTGATGATTCAATATCACAGTTTTATTATATAACAGGGCTTCTTTTTCAGAAATCACTATATAAGTGACCCCAACCTGTTGTAATTATCCAAATATTTCTATAGGGATATTATTTATGTGTACCTTCTTTGAAAATTTCACTTACTGGATTATAACAGAATTCTTGAGGAAAGGTCCCCAATTGTCAGGCTAAGGTCAAGTACAAGGACGTGAACTAGCTTGAATGGTCAGTTTTCTAGAAGATTTTAATAGTCCTATATGAATACTGTAGTTTTAATCCACTAAGTTGTAAAATATAATCAAATATAAAGGTCTCAGTAATATAATTCTCACTATTCTTATATATGGCTTACAATCTTTGTAGTTGGTAGAAAAATAGATTATATAAATTCAGATACTATTCAAAAGTCTTATAAAAGTTCTAATTGATATGTATTGTAATTGATTTGGTTATATTGGTTAAATTGTAATGATAAAGAATGTAGAAACACAACCCAAAAACCTCCTCCTTTTATACACACTGAGTTCCCCAATGATTCCCTTGATGTACCACCCAATACACAGTTAATGACGCCTCTAAACAACTAATAGACATTCCCATCAACATTCCCAGTAACCCATGACATAATTAGAAGAGTAACAACCGCCGAAATCCTGTAATAATAAGGGAAATCCATCAAAATTAAAGAAAAAGACAAAAAGAGAGTATATGCGTATAAAACAATAATATTAAAGACTAAAGGAGACTTTTTAAGGTTAATAATAGCTTAATAATAAGGGGGATTTACTGTAGAAATAATGGGGCTAATCCTGACATTATACTACGTGAAATTCCCATTCAAAAATAACCAAAATTGACTGAGAAACTACCCAAAAACTTAAAAAAGAGTGTGAGATGTGGGGTAACTACATGCAGTTCTTGGCAGGCGCTTGCACGGGTAAATCCTTTACTAAAATTAGGCGAATTTAAGCGTGGTGATGAAATAAAGTGCCAAGAGTGAGGTTATTAATGAAATTAGTGCATATAAACAAGGTCAATGCATTATTAATTAAGCTAGGACACTAAATAAGCGCCTGTCGCCTATTTTAGTGTGTTTCCCCACAGTGGGCGTAGAATGTGGGGTAATTATAGTGTGAAAAAGCTAACTTTGCTAAAAATGAAGCTATTCACACGGGAAAAAAGCAGGCAGTATGTAGCCAGTACACAGAAGCCATTTCTGGCATAAAAAACACCAAATTTGAAAAGTGTTATTTTTATGCATTTAAATAGCCAAATCAATAGTTCTAAATGAGCCCAATTGATCTGTCAAAGCGCAATTTCGATATTCTCAATTTTATAGCGCATATAGTCAACTTTTAAGTGAAATAAAGCACATTTCTTGTTTTTTGCATAAAACAATGAATATAACAGCTTTAAGTGTACTTAAAAATTATGTAGCCTTATACTTAAGGCTCTTAAGATTACCCTAACATATTCCAACTTAATATTAAGTACATAAGACCTATAAAAGGTGGATATATGCATGTATATAAGGTGTTATAATGGCATTTTTTGTGTATTATCATAATTTTACTTATGTATATTATTTGTGTACTCTTATTTATTATTCCCATGTATAGTTCATGTGTTTAACATAACTTATAATCACTTTTTACTCAGTCCTGGAGATATACAGGCTGACATTATGACTGATTTGAAATGAGCAACCAAAATGTGTTAAATCTTGACAGGATTCCAAACCAGGAGGAGCTTTGGTTGTTTGATGATTATCCTTAGAAGAATTCCAAATAGTTTTGATGATACCATTTCCCAAACCAAAATAAATGATGCACCGGTGGTCTGGAAAATATAAACTATGTCATTTGATTTTAGCTGGAGATGGTATTGGTTGGCCAGTAATCGGTTTGATATATGAGAATATACCAAAAGTAAGAAAATTGGTCTCCTTGGTATAGGTGTGAATTTTATTGTGAAATCCAGAATGAGTGATAATAACATTGGAAAATAAAAGATATTCATGGCTGATATCTTCCCATTCGGAGTCACACCAATTTGGTATTTCAACTTTGGTTGCAAGATCATGATTTTTTTCAAATGCTTTATTACAGTGCTTTTTAAGTTGAAGAGCAAGAAAAGAGTTAAAGGAAGGTAGAGTGTCACATAAGCAAAAATCTTCATCTTTTTGAGCTTTAGTGATATTCTTGAGCAACAAATACATTCCTATATAATTTAAATGCCTAGATAATAATCATATAAGAGTTTCAGAATCCTTATCCTCTAAATATGCAATATAAAAATGTGAAATAAGACAAGTGAAATTTGGAAAAAAGGCTCAACTTCAAAGGTCAAAATCTCAGCAACCACTGAACCTAATTCAAACCTGTTTGAGGGAAATGAAAGATATGCTTTAGTAGAATCTTCAGTTAAAGGACATGTGATTTAAATAAACATAACCCTAATTTGTTACATAAAAAATGAAATAAAAATTTAAATTGGGAAAAAAAAGGCTCAACTTTAACGGTCAATATCTCAGCAACCACTGAATCAAATTCAAATCTGTTTGTGGGAAAGGAAAGGTAGCTTTCAGGAGAATCTTCAGTAAAAAGAAAATTAGATTTGGATAAACCTAACCCTAATTTCGAGTCTGATTTTCAAAATTATACAAAAACTTGAAAAGTGGTAATGAAGATGAGATCAAAAGGAGTTTTATAAGTTCACTGTTTTCCAGATAAGAGTCATACATATATTAAAGTATGAAATTTTCATAAAAGGAATGAGATATCATATAGGCATGAAAAAAAGGAGATGAAACTTACCTTGATTGAAAAGTAGGAAAAATAGAGTGAGAAAGATTGATGTTGGAATTGTGGGGAAATCGAATATGGAGTAAGTGAAATGCATAAAGAATGTGCAATGTATGTGTTTCAATGAAATGGAGCCAAAAAAAAGTGAAATAAGGGAAAGGGGGGATAATGACCATGTCAAGGAGGGATGAAGAGTAGGGTGATGGAGCTAAAAAAGAAAGTAAAGAGGGAGAGAAAAAAAGGTTAATTATACCATTGAAATCCAAAATAACCACTTACAAAAACAATTTAGATAAAAAAAATAAAATAAACAGAAAAAAACAAAAAAAATTATAATAGTAATCAAAAAATCAAAAAAAAGAATAAAGTGACTTACCTGGAGAGATGAGATGACAAAATGAATGAAACCAAATTGTTTGAGGGATGTTGGAGGAGAATAGGAAAAGGATATGAGGGATGAATGAAAAAAAAAATCACTGACAAAATATGCAATTTCAGAAAATATGCAATTTCATGTTGAGCTGGTGAAAGAAAACCAATGAGCCATCCAAAGAAAAAAATTCACCGTAAATTCCAAAAAAAAATGAATATGCAACAAACCAAAGTACCAACCCAAGTGAATGAAGTACACAAAGAGGACATTTGGAGAGTACAAAATGGTATGGGAAAGAAAGGGATGATGTGGCCAACATGTGGTTTTGAAAAAAAATCACGAAAAAGGTGCTGATTTGAGGTCAGAACTGACACCCATAGAAAAAAGATTAAGAAGTAGAATAAATAAGTAAAAAAAATGTAAACATACCTGGCCAAAATATTGAAAATGTCAGAAAGGGGTGTGTGCCGAGGATTGATGGGTAGGTAGCGAGGAAGGTCAGTGTGTCACATGTGACAGGGATGGGGTAAGAAAGGAAGGGATGTTTTTTGGCCAAAATGTGGTTGTGAAAAAAACGGGAAAAAAGTGCTGATTTGAGGTCATAACTGACACCCTTTTTTGAAATAAGTGACTTTTTTGCAAAATTTAAGTGCTGATTTGGTTTGAAATCCGCACTTAACTTAAGTGCGGATTTGCCAGAACTGAAACCCCCTATTCTAAGTATTTAAGGGATTATTTCTCACTTTTCATTTTAAAAGATTGCTGTTTAATTTTGTTTTTCTCCTTTTACAGGCTAACCTTAAGTCTGAGGGTTAAGTTCTTAGTACCATTAGAATGGGCTAATTTTTCTCTACGTTTCATGCCTCAAAGTTGTTATAGCTTAATAATGTGTTTTAAAGGTTTTAGTAATTGTAGCTTATTTTTCTAAGTATTTTGGGTATTTTTGGAGGTTTCTGGTGGTTTTGTGGCTTCAGGGTGGTCCGGCCACCTCAGGCGGGCCTCCCGACATTGGGCGGACCACCTGCCTTGGTGCTAGAAGGCTGGGAAGCATTTCTAGAGAGGTTTTATGCAATTTGTAGGGTACAGGCGCCAGATTGGTGGGTGTGCATGGGCTCTTAGATAGTGGTCTGTGTGTACATAGTGAATAAGACAGTTTGGGGCAACCTTAATCATCATACAACCATCCAGAGGTGATATCCTTGTTCCTCACTCAGTTTTCACTGTTTTTTTGCCACAATTGGCTGTGTTTGTTGCAAGGTAAGTTCTTCATTTAACTGAACTTTGGCAACTGTTTTCTCTGGTGTAGTCTTGCAAGCTATATCAAGTATTATTGCTGTCTCTGGTGTGGATTTGCAACCTACATCAAGTATCATTGCTTTCTATGGTGTGGAAATCGGTCTACATTTCAGTTCTTTGGTTTGGTAGTCTTTCTGGAGACTACTTTCTTGGCTGTTCAGACAGTCAAGTGTATTGGAAAAGGGGCTTTAAACAACAGGAACCAATTTACTGTAGCAGGTAAATCTCACTTTATTTTTCTAAAGGATCAGGGATTTTCTCTCTGGTTTTTCTCCAACTCCCTTTGTCAAGGCCTATAGCTAGTACTATAGGATTGTCCACATCGGTCACAGAAAAAATACAATCACATGCTTTTTAACATTTGAAGTTTGACTTTTTCCCAAAAATCGCTATATATGCTGGAGTCAATGTTCCTTCAGTGGCTGGTGTCAACATAACAATGGTTCAACAACTATTTGGAAAGGCTCCCAGTTGTCAAATGGTGCATTTGGTCTAGAAGGTTTTTTCAGTGGTCTAACATCAACAAAAGGTGAGGTAACTCAAGATTTCAATATTTTGTACATATTTGATTCTTTATAATTTATTAATCAATGAAAAAGGTAGGTATTTTTATTATCATTAATACTTTCAGATCCTAGAGATATGTATTTGTAAATAATAAGTGAGGTAATAGTACTAATAGATTTGTGTATATAATAATATGTTTTAAAGTAAATAAGTATGAGATGAAATAAAACAAAGAGTTTGAGAGGCCTTTTATAGACTAAAAAGAGAGAAAACATGGAACCAAAGTCTTCATACAAGAGTATCTCAGAGAGAACAATCCCACAGAATAGAAATCTCCAATATTAAAGTTTGTTATACAAAGAATGTTCTCATATACAGTATTTATATTTATATGTTAAATTTAATTATAATTATTTGATTTATTTAGTTTTTCTGTATATGTCAATGCAAAATAAAATAACTTAATTTTAATATTTAGTATTTTTCTATTTTAGTCTACCTTTCAGCTGTCATGAGGATTCTTTCAAGGAATAAAACTTGAGGGAACATATTAATTATATATTTACTTAATTTTACTTATTAATTTGTTAAAATATTATAAGTAATTTTTGAAGAAAGTATAAAAAATAAATTGAGAGGTAAAGGTGTATCTCTAAACTAGTAAATAATTAATTATTTACTGGGTGAGTTGAGTATCCTGGCTGACACTTACACTCATTGTCTCAGAAAAATGGCTAAGGCACTGTTATTGAAATAAAAATTTAATATTATGATTGTATGTGTTAAGTTAGACTTACTAGAGTGATAAAAAAATCACTTCAAAATTTATAATAATATTGAATATATAACTTAATATAGAAGGACCCCAGTTGGATTCACGGTCATGGAAAAATTTGGTTTTGGGAATTAAAGATGGTCTGTGCTTCAAGTTGTTTGTCTAATTGTCAAAATTGTTGACCTCATTTGGAACTTCCCCAATTATTGGCTGGATTGTCTAGGAGAAGAAGAAGAATGTAAAGGAGGAAATAAAGGAAAGTACAACAATAAGAATTTTTAAGGGCTTGTAACAGGTAAGGGTATTATTATGAATTTAGTAAGTACTTTTATTCTCCCTGCTTAAACAAGAAAATTGACTAATATTAAAACTCTCTTAAAGAAGCCTATTAACTACATAGTACTTTTAATTATTAAAGAGGTAAAAACCATAATAAAATTAAATATGGTAGTATAAGTTATATTATTTATTATAAGAATAAAGTGTAAGTTAATAGTAATAAAGTAAGTGATGCAGATACAAGGGGTTTCCCAAGGCCCTTATATAGTCAAGGGGCCCTCTGAAGCGCAACAAAAAATATGCAGTGAAAATAAGATAAAACAGTAATGAAATAAGTGTAACAGAGATTCGAAGGGAAAATATTAAACAAGTAAAAAAACATGGGTAAAAGCCCATTTATTAACCTATTTAGACCCAAACATTGTATTAAAATTAAGTGAATCATTAAGGTGGTCTGAAGCACAGGATGAAAACATTTAAGACACACATTTTTATAATTTATTTAAAATAGCAATTAATTTATGTGTAACATCAAAGATATACTGTTTTAGAAGTATTATTAATTAAGTTGGAATAAAACATGAGTGAATAATTATTTTAACTAATACAGGTATTTATTTTAAAAAAATAACTAATTTATAAAGTGAAACATTTTTAACTTATCAAATACAGTGTTTTAACCTATTTAATAGGATTTCCTGACACAATTAAAGGTCAAAAAAGCAACCAATATTTATTTATTATAAGATATGTTTAGAATTATTTAATAGATACATATAATTAATTAATTAATAAAATTATAATTTAAATTTATAACCTATAATTATAATATTATATTATATTAATTAATTAAAATTTTATAATCATTAAATACATAAAAAATGCTTATAATTTATAGAATATAATATATTATTTATTTATTTAATTGTATATACAATTTATATATAATAAAATTCATATAACTCTTATTTTAATTTTACTATCATGAGTTAGTTATTTAATTTTATTGCTCAATATAATCTTAATTTATATGCATAATATAAAAAATCATTTGACCATTTTAAGGTCCAATAAAAATTATAATATTTACTGGACTCCTGTTACAGCCTGGCTGGAAAAACCTGTGGACTTTTCTAAATTAGCTGTATGTAAAATGAAATTCCCAAAATTCCACACAAGATTCCTCTGTATCTAAAATAACACTTAATCACTACAAAAAACACATGGAACCTACTTAAAGGTGTCAATACTTCAATCCATTTGTGGCTCACAAATACCTCATTTTTTATATTTTTGTTGATATGCCATTCACACAATAAGTGTTTTTATTTCGGGAAATGAGTTTTGATAGCCAACATAAGTGCTTTTTAGAAATCTGTGACATTAATCAAAATTCTTTTCCCTCCAGATGCAGCTTTTTAAATTTTCCAATGCCCATAAGTGGTCCTCTACTTTAATTTTTCTGATGAAACTAAAAAAACTGAAAAGTTTCTACCTGTGAAATTTGTCCCTCATAAACTTAGCAAGGGATTGTATATCTTTATTTAGGAGTACATTTGTCAGCCAGGCTATACCAGGAGCCCAGTAAATGTTATGTAAATTTACTGGAATTAAAAGAGGGCATAAAAATATGCTTATTATGTATATAAATTAATATTATATTGCATAATAAAATGATATAAGTATTTTATTAAATATATATAAAATAAGTATTATATTAATTTCATTATTATATATTTTATATTTAAATTTAAATTAAGCATAATAAATATTATACTCTATAAATTATGGCGCATTTTTATGTATTTAATAGGGGGTGTCAGTTCTGGCAAATCCGCACTTAAATTAAGTGCGGATTTCAAACCAAATCAGCACTTACAAATCAGCACTTAAATTTTGCAAAAAAGTCACTTATTTCAAAAAAGGGTGTCAGTTATGACCTCAAATCAGCACTTTTTTCCCGTTTTTTTTCACAACCACATTTTGGCCACAAAACATCCCTTCATTTCTTACCCCATCCCTGTCACATGTGACACACTGACCTTCCTTGCTACCTACCCATCAATCCTCGGCACACACCCCTTCCTGACATTTTCAATATTTTGACCAGGCATGTTTACATTCTTTTTTACTTATTTCTTCTACTTTTTAATCTTTTTTCTTGTTATGTGCCAGTTTCATAATGCCTCCCAGACATTCCAAATCTCAAAAGGTAACTCAAAAATCTGCTTCGTCACAAAAGTCTCCTCGTAAAGCAAGGATTACATAGAAAAAAAATCAGTGACTTTTTCTATTACTTACAACTGTTTTTACAGAATTGAAAACTATGTTTCAGCTAATATTTTATGGAAGTGAACTCTGTTCTTCGCCCGAAGAACAGAGTTCATCCTCCTATTTTCACACTCTGTTTGCACCAATCTCCATCCCTTTCAATTCTATCAACACATGCTTGTCTTCCCTCCCCATGCCTTTCGCTATCCTCCCAGCCCCATTGTATGCCATCCTCTTTTGATCCCCATTTCACCCCTCTCAACCTCTCCCAGACCCTTTTCTTCATTTAAAATGCCTCGGAACCCTTAATCTTCCCTTCCAACTCTTTCCCAACCTTTGAGTGACTGAAAAAATATGCGTTTGCTGAAAATATGCGATTTCATGTTGAGTTGATGAAAGAAAACACAGAGAGAAAAAAAAATAAGACTTTAACAGCAAATTCAAAAACCAAAAAAATATGCAAAAAAATTTACCATTCTCAGTGAATAATACATGCAAATTGATAATTTGAAGAGAAAGAGAAAAAAATTAAAATTGCGTTGAAAAATGTTGGAGTGTTATTGGAAGGATTTTCGCCCTTATACTAGTTGATTGAGAAATAGAAGTGTTGGATATAGTCGGAGGTGAATCAACTTGTTCATCTTCATACAGCTCTAACCATTGATCTTTGAGGTCAGCAAGTAGGTTATGAAGTATAGTGCAACACAGAATCCAGTTGATCACCGCCTCCATTTCAGATTTATTTCTAAGAGGACTTCTTAATTCCCTTAAACTAGAAAAACGGCCTTTCAAGATTCCAATAGAATGTTCAATACGGACTCTTGACTTTGCCAAATGATTGTTGAATTTGGCATTTTGACTGTCTTCTGAAGCTGCTCCCCGAAAAGCAGGAAGTACATACTTTCCATTCTCATAAGCAGAATCTGCAAGAAGATACTGATTTTCATCAAAGAATTTTTCAGGTTCATTTGAAATATGCATTCTTTGGAAGACGTAGGAGTCATGACATGAGCCAGGATAGCCAGCAAAGAATGATATAAATTTTTTGTTTACGTCACATATAAGCTGAACGTTAATTGAATATCTATAAAGAAGATATATTTGTTTGTGTTAGTTTCAAGGAGGATGAAAGGAGTTAAAAATAATCTACCTCTTTTTACGGTCAAAGTAATTGTTTCCACCTTGAGCAGGTTTCTGGCTCAAAGGAATAGTAGTACCATCAACAAAACCAATACATCCTGGAAAGCCCTCTGCTTGCATAACCTGAGATGATTCAAGTCGCTCTTCTTTTGTTGGCCAGGTGAGAAGTTGAGATTCCAAGGAGTTGATGGCAGTGATACATCGTTTGGTATAAGTGTTAACTGAACCATACCCTAAATCAAAGACATTTTCTAAACGTTTCAAAGCGGCTCCATTACCATTTGAACCCAAACAACATAGTGTGATGGCCAATTGAATTGAAGGATGTTGTTGTTCTTTTTGAGAATTATTGTGAAATATGGGATGATCCTGAATAAGCTCAAGCAATTTAAGGAAACATTCCTGAGAAGTCCTGAACAGCCATCTAAAACTGGGTGTAGATAGTTTAAGAAGTGTTTGGATGGTGTACTTGGGGGTATGAAGTACTTGAGGCTTTCTGGGAAGAAGGTAACGTTTCCTGGCCATTTTTGATAAAACGACAAAATCTTCTTCTAGATCAGAATCGGAATCAGAGTCCAAGAGCAGTTCAAGCGCCATGAAAGTCATTGCTTTATGTAATTTATCACGATTTGAAAGTGAGGAAGGCATGACTCTTATATGATATGATATGAAGATGTAAATGATGTATGATGTTTTGGGTTATGAAGTGTTATGCTGTGGAGTGCTGCGTATGAATGGGATGATGCTGACAAATCAGTGAAATGGGACTTGATGGTGAAATCAGCACTTTTGGTTGAGAAAGTGCGGATTTGAGTGAAATAAGTGACTTATTTCATTTTGAAATCCACCAGTATTGGGGCTAGTGTGTTTTGGAAATCCGCACTTATTTAAGTGCGGATTTGGTCAAATTTAAGTGCGGATTTGTAAGTGCGGATTTGCCAGAACTGACACCCCCTAATAAATATAAATAATTAATTAATTAATTATAAACATATATTATAATTATAAGTATAAAATTAACTTATAATGTAATTAAATTAATTAATTAAATTTATATATTAAATAAAACCTTACATATGTTATTAAACAATAATATTGGGCGCTTTTTGGATTCCTAATTGTGTCATCAAAATATTAAACAAGTTAAATCATTTATTCAAATATATTATTAATGTTTAATCCTAAAAATTATTAATGTTGTTATAATAAGTATTTGTTTTAAATTAAATTAATTATTAAACTAATAAAAGTAATTAAAATAATTGATTATTCATGTTTTATACTAAATTAATTAATTACATTATTTTTCACATGTTAAAATAAGTTATTTTCATGTTTCACTTAAATTGGTTATTATTTAAAAAAATTATAAGACATCTTTTAAATTAAATTAATTATTTTTATGTGTCTCAAACTTATTTAATTACTCACTAATTTTATGGTAACTGTTTGGGATTAAATTGGTGGATATTTAGGCTCTAACTCATGTGTTTTAGTTAATAGTGTCATATTTCCCCTTATACTTACTCAGAATCATTTAATTGCATTTATATTTTTATTACTTTTTGTATGTAATTTATTATGACGCTTCAGAGGGCCCCTTTCCTATATAAGGGCCTTGGGTGTCGGCCAGTCGTCTAGAAGAAGGATTGAAAGGGGGAAGAAAAAGAGGAGGAGAGGAAAATAGGAAAGAAGGATTTATAGAAAGTAGAAATAATAAGATAATAAAATAATTGTATTTATTTAAAGAGAGGCAACGACGAGTTACTTGAGGGATGACACAAAAATGAGGTTTGATTAAATGACAATATTATTTAAAGTAAGAGTTCTGCACGGAAAACACTATAATTAATATCAGACTTAAAGAAACCTGTAAATAGTTATATAGAATTTAAGTTAGAACTTTAATGCTAATAAAAATAATAATAAAACGTATTATATTGACAGTTTGTTCAGATTTTGTTTTGTATAGTAAGTGATGAGGCTACAGAGGATTATCCAAGGCCTTTTTATAGGCAATGGGTCCTCTGAAGCGCCACTACATTTGTAAATACAAGAGTCATAATAAGATGAAACAAGAAAATAAAAGAATAAGTGAAACATAACAATTTAGATAAAAATATGAAACAAATAATTGAAACCCCAAATAAGAACCAAATTCCCCCACAAGTAATTCTCAAATCAGTAAGTAAAAATAGTGAGTAGCTAAACAAGCCTGAGACATAGGAACTATGAGAAAAGATAATTCAAAACAGATGGTACAGTATTCTTTAAGGGTTCTTAAGTGAAACAAGTAAAAATATTTTGACGCAACAAAATATGTAATCAATTTTAATTTAGAATAAAGAAATTAATTAATTGTTCCAACTATGTAATTAAATAATTAATTTGAATGAAACAAGTAATTAATTTATTACTAAATTAAGTTGAGAATTTTAATACTATTTTATAAAATGAGTATTATAATTTATTTAATTTTTTATTGACACAATTAAGGGTCCAAAAAACAGCAGCAATAATTATGGATAATAGTATATGAAAAAGTATATTTTAATAATTAAATTTAATTAATTAAAGTAATTACAATATAAGATAAACACTTGAATATAATTATCTTATAAGTTTTTAATTAATTAACTTATAATTATTAAATAAACAATGTGCCCTTTGTTATGGAATATAATTAAATGCTTTTAAATTATCTTATAATAAAATTAAAATAATATTTACTTTATTTATATAAATAAAAAATTAATATAAATTTATTATGTAATATAATATTAATGTTAAATGCATAATCTGCAATTATTATGTCTTCATTTAATTCCAATAAATTGTATGTTTATTTACTGGGCTCCTGGAACAGCCTGGCTGACATTGGGTAACCCCCTGTAGCCTCACCACTTATTCTACACTCAAACTTGAACATATTTTCAATATAATACATTTATTATTATTTTTATTAGTATTAAAAATATAATTTAAATTTTATATAAATAACAAAGTTTACTCTAAGTCTGTTAATAATACTAATTGTGAACCGCGCACTGATACATAAGTTACAAAATCTAAATATTATAAATTGAACCTCCTGTTGTGTCACTCCTCAAACTTTTGTCGTTGCATTTCTTTATTTTTTCACTCTAACTTTCTTACACTTTTAAATCTAAATTCTATTAAATTGTCTACCTCTTTACCTTTCTCCTAGTTCCTTTTAGTTGCTTCTTTTTTTCTCTCCTTCTTCTAGACATCCAGCTTACAACATTATTGGGTCTGAAATGCTAAAAGTCAACTGAAATTAACACTAAATTGTTTTTATTGCAGGCACAATCCAATAGTATAAAGTTATTTTAGTCATGAAAGATCTTAACATTCTGCTTTAGCACAAAGAGAAGGTAAATTATGTGGTTATTCACATCAAATTTATAATTATGATTTATATTTTCTTTTTGTATTCAGTCCTACAGGTATTCAATTGGAGTTAGGCCATTCAACTTTTGATTAAATAAATTATAGAATATGTTTTCTATATTACTTGGACAGGTATTGACAGAAGGATCTTGAGAGTGTAAAGCAGTGAGTATAAAATTAGGTGGTGAACCAGAATGATGGAATTTTTCAACAGTTTTTTGTTGCTCATGACTCAGGGATCTCTCGGAAGCATTAGCTTAAAGGCTAAGATCCGTGTAATTATTATGAGAGATATTCTGGTAAAGCAGTTTCTATTCAAATTGGTTTCAGTTTTCACTATCTATATTTATGAAATCAGTAGAAGACTCTTGGAGGATCACACAAAGAACAGACATATTTCATCACCCCAAGTCAAATTCCAAAAAATTCAAATTTCTATATTTTTAATGCCTGAATTACTCTATGAGACATCTAAATATGCTTCACAAGAATATTGAGTGTGAAAATTGATTAATCATCTGACCAGGCCACAAAAAATCTTAGCTCTTTATGGGAACGCACATCAAAAAAACTTTCTTGTTATTATACATGTACTTGTAAGGATCTGAAACCACACAATATTTGAGGGGGACTTACTAGCAAGTCCTCAACTTGAATATAGATAGAACACAGATAGAACTCAGACTGAACCTATAATGAACTGATACTTAACTTTACTTTGAACTCATATTGAGCTCTTAACTAAGGATGAATGATACTGTGCTGAAATAATACTGAGAGTTTAATGAAAAATTAATAGAAATAAAAAGTTGGGGAGCTTAAGAATCTGATAAATCCACAGTATTTTTTAATCAAACACATTTTAATTCTAATTTTAAATGTCACTTTATCAGTATAAAGACTGAAAATCATAGTACTTATTAAAAAGTTATTACTTCTAAGCTTTTTAATGAGTTAATTAACTTTTTGAGAAAAAATATGAAATTACATATGTGGCTCTTTTTGTTGAAAACTCTTTTTAACCCAGAATTTGAAGATTTGGTTTTTAATTTTAATCCATATGTCCTGATTCTTTATTTCATGTATTTTTATATTTTTTTGTTCATTCAATATAATTATTTTCAATTCATTTGATTTATCAAAAAAAATATTGAACCATCAAATCTCTTATATTTTTACTTCTAGAATACCATTAAACCACATATAACTAAACAAAAAGAATTATCAATGTGTTTTCTCAATCTCTGACTAAATGAAGTACTCTAATAAATTCCTTATACTCATCACTAATATTTGAGAAATTATTTGAGTATAATTCTGTAAAAAATTATATCTCTTATAATAGTAGATTTTAATCCCGCTTTTGAAATTTCATATTTCAATTCAATGATTAAAATCAAAAGGAAATTCATTTTTGAACTTTTATTTTCTCTGTTTTTCTTCAAATATTAAGTAGTTTTGAAATTAGCATTTAGTTAACATAAGAAATATATGAGATTCCAGAACTTTTCATGATTTAGTTCATTAAAATTCTATGAAAATATTTTCAGTTGGTGAGTGATTTCATAAGTTAAAACAATTAATCACTACTCAATGAATTTTCCACATGAAAAACTGAAATTCAAACTAGGAGTAAAATTTTAAAGATAAAATACAACAAAAAAGCAAAAAATTCTTAAAATTTAATATTAATGCTTAAATGTGCTTCCATGCCATATGGTGGGATAATTGCTATGTCTACGTAGGAATAAGCACCATAGATTTTCAAAAGTGGTCTCATGTCAAAAAATGTGGTTCAGGTCAAATTTCAGAGTAAATTATTGTGCAAGAACTGAACTTAATAGGGGGTATCAAAGTTAGAAAGTTGTAATTATTTAAAAGGTATTTAACGATAAAAAAATAAGGTTACAGAGTTGAATATATTTCTCAGTAAAAAGGTGTTTTTGGGGTACAATATGCCATATATGAAAAACTAATCATGGTTGATTTGGTGGAAAAACAAGGTATTTTAATATGGAAGATTCCTAACTTTGATATCCCCTAATAGGTAGAAGTGGTAATTTTTCATCTTAATATTAGTTGCTCATTGAATAACTACCATATTATAACTATTATGTAAAAAAGACACAATAGGTATTTTGAATAATACTCATATAAAAAAGCTAGTTTTAAAGTGATTGTATTTTGATTAAAATAAATAATGATGCATATTTTAAATGAATAGACAGAATATTTCAATTCTATGTTGTTGATAAACAAATTAAGTAAAAAGTTTTAGGTTTCTTTTTTAGTCTTTGGAAAAAAAATTTTGACCGGCTTCATTCACAACTGAACATTTACACATACTTTGTAAATAGAATATATGAGTTAACAATTTATCAATCATTTGTTAGAAAAATGATATTTACACTGATAGGTAAAAATTATATTATTCTGCTATTAAATCTCTAATTCTTTAAAGTAAAATCCCTTTGAAATTATATGTAAACAGAAGCTTTTATAAATCTTCTTGTAATGTGCCTTATAAATAAAAAATACTAGAATGAATATATTTAAAAAAATGAATTTGGATAGAGAATATCTCAACTCATCAGTACACATTTAAAACAGAAAATTAAGGTTAAACTTTGAGTTTTTACAACAATATATATTTATTTGCAATTTATTTATTTAATTTTTTATAAAGATACTGTCAGCCAGGCTATTCCAGGAGTCCAGTAAATGATATATAAATTATAAAACCCTAAAAAGTGGGTAAGACTTGTATTTAATGAATATAACCTAATATTTTATTGTATAATGAAATTATATAAAAATTTTATTATATACAAGTGTTACATTAAAATTATTGGTTATATATTTTTATATACAATTAAATTGAGCATAATATAATAACTTCTACAAATAATGGCGCATTTTTATGTATTTAATAATTATAAATTTATATTTAATTAATTAAAAAACATATATTATAATTACAAGTGTAAATTTGATTTATAATATATTTAAATTAATTACTTAAATTTATATATTAAATAATACCTCTCATATGATACTAAACAATAATTAAGGACGCTTCTTTTGACCCTTAATTGTGTTAGAAAAAACAAATAAATTAATTTGGACTAAATTGAGATTAATTGCTTGTTTTGTTGAGTCAAATTATTTTTTGCTTCACTTAAAATGTCCTCTAATCAGAATGTACCATCTGTTGGGAATTATATTTCTCATAGTTCCTATGTTTCCAATCTTGTTTAGTTATTCACTATTGTCACTTACTGATTTGGGAATTAATGGCGGGGAAATTGGATTCTTAATTGGGCTTTTAATTATTTGTTTCATGTTTTTCTCTATATTGTTATGTTTCATTTACTCTTTTGATATGTTTGTTTTATTCAATTCTAATCATTATATTTACAGATATAGTAGCGCTTCAGAGGACCCATTGCCTATAAAAGGGCCTTGGATAATCCCCTGTAGCCTTATCACTTATTATACACTCAACAAATTAAATACAATTTTTATATTACGTTTATATTCTTTTTATTAGTAATAAAATTCTAATTAAAATTCTATATAACAATTTAAAGGTTGCTTTAAGTCTGATAGTAATTATATTGTTTGCCGCGCATAACTCTTACTTAAATAATAATAATATTAATAAAACCAATTTGTTGTCACCTCTCAGATCACTCGTCGTTGCCTTATCTCAAATAAATTAAATAATTTTTATTGTTTTTATTTCTTTTACTTCTAAAACTATTATCTCCTTCTTGTCCTCCTCTCTTTTCTTCCCTCTTCTCTTATATCTTCTAGACGATTGACCGACAACTGGGGACCTTTCCAAACGACGACGACGATCGAGCCTGGCGACGAACGACAAAACGCACGGACCACCTAGCAAAACAAAACTTTTGCCGCGACTGTGTTTCGAACTTGGGTTCGACATTTTAGGTTTATATAATATTAATTTTTATATTATTTTGAAGTGATTTTTCGATCACTATAGTAAGTTCACCTTTGCGCCTCTCACTCATATTACTATATTTTTATTGCAATAACAGTGATTGTGGCTTAATTGCTGATTCACTGAGTGTAAGTGTTCAATTTTTAAAATTTTTTTTTCCTAGTTGACCATTATAGAGTGTTAAATCCTCTTAGTCCTAGAAGAATTGACATTATTATTAATACAAATTGAATTATTAATTTAATTTTTTTTTTATTATTAATTATTGTTAATTTTGGTTGACTTAAAAGTACATTGTGCTTAGTCCCAAATATATTGCCATATTTAATATTGGTAATTAATTGGTTGAATTAACTTACTTGTTATTCCCAATTTAACCTTGCAATCCATTTTTTTTAAAATTAATTTTTTAATTATTACTTTATATTGAAAATTATTTTTTCTATAATTTAATTAATTAAATATTTTTTTTTATTATTTGGAGCAATTATTGACTAACTTTTATTATTTGCTTATAAAGTAAAAAGTAAAATATAAATCTTCCCACTAGTATGTCCAACAATTTGGCAGAAAAAATGGATAACATGCAAGTGGATGAGATAGAAATTGACTATGATGCTGACACTGTAAGTTCTTCTAAAGTTGGTCATAAAAAATCTTATGCTAACACAAAGAATTCACATACTGCAGGATGTGGAAATGACAGGAAATGGAAACAAACCAAACCCCCTTCCCCCAGTACCACAGAAGGAAGTAAAGCCTCTAGTGCCTCGAGAAGGTCTTCCAAAAGGCTTCAAAATAAAAAAGCTTCCTCTGCCACAACAAATCAGCAACCTATCCAGTCATATAAAAGAGTTGAAGACAGAAAATATGACGTACAAAGCAAAGGTAGACACATTGTGGGATCAGTTCCAAGAACTCAGGAACCAGATTCAGGCCCAGGCCCCTCCTCAGTTGCCTCCCAATCAGCTTCAGGCTCAACCTTCACAGCCACCCAACTCAACCATCCAAAATCCAAATACTATGGAAGTAGAGCAATGGAAATGGGATTATCTAATGAGTCACTACCAACAGAATGTGCAACACCCTCCTCATCATCAGCCTGGCCCATCCAGAACACCCAATTTCCATCCACCTCCTCATCCCTACCAACAAGGCAGGAGAAAGAAGGCCCAAGCACAATCCCAAACCCAGTCTCAGGGGAAGTTTCCTCCTCTGCCATGGTAAGTAATTTGCTTGATAGTCACTTGGGTATGTTTTCTAATAAATCTTCTTCTGCAGGTAATATTATTGAACATGGTGAAAGAACAGTTAAACCTGTTAAAAGACAGCTTCCTGTAACTAGTAGCCCTATTGATGTAATTAGCAAATTGTCATTTGATGAACCTTTACATTTAACTTCTACATCTTTAATTAATCCTTCTCTTGCAATTAAAAATGATTCTGTTCCCCCTGAAATCTATACCTTAATTGAGAAAACTTCTGAGGAAATATTGAAAGATACCCTTGATTTTAATATTGTGAAAGACAAACATGTGAGAGATGTGTTAATCCATGAAAATGATAGATTAAATAATTTACACTTGCAATGTAAAGTGAGTTCTTCTGTACAAGATACAGCTTATTTAAAAATCAAAGAAACCTTGAATATTGTTCTTAGTCAACAAAAACAAATAAGAAGTGACCATAGAGCTATCTCAGATAGAAATATCAGTCTACATAAGACCTTGAGTGAATTGAAACCCCTTATTGAGGAAAATTATTCATTCAAAAATGAAATAAAATCTCTGAAAAATGAGTTTAAGAAGCTAAAAAATGATTTCCATGCACTAAGTACCAAGCACTCAGTTTCTGAGGACAGAAATGTTCTATCTCTTGCAAAAGTAAATGACCAGATGTCTGAAATTCCAAGAATAAGAAACTATGTGTCTGACCTACAGGAAAAGTTCTCAACCTTATCCATCAATAATGAATTAAATGAGATTTCTGCAAATAAGCTGCATAAAAATAAAGGGAAAAAACCTGAACAAAATTCATCCTTTCTTCCTCATATTTCAACCATTAAACAAACTGACAATGAGTCTGTAAAATCTTTTGCTACTAGCAAAAAATCTTGTGATGGTCATGCACCAGCTGTTTCTGTAAATAATGAAATTTCTGAACACCTGGCTAAACTTCAGGAATTATTACTAATGAATAATTCAAACCAAAAAGTGGACCATCCCAGTAGTCAGAAAAATTGGCCTAAGTTAGACCAATATCCTACCTTTGATGGTGATTCTTCCTCTGATTGGCAACACTTTATCCAAAGAATTGATAATTTAAAGAGATCTTATAAACTACCTGATGAGGAAATTGTTTCTAAGCTAATTTCTTTATTTTCCAATGTAGCCTTGATGTGGTATGAATCTGTCCTCTTAGATAACAATCATTATACATGGAATGATTGGAAATCCTTGATTGAGAATCAGTTTGGTGGTTCAAAATTCAGGTTAGCTCAGCAGAGACTGTATGAGAATACTAGATATGTATCCTCCTCTGTTGAAAAGCCCATTGTTTTTCTGATGAAAATAACTAAAATCCTTAGAGCAATTGATCCAAAGATGGATTATGATATTTGGAGAGATAAAATCTTGTATAAATTACCAAATTCTCTTAGGGATTTGATTGTTGCTAGAACTGAGCATGTAAGGGAAAATTCTTCTTTCATTAACATCTGTAATGAAGTACTACTCAACCATAGATATGAACCAAAGAATTACCTTAGTAAATCTTATAATGATCAGAATAAACCTTCTATAAAACTCCCAGAAAAATCTGGTAAACCCTCTGCCCCAGTTGCACCTAAAAAATATGCAACAAATACTTGTTATAAATGTAACAAACCGTGGCAGAAGGGTCATGTTTGTGACAAGAAAATTCATCTTGTTGAACAAAATGAAGACACTGATGAAGTTGAACTTGATATCAATAATTCTTCCAGTGACTGTGAAAGTAATATCTCCTATGACAATGAATCTGTTAAAGATGTTTTAATGTTGGAACATGATGTCCATTATTTAAATAATATATCTGAAGATTGTGTATTAAATTTATCTTCAGTAGAAAATGCTGAGATAATTAAAGATATTACTAACAATTCTATTCCCATATCCCCTTTAAAGGCACCTGTTATCATTAATGGTAAAAATGTTGATGTAGTTCTTGATTCTGGTGCTGGAGGAAGTGTAGTATCTGAAAAAGCTTTGGCTTCAGTGGATAAGGAATATTTGAGTAAATTATTGCCTATAACTTCTGAAAAATGGAGAGGGTATGGTTCTACCTTATTTCCTATTGGCAAATACGAAACCTCTGTATTCTTCAAATATAATGGTGGTTTTGTCAGAGCTATTTGTGAGTTTGTTGTCATGAAAAATGATAATTTGAGCAATTGGTTTATTATGGGAAATGATATTTTAACCATGTTTGGTGTGAAACTGGACCCAGCAAATAATTGCTTTACCTTAGGAATGAATGGGAAAAGAAAATTCAAAATTTCTTCTCCTAAACCTTCTGGGCATTTGTTGAAATCTTGTAACTCACTGACCCAATGTAAAGGTAAAACAACAACTGAAATGGATGATTTATTACATGAAATAAATACCGCTTCTTTTGGTGATCATTTGACTAATGAACAAAAGGATTCTATTGTTGCCTCTATTACCTCTTTCCCTATGGCTTTTGCTCATGGTTCTCATGTCTTGGGAATTGTTCAGGAAGGGATGAAAATTACCTTATCCTGTAATTTGAGTGATATTCCTCCTTTCCTTAAGAAAAAACCATATCCTGCTTCTCCATCAAAAAGAAAAGATATTGAAGATAATATTGAAACATTATTGAAAATGAATATCATTGAGAAAGTGGATGTCACCCCCAAATATTGTGTCATCTCCCCAGTCTTGATTTCTTATGAAAAAGATAAAGCTAGATTATGTGGAGATTACAGAGCTTTAAATACTTATACTGTTGATGATATTTATCCTTTACCCAGAATTAATTCAATACATGCTACCTTGCAAGGTGCAAAATTTATTAGTTGTCTGGATGGTAATAAAGGTTATCATCAAGTTCCAGTTGAGAAAAATTCTCAAAATTTTTTGCTTATTGCTACTCATATGGGAATATATAAGTATGTTAGGATGCCGTTTGGCCCTAAAAATGCTCCTTCAGTTTTCCAGAAAGTCATGGATAACACTTTCCATCAAGAAATTATTGAAGGTTGGCTCATGGTTTATATTGATGATATTATTGTTTTTTCTAAAACTTTTGATGAACATATGATTCACTTGAATAGAGTTTTCCAAAAAATGGATGAAATCAATATGACCTTATCTTTAAAAAAGTGTAAATTTGGTTTTCAATCTTTGAAAGTCCTTGGCCATGTTGTGTCAGGCTTACAAATTTGTGTAGACCATAATAAAGTTGCTGCCATTCAAAATGTGAAAGCACCAACTTCTGTAAGAGAAATCCAAAGTTTTTTGGGTATGTGTGGCTATTATAGACAATATATTAAAAATTATCAGGTCATAGCCTTACCTCTTACAAAACTAACCAGAAAAGATGTTGCTTTTCTCTGGAATAATGACTGTCAGAAAGCTTTTAATACATTGAAAAGTTGCTTAATGACAGCCCCTATATTGGCTCTTCCAGATTTTAACAAGCCATTTGTACTTTATACAGATGCTAGCTTTATTGGTCTGGGTGCTGCCCTTCACCAAAAGCAAATTATTAATGATAAATCCTCAGAGGTTGTAATTTGTTATATTTCAAGAACCTTAAGAAATAGTGAATTGAAATATGGTGCCACTCAATTGGAGTGCTTAGCAGTTGTTTGGGCTCTTGAGAAACTTCATTACTACTTGGATGACCAAAAATTTGAGTTGGTAACTGACTGTAGTGCTGTGAAATCTCTCTTAAACCTCAAAACACCTAACAGACATATGTTCAGGTGGCAACTTGCTGTTCAGGAATACAGAGGAAGGATGACTATTATCCATAGAGCTAGAAATGTTCACTCTAATGTTGATATGCTCTCCAGATTGCCTCTGCCAAATAATGACTCCAATCCTGCTTATGTACCTGAAGATGATACTGTTCATATACATGGTATATTTATAGTTGATATGGAAGAAGAGTTATTACAGTTAATACTGGATTCATATGATAAAGATTCTGACTTGAATAAATTAGTTACTATTTTGAATGATCCTAAGAATGCTTCAATTCAAGCATTAATAAAAACTCTTCCTGCAAAGTACCAAAATGCTTTAAATAAAGGAAAGTTTTCTATTGAAGATGGTTATATATATTATAGAAGGAAGCTTACCAATGTAATTGTTATTCCTCCTTCAATGAAAGAAACTATCCTCAAACTTTGTCATGATGACATATTAGCTGGACATTTTGATCTTGAAAAAACATTGATTAGAATCAAAAACACTGCATGGTGGGCTAATATGTCTGAAGACACAAAATTATATGTTGAATCTTGTGATTCCTGCCAAAAATCTAAAAGGTTGACAGGTAAAAGAGCAGGGTTATTACAACATATTGAAGCACCTAGTGCTCCCTGGAAAATCATTAATATGGATTTTGTCACTGGTCTTCCTGTTGCAGGTAAAGACAGCTTTAACTCTTGTTGGGTAATAGTTGATAGATTCACAAAAATGTGCAAATTTATTCCAACCCACAAAGATGTATCCACCAAGGAATTAGCTTTCTTATGGTGGTCTTACATGTTTAATATTATTGGTTTTCCAAAAGCCATTATCTCTGATAGGGATCCAAAATTCACTTCTGAGTTTTGGACCTCTTTAATGGATATTTGTGGCTGTGAGTTGAAATTGTCTACAGCTCACCATCCTCAGACTGATGGTCTAGCTGAAAGAATGATTCAAACTCTGGAAGATATGATTAGAAGGTATTGTGCCTTTGGTTTAGAATATAAAGACAATGACAGATTTACTCATGATTGGGTCACTCTTTTGCCTGGTCTTGAATTTGCATATAATAGCACTGTTCATTCTGTCACTGAGAAAAAGCCTTTTGAGCTCTGGTTAGGTTATGTCCCAAACACTCCTGCTCAGATTCTCAATAATAAATTACCTAAGTTGGAACTGCACCCTGGTGTAAAATCTTTTATGCAAATGCAACAGCTCTGCAGAAAACATGCTCAAAGTTGTATTGATAAAGCATTTGAATATGAAAAGAAAAGATGGGATAAATCCCATAAAGAATACACATTTAACAAGGGTGATGAAGTGTTGATCTCTACTGTCCATTTCAATTTACAAGGTAACCACAAATTAAAAGATTCTTTTGTAGGACCATTTGTTGTTAAAAGAATGGTTGGTGATAATGCAGTAGAAGTTGTATTGTATTCTCCATATGATAGGAAAAATCCTGTTTTTCCCATTTCTTTACTTAAACCTTATACTTCCAACAGTGACTTATTTCCAAAAAGAAGAGGAAGACCTAAGAAGAACCCTCAGGAAGTCACAGAAACAGCAGAAATTGATAAAATTCTCAATGATAGAATTATCACTTCTGAAAGAGGTACTGAATATTTATTGAGATATAAGAACAAATCATCTGAACATGATGCATGGATACCTGGCAAGGAAATTTCAAATCTGCCTGCTCTGTTGAAAAAATACAAAAAGAAAAAATCTTAGCATTTTTTTTATTGTTTTTTTAGAGTGAGGGAGTGTCAGCCAGGCTATTCCAGGAGTCCAGTCTTGCTTCCAAATACAACCTTATTCTTCCGCATCCCAACCATTTAACCTCAAAATCATCTTGATCCTTTTGCTGCTCACCCAACCTCTTTGGCTTGTCGATTCACCGTTTTTTTCCATATAGAGGAAGGGGGTGAGAAGGAGATCAGTTAATGTTATTCATAAAAATATGAGATATATAAGGATGAATAACGGTTTGAAATGGGTGATATGTGTAACAAATTGATTTAGGTGAGTTGAGGTGGTAGGGAGAGGGTTGGTGAGGGGAGAGGACTGAGGAGAGTAGTACTAAATTTAAGAGAGTGATAGAATGAGTGAGGGGAACCATATGTGAAGAAAAAAAGAGGGAAGGGAAGTCTTAGGAAGGATAATTTTCAAAGAGAATAAATAATATACATATATAATAAATTAAAGAGATTTGAAAATGAAACGGCACAAAACAAAAAAAAACTTATAACTATTGTGCCAAACTTTTTAGTCATATATTTTATTCTTGTTGAAATTTGACACGTATTTTTTTCTATAATGAAAGTAATGGTAAATTATTTTTTTGAAAAAATGGTGACAATAAAATATTTTTAAATCTAAAGTTATGGTATAAATATTAATTTTTTGAATTGTACAATTAACTAAATTATTTTTACCATCAATTTTGAACTTTATGTAGCTTCTACTAATACTTTAAAGCTTGAGAAATACTTAAGAATATATACTCATACAATGAGAGCAAATATATACTTCAAGAAATTTTTACTAATAAAATTTTGATGAAAAGTATCATTTTAATATTTTTTTTCTTGAATAAATTTTTATAGTATTGGGAGATTCCTTTATAAATTGATTAGTAAAAAATCTTGTAAAAGCATGAAAAGGGGATTTAATTCAATTTATACAACAATTTTTATATTTTTAAACAAAAAAAACATGATTTTTCACAATCTTATTGATGTGCCCTCTTTTTTTTGGTAGTGGGGTTCACTTACTTCAATATTCCTACAAAAACTCTATTAAGTCAAGCATCAAGATTTGTTTTTCTAATGATCAACTGTGCTTCAATAATTTTTTGAATCAATTTCAAGTTGTGTTCAAATTAAAATTAATATTTCCTTATAATTGTTTCAACACCACCTCAATGTGTACTCAATTAGATATGAATTTGGGTTAAAGGTTGCGGACTTGCTAGAAAGTCCACCTCCCATATTGCGTGGTGTGATATCTTTTGTTTTCATACTTGTGTGAATGGCTTCAACTAAGGAGTATTTGTTTAACCCTATCAAGTTTATCCTTATTAGATTGAATAAAAACTAAAATAGAACCTTGATTGCGAGAAAAAGCTCAAGCTCCTTGTTCAGCCTCACTCCAAGTGTCAGCAAGGCTACTAAACTTACCCAGTAAATAAGTAATTATTTGATAGTGTAGATATACACCCTTACCTCTTCATTTATTAGTTATACTTAATTTGTAAATCAATTATACTATTTTAACTAATTAATAGGTAAAATTAAGTAAATATATAATTAATATGTTCCCTCAAGTTTTATTCCTTGACAGCATCCTCAGGACAGCTGAAAGGTAGACTAAAATATAAAAATACTAAATATTAAAATCAAATAATTTTATTTTAAATTGACATATACAGAAAAAGTAAATAAATCAAATATATATAAATAAATTTGACATATAAAAATAAATACTGTATATGAGAACATTCTTTATAGAAAAAACTTTAATATCAGAAATCTCTATCCTGTGGGATTTTTCTCTCTGAGATACTCTTGTATGTAGACTTGTGGTTCTGTATTTTCTCTCTTTTTTTCCCTATATAAGGCCTCTCAAACTTTCACATGCCATGTGACACTTGAAGAAAAAGTACTTCAATTACACCACTATTCAAGCCCTAACTCCTAGCAATACTTGAAAAAGAAACTTGGGACAATTACATTCTATTGTGTTCTCAAATCAGTTGCGCTATCCAAAGCTTAAAAGCACAATAATGGTAAAGATGCTTATACTTTTCAGTCATAGGAAATGTGCTCCTAATATAGAACTAAGATTGAGGCAATATTTGAAAAGGGGGTAATTGTGGATCTGAGGGTAAATTAAGAGGTCTGTGAATTAGGAACAGGGCAGAAGGTTTATAAGGTTAGATGGTTGTAAAATGGGAACTCCAGGGGATTAAATGGGTCTGTGGGTATATGCACAGGGTAAAATATAAGACAACTTGTAGGCAAGTCATTTTTTTCTCCTCATACTACCCTCAGAGTAACTTCAGTTGTAACTCCAGTAGTCCCACAAGGAGTGTAAAAATTACTAAAATCATTCTCATAATTTATTTTGACACAAAGTAAAAAGGACCTTACCAGTATTTGACCTTATTTTGGTGTTCCAGACAAGAGTAGGACCATTTTCTAGAATCAAAAAACTTCTAATCACTTCTGCCACCCTAACTTATCACTCATGTTTTCCTGATTCATCAATCTTTCAACTCTTTACTCCCATGATCTTGAGCTGAGACTCTCTCCTATTAATCTAAATATCCTCTTATATTTAACTCTGCACTCATTCTTTCAGCCTGTATATCTAAAGAACTTATTGAAAAGTACTCTTAAGTTATTTCAAACACATGGACTATACATGGGAGAAATAAATTAGAGTACACAAATAGGATACATAAGTAATTTTATGATAAAATACAAAATATGCCATTAAAACACCTTATATACACGCATATATCCACCTTTTATAGATCTTATGAACTTAATATTAAGTTGTAATATGTTAGGGTTATCTGAGGAGCCTTAAATATAAGGCTACATAACTTTTAAGTAGACTTAAAGCTGTTTTTTTCTTTGTTTTATGTGAAAAACAAGAAATGCGCTTTAAATAACTTAAAAGTTTACTATATGCACTATAAATTTTATAATATTAAAATTTCACTTTGGAATATCAATTTGTATTCAACAATGTCTCTGACAGATATAGGTAATTTATATATTATCTTATCTTTCCATAAGTTAAAATCCATATGAGGCTCAATGGCTTTTAATATTTTATTTAAATTCATTAAAAATACCATAGGTTTGTCACCATTCAACGGATTATACCTAGTCTTCTCATAAATCCTCTGCTGAGTAAGTGTCAGCCAGGCTATTCCAGGAGTCCAGTAAATGATATATAAATTATAAAACCTTAAAGAGTGGGTAAGACTTGTATTTAATGAATATAACTTAATATTTTATTGCATAATGAAATTATATAAGAATTTTATTATATACAAGTGTTACATTAAATTTATTGGTTATATATATTTTTATATACAATTAAATTGAGCATAATATAATATATTCTACAAATAATGGCGCATTTTTATGTATTTAATAATTATAAATTTATATTTAATTAATTGAAAAACATATAAAATAATTACAAGTGAAAAATTGATTTTTAATATATTTAAATTAATTACTTAAATTTATATATTAAATAATACCTCTCATATGATACTAAACAACAATTAATGACGCTTCTTTTGACCCTTAATTGTGTTAGAAAAAACAAATAAATTAATTTGGACTAAATTGAGATTAATTGCTTGTTTTGTTGCGTCAAATTATTTTTTGTTTCACTTAAAATGTCCTTTAATCAGAATGTACCATCTGTTTGGAATTATATTTCTCATAGCTCCTATGTTTCCAATCTTGTTTAGTTATTCACTATTGTCACTTACTGATTTGGGAATTAATGGCGGAGAAATTGGATTCTTAATTGGGGTTTTAATTATTTGTTTCATGTTTTTCTCTATATTGTTATGTTTCATTTACTCTTTTGATATATTTGTTTTATTCCATTCTAATCATTGTATTTACAAAGATAGTAGCGCTTCAGAGGACCCATTGCCTATAAAAGGGCCTTGGATAATCCCCTGTAGCCTCATCACTTATTACACACTCAACAAATTAAATAACTATTTTATTACGTTTATATTTTTTTATTAGTAATACAAATCTAATTAAAAGTCTATATAACAAATTAAAGGTTGCTTTAAGTCTGATAGTAATTTAAATTGTTTGCCACGCAGAACCCTTACATTTAAAAATATTATTGTTAATAAAATCTAAGTTTTTGTCACCTCTCAAAGTTGCTCACCGTTGTTTTCCCTCTCAAATAAATTAAATATATATTACTTTGATTTATTTCTTTATTTTCCATTGTCCTCTTCCTTCTCTCCTCCTTTTTCTCCTACCTTTCTTACCTCTTCTAGACGACTGACCGACAGTAAGCCTGAATTTAGAACCTCCAAATTGTTTTTCAATAAGTTGTTTCCATTCAGCCCAAGAGTAGTCTTTACCCTCACTCAATACAGCTTCAAACCATAATAAAGCAAAATCCTTAAATAAAGAAATTAATTTTGATGTTATTTCTTCATCTGGTAACTTATATGATAATTTCAAGTTGTCAATTCTTTGAATAAAATGTTGCCAATCAGAGCTGGCTTCCCCATCATAAGTTGGGTACTGATCCATCTTAGGCCAGTTTTTCTGATTGGATTTTATATCACTAATCTTAGGTAAATTCAACAACTCATTCACTTTTGATAAATGGTCTTGTATTTCCTCCTGTACAGATTTGTGACTTACATTTTCAGATTTGACAGTACCACCAGATGGTTTTAATTGTGGTGGTATATGGAAGGAATGAGATTCACTTTTGCCAATGAAAGGATTATTATTATATTGATTATACTTATAATTATCCTGGTTCATTAGTAGATTGGCAGTTTCAATCTCAACTTTAGTTAATCTTTGTAGCAACTCAGAGACACTTTGATTTGTCTGGGCAAAAGATAACTTTGTTCTTGATTCAGTTTTCAATAAATGTGTTTCATATAATTTTTCTAACTCACAGAATTTGTTTGAAAGTTCATTATATTTATTACTCAATGAATCATATTTAAGAGTTAGAGACAAATGTTTTTTCTCTAATTCTTTGTTACTTGTTGCTAATTGAGAAATGTTTAATGTCAAGGATGAAATTGTATCACTAGTGAGCTTAACTGTCTGTTCCTCACAATCAGTCATTCTATTCCACAATGCTGAAACAATTCTATGGATAGTTGGATTATTGTTAAAATATTCCATGTCTTCCTTTTCAATTCTCTCACTCTCCTGTGAACTTTTCATCTCACTAGTAGGTGGTGGCAACTGAGGGTTAACTGTATTATCATTATAAATAGTACTGTTATTGTGGACAAAAGACAAGTCAGGTGTATCTACTCTAAAACCTAAATTTCTTAAATCCTCCTCTATTTTTTGCACAGATTTAACATCAATAGGATTACCTATATTGTAATTATCAGTATTGTGTTAAATCTGAGAGGGTAATCTACTTACCATGGGATAGATGCCAGTCCTGATTTTTGGCGCTTTTTTCCTTTGTAAGGGTGAACTGAGGAAGTCAGATGAGGTGGTGGATCCCTGTTGCAACTTGGGCTGGTCCATTGTTGATGGAACCAGTCCCATTTCCATTTGTCTACCAGGATTTTTTCCTGGGAGTGAGTTGACCTGCATGGGGTAGGTGGTTGCTGACTTGGCTGACTAGGCTGGCCTCCCTTTAGCTCTGCCAATGCCTGATTCATCTGCTGAAACCCTACCTTGCAATTGTTTTGCAATCGCTCTACCTCTTTGAACATGAGTGATTTGGATTCTTCCAACTTCAGAACCTGTTTGGCCAAGTGGGACAGTTGATCCTGAAGAGGAGGAGATGTCTTTTTTATAGTTATCTTTTTTAAGAGGGCGTCCTTTTCCTCTATACTCATGCTTTCTGCTTGGGGGTATTGTTGACCCTCAATGGTGATGTCCTGGAAAGTTTTTGTTAGCTTTAGACCTGGTATTATAAGCAGGCTTTTCACTTAAACTGTCCTGAGGAGCACTCATATTGTTAAAAATGACAATATTTTACATCTACAGAAAGGAAAAGCTCTATGGAATTAGTAGACAAAAGATATTAGCAATGTTATTACTAATAAAAAAGCAATGGAGTTTACCCTGAATTTATATCTTTATTTATTTTTAAAAAATATAAGAAAAATTTGAAAAAATCTTTTAAAAATATAATAATAATTTCAACTATACCTTTATAAGGGTGAATAAGTAGCTTACCAAGCTTTAACCAAATACCAATTTAATTGGGTGTTATATTGGTGTCCAAATACCAAGTGAAGTTGGGTTTATATTGGGTACAGTTAATACTGTAAATACCTAATTTTTATGATAAAAAATTAGTACAATTACTATAAGGGTTCTTTTCCGCAATCACTGAGTTATGATGACCCACTAATATGCAGCAGACCCAAATATTTGGTTTTTTTTGAGCTATACTAAGTAAAAATCATGTCCCAAGGCTTATACTAAATAATAAGTAAAATATAAGGAAAGACCCCCAATTGTCAGTATAGTCTAGTATATAAGTATGATATAATAGTGTTTATTTATGGTCCTACTACTTATTGATAAATTATTTAGTGATTAAACCTCAGGGGAAGACTAATAAAATAGTTATACTCAAATAAAACTCACAATACTTGGATTTAAATGCATGCTAGTGGTGGAAAATAGATGAATAGAATATAGTTATAGCTAATATAAAGATAATATCAATTTAAAATGGCTTTATAATATAATAATTAATGCTAATAATTGTATTTTAGTGTTTGTTTGAATTGTAGTAATTGAATGATGATAAATAACCGTCAAAATCCCTCCTTACTTATACCCAAATCCACTGGAGTGCACAGACCTTCAATCCAGATGATGTCACTGCTATCCCCGGCAATTACAGCACTGTGAGGTCCCATCACCTCCCCATGGCGTCGACTTCAAGAAGATTCAACACCCAGACCTCCAGTAAGGACACTCCATCACTATTAATGATTACACAGATCGATACCACAAATAGAAAATCCAGATAAAAGCGGATACCATAAAGAAACAGGTAAAATAAACAATCAAAAAGAGATTTAATGAAACCAAAAGCATATAAAGAAAAAAAATAAAATGTCCAAGCCCCCAATAACATCCCCAAGCATCCACATTAACCCAGAAATGACCTTCCAACCCATAAATCCCTGAATAACCATCCAAGGAAGTAAATTAAGTTGTCCAAACTGAGTGTATGCGCCTGATATAGATGTCTATGCTTCTGTAGACGTTTTGAGTCCACTGTTTTCATCCATATGACCTAAAATAAGCAGAAAAACAAAGGTTATAGTCTATTAAGGGGCTAAAACCCACTTATATACCTAAATATACATAATATACTGCATATTTCACTGAATATGAGATTTATGTATACATATAAGCTTATGTATGTCAATAATTGCTTCATATCACTTAAGATAAGTATATTATGACTCCATTAACACCTTAATAAGTATTATTAGGCTATGGATAAGCTATTTAAACTACTATAATTTATATAATAGAATAATAATTATATATATATATATAATATAATAATATATATTATTATTTTAACCTTATTTTTAAGATGTAAGCTTAATTTACTTAAGGTTATATTATTTTAAGCATAAGAAATACTCAGTCCTAGGGATATCTAGGCTGACAATTATTACCTATAACTTCTAAAAAATGGAGAGGGTATGGTTCTACCTTAATTCCTATTGGCAAATATAAAACCTCTGTATTCTTCAAATATAATGGTGGTTTTGTCAGAGCTATTTGTGAGTTGGTTTTCATGAAAAATGATAATTTATGCAATTGGTTTATTATGGGTAATGATATTTTGACCATGTTTGGTGTGAAATTGGACCCAGCAAATAATTGCTTCACCTTGGGATTGAATGGCAAAAGAAAATTCAAAATTTCCTCCCCTAGAAAACCTTTTGGGCATCTGTTAAAGTCTTGTAACTCACTGATCCAGTGTAAAGGCAGACCAACAATTGAAATTGATGATTTATTAAATTAAATAAATACTGCTTCTTTTGGTGATCATTTAACTAGTGAAGAAAAGGATTCTATAATTGCCTCAATTACTTCTTTCCCTATGGCTTTTGTTCATGGTTCTCATGTCTTGGGATGTGTTCAGGAAGAAATGAAAATTACTTTATCCTGTAACTTGAATGATATTCCTCCTAGTCTTAGTAAAAAACCATATCCTGCTTCTCCAACAAAAAGAAAGGATATTGAAGATAATATTGCCACATTATTAAAAATGAACATCATTGAGGAAGTGGATGTCACCCCCCAATATTTTGTCATCTCCCCAGTCATGATTTCTTATGAAAAAGATAAGGCTAGATTATGTGGAGATTACAGATCATTAAACACATATACTGTTGATGATATTTATCCTTTACCCAGAATTAATTCAATTCATGCTACTTTGCAAGGTGCTAAATTTATTAGTTGTCTGGATGGTAACAAAGGGTATCATCAAGTTCCAGTTGAGGAAAATTCTCAGATTTTTTTGCTTATTGCTACTCATATGGGAATATATAAGTATGTTAGAGTGCCATTTGGCCCCAATAATGCCCCTTCAGTTTTCCAGAAAGTCATGGATAACACTTTCCATCAGGAAATCATTGAAGGATGGCTCATGGTGTATATTGATGATATCATAATTTTTTCTAAAACTTTTGATGAACATATGGTTCACTTGAATAGAGTTTTTCAAAAAATGGATGAAATCAATATGACCTTGTCCTTGAAACAGTGTAAATTTGGTTTTCAATCTTTGAAAGTCCTTGGCCATATTGTGTCAGGCCTACAAATTTGTGTAGATCAAAACAAACTTGCTGCGATTCAAAATGTGAAAGTACCAACTTCTGTAAGAGAAATCTAAAGTTTTTTTGGGTATGTGCAGCTTTTACATGAAATATATTAAAAATTATCAGGTCGTAGCCTTACCTCCTACCAAACTCACTAGGAAAGATGTTGCATTCATCTGGAATAGTGACTGCCAAAAAGATTTTGATACTTTAAAAAGTTGCTTAATGGCAGCCCCTATCTTAGCTCTTCCAGATTTTAACAAACAATTTGTCCTGTATACAGATGCTAGCTTTGTTGGTCTGGGTGGTGCCCTTCACCAGAAACAAATTATTAATGATAAATGTCAGGCTAAGGTCAAGTACAAGGACGTGAACTAGCTTGAATAGTCAGTTTTCTAGAAGATTTTAATGGTCCTATATGAATACTGTAGTTTTAATCCACTAAGTTGTAAAATATAATCAAATATAAAGGTCTCAGTAATATAATTCTCACTATTCTTATATATGGCTTACAATCTTTATAGTTGGTAGAAAAATAGATTATATAAATTCAGATACTATTCAAAAAGTCTTATAAAAGTACTAATTGATATGTATTGTAATTGATTTGGTTATATTGGTTAAATTGTAATGATAAAGAATGAAGAAATACAACCCAAAAACCTCCTCCTTTTATACACACTGAGTTCCCCAATGATTCCCTTGATGTACCACCAAATACACAGTTAATAACGCCTCTAAACAACTAATAGACATTCCCATCAACATTCCCAGTAACCCATGACATAATTAGAAGAGTAAAAACCGCCAAAATCCTGTAATAATAAGGGAAATCCATCAAAATTAAAGAAAAAGACAAAAAGAGAGTATATGCGTATAAAACAATAATATTAAAGACTAAAGGAGACTTTTTAAGGTTAATAATAGCTTAATAATAAGGGGGATTGACTGTAGAAATAATGGGGCTAATCCTGACATTATACTACGTGAAATTCCCATTCAAAAATAACCAAAATTGACTGAGAAACCACCCAAAAACTTAAAAAAGAGCGTGAGATGTGGGGTAACTACATGCAGTTCTTGGCAGGCTCTTGCACGGGTAAATCCTTGACTAAAATTAGGCGAATTTAAGCGTGGTGATGAAATAAAGTGCCAAGAGTGAGGTTATTAATGAAATTAGTGCATATAAACAAGGTCAATGCATTATTAATTAAGCTAGGACACTAAATAAGCGCCTGTCGCCTATTTTAGTGTGTTTCCCCACAGTGGGCGTAGAATGTGGGGTAATTATAGTGTGAAAAAGCTAACTTTGCTAAAAATGAAGCTATTCACACGGGAAAAAAGCAGGCAGTATGTGGCCAGTACACAGAAGCCATTTCTGGCATAAAAAACACCAAATTTGAAAAGTGTTATTTTTATGCATTTAAATAGCCAAATCAATAGTTCTAAATGAGCCCAATTGATCTGTCAAAGCGCAATTTTGATATTCTCAATTTTATAGCGCATATAGTCAACTTTTAAGTGAAATAAAGCACATTTCTTGTTTTTTGCATAAAACAATGAATATAACAGCTTTAAGTGTACTTAAAAATTATGTAGCCTTATACTTAAGGTTCTTAAGATTACCCTAACATATTCCAACTTAATATTAAGTACATAAGACCTATAAAAGGTGGATATATGCGTGTATATAAGGTGTTATAATGGCATTTTTTGTCAAGGTATACTTTTTGTCTAGAAGATTTGGTACGTAGTTCTACGAGGATTTAAAAGACTATAATGGGTTCTCAATAGATTTGTACGTATTTCTTAATTCAAGTTGAATTCTTTACTCAATAAAAGAGGTAGGGTTTTAAAATATTAATATAAATTATACTTTAGAATTACGCTATTGTAAATACTAATAATATAGAATATAAGAATAAGTTTTTTTAGTTGGTTATTGTTGTAATAAAATGAGTTGGTAAAATAGAATGATCAAAAGACAACAAAAAGAGAGGCCTTTTATAGGCAAAGGAGAGACAAAGCACGGAAATCAAATTCTAAAAACAGTAGAAAAAAAAGAGAGAAAAAGAACATTCCAGAAAAAGTATTTCAAATAATAAAGTTATTCCAAAAAGAAGGCGTCAAAAAGATGTATTTACAGAGTATGTCAGAAATACATCAATATTTTTAATATTTACTGTAAATGTCAATCCCAAATAAGAAATTTGATTTTTTTGTATATATTTAATATTATTTGAATATTTAAATCTTATTTTATATTTGTATTTTATTTTTTTAAATATAAGGTTTTATTTTTCCCAACCTGTCAAGTGAGCACGGTGTTAGAGAAAATATAAGGGACAAAATAATTTTAATTTTTCTTATTTATTTAATTAATTAATTTAATTTTAACATTCTGTAACTAGTTAATTTATAACTAATTTTAATGTAACTAAATGATAATTAAATAATAATTAAAGATGATAAGGTGCGGCTTCATCCAGTAAATAATTCCTTATTTCACTGGGTAAGTCTAGTAGCCTGGCTGACACTCCCTCACTCTAAAAAAAAAAAATAAAAAAATGCTATGATTTTTTCTTCTTATACTTCTTTAGTAGAGTAGGAAGATTAGATATCTCTTTCCCAGGTATCCAAGAATCATATTCAGATGATTTATTCTTGAATCTCAATAAGTATTCTGTACCTTTCTCAGCAGTGACTATTCTGTCATTTAATATTTTTTCAATTTCTGCTGTCTCAGTGATTTCATTTGGGGTTTTCTTTGGTCTACCCCTCCTTCTTGGAAATAAATCACTATTGGATGTGTAAGGTTTCAAAAGAGATATTGGAAAAACAGGATGTTTTCTGTCATATGGGGAATACAGAATAACTTCAACTGCATTATCTCCAATCATTCTTCTGACAACAAAAGGACCAACAAATGGATCTTTTAATTTGTTATTACCTTGTAAGTTGAAGTGGACTGTAGAAATCAACACTTCATCACCCTTTTTAAAAGTGTATTCTTTATGGGATTTGTCCCATCTTTTCTTCTCATATTCAAATGATTTTTCAATACATTTTTGAGCATGATTTCTACATAGTTGTTGCATTTGAAGAAAAGATTTTACACCAGGATGTATATCCAATTTAGGTATTTTGTTATTGAGAATTTGGGCAGGAGTATTAGGAACATATCCAAGCCAGAGCTCAAAAGGTTTTCTTTGAGTAACAGAATGGACAGTGCTATTATAAGCAAATTCTAACCCAGGAAGTAAGGTAACCCAATCATGAGTGAATCTGTCATTATCTTTATACTCAAGGCCAAAGGCACAATATCTTCTTATCATGTCCTCTAAAGTCTGAATCATTCTTTCAGCTAAACCATCAGTCTGAGGGTGATGGGCAGTAGAAAGTTTCAGATCACAACCACAAACATCCATCAGAGACATCCAAAATTCAGAAGTAAATTTAGGGTCTCTGTCAGAGATTATGGCTTTAGGAAAACCAGCAGTATTAAACATATGAGACCACCATAAGAAAGCTAATTCTTTAGTGGAAACATCCTTGTGGGTAGGGATAAATTTACACATTTTTGTGAATCTGTCCACAATAACCCAACAAGAGTTATAACTGTCTTTACCAGCAATAGGTAATCCTGTTACAAAATCCATGTTTATTATTTGCCATGGGGCATCAGGAGGTTCAATATGTTGCATTAATCCTGCTCTTTTACCAGTTAATCTTTTTGATTTTTGGCAAGAATCACAGGATTCAACATATAATTTTGTGTCTTCAGACATATTAGCCCACCAAGCAGTGTTCTTAATTCTGATCATTGTTTTGTCAAGATCAAAATGTCCAGCTAATATGTCATCATGACAAATTTTCAAGATGATTTCTTTCATAGAAGGCGGAATAACAATAACATTACTCAACTTCCTTCTATAATATAGATATCCTTCATCAATTGAAAATTTTCCTTTTTCCAAACCTTTTTGGTACTTTGGTGGAAGGGTTTTAATTAATGCTTGTATTGAAGCATTCTTTGGATCATTTAGTATGGTGCATAACTTTTTCAAGTCAGTGTCCTTATCATATGATTCCAGAATAAGCTGTAATAGCTCTTCCTCCATATCAACCACATATATCCCATGGATATGGATAATTTCATCCTCAGGATCATATGCAGGATTTGAGTCATCATTTGGTAAGGGTAACCTTGATAACATATCCACATTTGAGTGACCAATACCAGCTCTGTGAATAATTGTCATTCTCCCTCTGTACTCTTGAACAGCCAGCTGCCATCTAAACATATGTCTATTAGGTGTTTTCAAGTTTAAAAGGGATTTAACTGCACTGCAGTCAGTGACAAGTTCAAATTTCTGGTCATCTAGGTAATAATGAAGCTTTTCTAGAGCCCATACTACAGCTAAACACTCTAATTGAGTGGCACCATATTTCAATTCACTATTTCTCAAGGTTCTTGAAATATAACAAATTACTACTTCTGAAACTTTATCATTTATCACTTGTTTTTGATGGAGGGCAGCACCAAGACCAATGAGACTGGCATCAGTGTACAAAACAAATGGTTGATCAAAGTCAGGTAAAGCAAGAATTGGTGCTGACATCAAACAGTGTTTCATAGTGTCAAAGGCTCTTTGTCTTTCACTATTCCAGACAAAAGCAACATCCTTTCTAGTTAATTGGGTAAGGGGTAAAGCTATGACTTGGTAATTTTTAATATACTGTCTATAGTATCCACACATTCCCAAAAAACTTTGGAGCTCTCTTACTGTTGTAGGAGCTTTCACCTGTTGTATGGCTGCCACTTTGTTCTGGTCAACACATATCTGTAAGCCTGAAACAACATGACCAAGAACTTTTAAAGAATGGAAACCAAATTTACATTTCTTCAAAGCAAGTGTCATATTTATTTCATCCATTTTCTGGAATACTTTACACAGGTGTTTAAGATGGTCCTCAAATGATTTTGAGAATATAATGATATCATCAATATAAACCATCAGCCAACCTTCAATTATCTCTTGATGGAATGTGTTATCCATTACTTTTTGGAAAACAGAAGGGGCATTTTTAGGGCCAAATGGCATCCTAATATACTTATAAATACCCATATGAGTGGCAATCATCAGAAAGTTCTGAGAATTTTTCTCAACAGGTACCTGGTGATATCCCTTATTACCATCCAAACAGCTGATATATTTAGCCCCCTGTAAAGTAGCATGTATAGAGCTGATTCTAGGTAAAGGATAGATATCATCAACAGTATAAGTATTTAGTGCTCTATAATCACCACATAACCTGGCTTTATCTTTCTCATAAGAAATTAGGACAGGTGAGATAACACAATATTTAGGTGTTTCATCTACCTTTTCAATAATATTCATTTTTAAAAGGGTAGAGATATTGTCTTCAATATCTTTTCTCTTTGTGGGAGAAGCAGGATAAGGCTTCTTCTTTAAACTAGGTGGTATATCAGTTAATGGGCAAGACAATGAAAGTTTCATTTCCTCTTTAACTAATCCCAGTTCATGTGACCCATGAGCAAAGGCCATAGGAAAAGATTTTATCAAGTTAATGATGGAATCTTTATCCTCACCAGAAAGTTGTTCTCCAAAAGAGGCATTGTCAATTTCAGACATAAGGGCATGCATTTCCTTTGTAGATCTTCCTTTATATTGAACCACAGAATTACATGTGTTCAATTCTGGTTTTAATAATTTTTTAGGGGAGGAAATTTTAAATTTTCTCTTCCCATTCAACCCCATTGTGAAACATTGGTTTGAAGGATCCAATTTTATGCCATACTTGGTTAAAATATCATTCCCTACAATAAACCAATTGCTCAAGTTATCATTTTTCATGACAACAAAATCACAAATAGCTCTTACAAAACCATGGTTATATTTAAAAAACACTGTGGCTTTGTATTTACCAATGGGGGACAAAACAGAGCCATACCCTCTCCAATTTTCAGAAATGATAGGCAACAGTTTAGATTTATAGTCTTGATCTACTGAGGCAAGTGCTCTTTCAGATACTACACTTCCTCCAGCTCCAGAATCCAGAACAACTTCAATGCTGGTTCCATTAATCAGGACTGGTGCCTTAAGAGGGGCAATAACAATTGAGTTATCCTCAATGTTCTTTATGATCTCAGCATCCTCAACTGTAGATAAATCATTATTATCAATGTCAATAGTATTTAAATAATGAATATCTTCTTCCAGCATCAAGATTTCTTGTTGAGATTCATATGAAATATTGCTGGCACAATCACTTGATGTATCATCCAGTGCCACTGTGTCATCAGCATGCTCCTCTGTTTGTTCCACAAGATTTATTTTCTTGTCACAAACATGGCCTTTCTGCCAAGGCTTGTTGCACTTGAAGCAAGTGTTTGTTGCATACTTCTTTGGTGCAACAGGGGCAGAAGGTTTACCAACCTTTTCCAGAGGTTTTTGTTGGTAAGTGGAGGGTTTCTCCAAAGGGGTCCTAGGAATGAATCTTCTTGCATCATACTTATTGTTTAGAAGTATCTCATTGCAAGTATTAATGAAAGAAGAGGGTTCTTTGGAGAACTCAGTCCTAGCCACAATCAAGTCTCTCAGAGACATTGGTAATTTATAGAGGATCCTGTCCTTCCATAAATCAAACTCCATATTTGGGTCCATTGCCCTTAAGATTTTTACAAGTTTCATTAAAAACTCAATAGGTTTATCAGTAGAAGAGCTATATCTAGTTTCCTCATACTGCCTTTGTTGAGCCATTCTGAACTTGGAGCCACCAAATTGTGCTTTAATTAATTTCTTCCAATCCTCCCATGAGTAGTCATTCCCATCCAGGAGAACGGATTCATACCACATCAGGGCAACATTAGTGAACAAAGAAATTAATTTGGACACAATTTCCTCATCTGGGAGTTTGTAAGAATTTTTTAAATTATCAATTCTGCAAATAAATTGTTGCCAATCAGAGGAAGAATCACCATCAAATGTTGGGTACTGGTCAAGTTTTGGCCAATTCTTTTGATTTGAAGGAGTCTCCTTAGTACTAGCTTGTTTCTGAGTAAGAAGCAGCTGTAATTTCTCTAATTGTGCTGAAATCTCATTGTTTAATCCTTCTGTTGCAGATCCTGGTGCATCATCAGTTTTTGATGGAAACTCAGTGTTATCAACAGGTATTTCTGGATCAATTTTTATTTTAGATGAACTAGCCACAGGTACTGGTTGAGAATCCTGCACTATATGTTCCTTCACAGAATTGTCAGAATATTTTTGGTCATTTAACAATGAGTTCAATGTTTCTTCAATGGTTGTTAGTCTTGTTTTCATTCTTGGAAGACTAGATAAAATTTCATTGACAGTTGCAAAAGATAATTGGTTTTTATGTTGAAAAGATGACAAATGGTCACTTAATCTTTTCAGATTTATCTTATCTATTTCTACCTCCTGGCAACAGGCAGATACAGTATCTTTTAGTTTAGACAAATCATTTTTTATATTTTGCCATAAAGCAATTTTCTTTTCATGGGTTGCTTTGTAATGAGACAATTCATCAGAGACTCTCTGTGCTTCACTTTTTAATGCTTGATAACCCTGATCAGTTAACAAACTATTATATCTCTGGGTCAATTGCATATTGTTCATTATATGATTTTGCTTGGCAATAATATCTCTCAAGTGCTCATCATTAATTCTTGCTACATCTGGAGTGTTTCTCAATAAGGAAACTGAGTAACTTTCCAGACTCTCATAGAACTCAGGGTCAAGAGTTTCATCAATCACAGCCATATCAGGATTAATCATTGAGGTAGCAATTAAAAGTAATGGATTGGATACATGAGATAACTGTCTACTATTCCCAGCCTCTATAGGTCTCAAGGTTTCATCCTGCCTTCCAGATTCACCTGAAGGAACAGAGTCAGCCACAAGAAAAGGCACTTGAGAATCAATAGAGGGACGTACCAGGGTTTGCTGGGTATCACCATATTGGGCTTCCTTCTTCTTTTGCCTCCTTGATAAGGGTGGGGAGGAGTGGGGATTGCCTGGGTGGGCCTTGATGGACCTACCTGAGGTAATTGATGCTGATTTTGAGCTAAGTAGTCCCACTGTGTGTTCAGCCAGTCCCACTGCCACTTGGACACTTCTACCATCTCTTGGGATCGGGGAGCCAATTGTTGTTGATCCCTGGGAGGAAGAGGTTTCCTTTTCTCTTGGGGAGAAGTATTTTTTCTTTTCTCCCATTCTTCCAAGGCATCTACCCTTACCTTTATTTTTAAGATGTCTGTCTTTAACTCCTTTATGTGGGTTGACAGATTCTTTATCTGCTGGGACAACGGCATCTTTTTTATTTTGAAGCCTCTTGGAAGCTCTTCTGGTGGGTTTTTCTTGGGTTTCAGATCCTGAGTATTGTCCACTAGGATTTCTACTTCTTCCATTTCCACATCCTGTTTGGGGCAAGGATTTATTAGTTTGAGAAATTCTTCTTGTTAAAGGAGAACTTACAGAAGTAGGCTCATCATAATCAATTAAGTCTAGTTCTTCTTCACGTGTAGTTAAACCACTTTGATCAGTCATTTTAAGATTCTACTGAAATGAAGGAAAAGAGACAAAAATTAATTAGTCTTTATTTTTAATTTTTATTTAACAGAAATAAAATAAAAATAATAAAAAAAAAATCTTTTTAGGATAAAAAATCAACTTAAATAAAATTAATAAAAAAAAAATTTAAAACCAGGATAATGCAATCAACTGTAGAAATAAATTTGAATTTCTATTAATTTTTATTTTCAGGATTTAAATCAACTAATTTATTACCAGGATTTATTGTCAACTGAAATAATCAAATATGAATCTTTATTAATAAAAAAAATTATTTTAACTGATTAATTACCAGGACTTAATGTCAACTGAAGTAATTTAAATATGAATTTTATTACTTAAAAAGATTTATTGGATTACCAGGACTCAAAGTCAACTGAAGTAATGAAATGTTAATTATTTATTAAAAAAAAATATAATTGTCAGGACAATTTGTCAACTGGAACAATTAATTAATCAGGACAAATGTCAACTGAAAAATTATAATAATTATTTTATTTAATAAAATATTTTATTGTCAGGACAGTTTGTCAACTGGAACAATTTAAATTCAAATTAATCAGGACAATTGTCAACTGAAAAATGATAATAATTAATATTAATATATAATTATTTTATTACCTCTGGGACTAAGAACAGTTATTGCTCTATTATGGTCAACCAGGAAAAATAAAAAAAAATATAATAATAAAATTAAATTCCAATTACCAGACACCTCCCCCTGCAAAATGAGCAAATTAATGCCACTTACAGAGTGCTGAGTAAAAGGAAATACGTAGCAAATGAAGAGTGAAGAGTAACCCACAAATAGTAATTACAATAATTACCACGATATATACGATCTTTAGTCAGTATATGAACTTAAGTTTTGGAGCGCGGTTCGATTCCCGTTCGCAGCAAAAACTTTTATCACGTGACGTATGACGTTCGTCGTTTTCTTGCCTCCACTCGTCCTTTACAGGTGCTTCTACGCCGGTGGTCCTCTCGATTACGCCTCAAGTAACGTTGCGCCGTCGATATTTCGGAAAGGTTCCCAATTGTCAAGGTATACTTTTTGTCTAGAAGATTTGGTACGTAGTTCTACGAGGATTTAAAAGACTATAATGGGTTCTCAATAGATTTGTACGTATTTCTTAATTCAAGTTGAATTCTTTACTCAATAAAAGAGGTAGGGTTTTAAAATATTAATATAAATTATACTTTAGAATTACGCTATTGTAAATACTAATAATATAGAATATAAGAATAAGTTTTTTTAGTTGGTTATTGTTGTAATAAAATGAGTTGGTAAAATAGAATGATCAAAAGACAACAAAAAGAGAGGCCTTTTATAGGCAAAGGAGAGACAAAGCACGGAAATCAAATTCTAAAAACAGTAGAAAAAAAAGAGAGAAAAAGAACATTCCAGAAAAAGTATTTCAAATAATAAAGTTATTCCAAAAAGAAGGCGTCAAAAAGATTTATTTACAGAGTATGTCAGAAATACATCAATATTTTTAATATTTACTGTAAATGTCAATCCCAAATAAGAAATTTGATTTTTTTGTATATATTTAATATTATTTGAATATTTAAATCTTATTTTATATTTGTATTTTATTTTTTTAAATATAAGGTTTTATTTTTCCCAACCTGTCAAGTGAGCACGGTGTTAGAGAAAATATAAGGGACAAAATAATTTTAATTTTTCTTATTTATTTAATTAATTAATTTAATTTTAACATTCTGTAACTAGTTAATTTATAACTAATTTTAATGTAACTAAATGATAATTAAATAATAATTAAAGATGATAAGGTGCGGCTTCATCCAGTAAATAATTCCTTATTTCACTGGGTAAGTCTAGTAGCCTGGCTGACATTTTTTGTGTATTATCATAATTTTACTTATGTATGCTATTTGTGTACTCTTATTTATTATTCCCATGTATAGTTCATGTGTTTAACATAACTTATAATTACTTTTTACTCAGTCCTGGAGATATACAGGCTGACACTCGCCCACCCAAAAAAAACAATAAAAAAAATGATAAGTTATACATTTTATTTTATTAATTTGTAATTTTCAGGTATTCAGAATAAATCTGTAGCATTAAAGATTCAACTTTAAAGAAATAAAACATAATAAAATATTATGAGTACTGGTTTTTTAACCCCTCAGCTGGTTGAACAGAAATTTATTTCTGTTTAAATTTTTTAAGAAGGGTGGATAAATTAGAAATTTCTTTTTCAGGTATCCATTTATCAAATTCATTTGATTTCCCTTTAAATCTTAGTAAATACTCAGTTCCTTTTTCTTTAGTAAGGATTCTTTTCTTGAGTATTTTTTCAATCTCTGCTTTTTCCACAATTTCTTCAGGTTGCTTTTTAGGCCTTCCCCTTCTTTTTGGAAATAAGTCAGGATCATTTGCATGGTAAGGTTTCAATAATGAGATAGGGAAAACTGGATGTTTCCTATCATATGGAGCATATAATATGACTTCCACTGCATTATTCCCAACCATTTTATTTACTACAAAAGGTCCTACAAAGGGATCCTTTAATTTAACATTACCCTGTAAGTTAAAGTGTAGTGTTGATATGAGGACTTCATCTCCCTTTTTAAATTCAAATTCTTTATGAGATTTGTCCCACCTTTTCTTTTCATATTCAAATGCTTTTTGGATGCATTCTTCTGCATGCTTTCTACACATTTGTTGCATATGAATAAAGGATTTAGTGCCAGGGTGTATATCCAACCTTGGTAGTTTATTTAAATGATTTACTGGGGTATTTGGTACATATCCCAGCCAGAGTTCAAATGGTTTCTTCTCTGTTACAGAATGAGTTGTGCTGTTATAAGCAAATTCAAGGCCAGGAATTAACGTTACCCAGTCATGTGTGAATTTCTCATTGTCTTTGTATTCTAATCCAAAGGCACAATATCTTCTGATCATGTCTTCTAGAGTTTGTATCATCCTCTCAGCCAGCCCATCAGTTTGTGGATGGTGTGCTGTAGACAATTTTAATTGACAACCTGATACTTCCATCAAAGATGTCCAGAACTCTGAAGTAAATTTAGGATCTCTGTCAGAGATTATGGCTTTGGGGAACCCAGCAGTATTCATCATCTGATTCCACCATAGTAACGCCAAGTCTTTAGCAGATACCTCTTTATGGGTAGGGATAAATTTACACATTTTTGTTAATCTATCCACTATTACCCAGCAAGAAATGAAACTTTCTTTTCCTGCTAATGGCAAGCCAGTTACAAAATCCATGTTTATAATTTCCCATGGAGCTTTTGGCTGCTCTATTTGTTGTAACAACCCAGCTCTCTTCCCAGTTAATCTTTTAGATTTCTGACAAGAGTCACATGTTTCAATGTATTTTTGTACATCCTCTTTCATGTTTATCCACCAGGCTGTATTTTTAACTCTGGTTAATGTTTTGTTAAAGTCAAAATGACCAGCTAAGATGTCATCATGACAAGTACTCAACATTAACTCTTTCATAGAAGGTGTTATTACTATTACATTGCTTAACTTTTTCCTGTAATATATATATCCATCTTCAATTGATAGTTTACCTTTTTCCAACGCATTTTTATACTTTGGAGGAAAGGTTTTAATTAATGCACTCATGGAGGCATTTGTTGGATCATTAAGAATGGTAGATAGTTTAGACAAATCTTTATCAGATGAATAATTTTCCAATATAGTTTGCATAAACTCTTCTTCTAAATCCACTATATAAATCCCAAATATATGTATAACCTCATTTTCAGGTACATAAGCTGGGTTGTCAGCATCATTTGGCAAAGGACTTCTGGATAATAAATCCACATTTGAATGCAATGTTCCTGCTCTGTGAGTGATTGCCATTCTTCCTCTGTACTCTTGTACAGCTAGTTGCCATCTAAACATGTGCCTATTAGGTGTTTTCATGTTTAGTAATGATTTTACTGCACTGCAATCTGTTATAAGTTCAAACTTCTGGTCTTCCAGATAGTAATGAAGTTTCTCCAAAGCCCACACCATGGCTAAACATTCTAGCTGTGTGGCACCATACCTTAATTCTGTTTTTCTTAAGGTTCTGGATATATAACAGATAACTACTTCAGATAATTTTCCATTTATTATCTGTTTCTGCTGTAAAGCAGCATCCAAACCTATGAAACTTGCATCAGTGTACAAGATAAAAGGTAGGGTGAAATCTGGCAGTCCTAATATTGGAGCTGACATTAAACATTCCTTTAATTTATTAAAGGCGTGTTGTCTTTCATTATTCCAAATGAAAGCTTCATTCTTCCTGATTAATGTTGTTAAAGGGGCTGCAATGGATTGGTAATTTTTAATATATTGTCTATAATATCCACACATACCCAAAAAACTTTGAACCTCTTTTACATTTTTAGGTATCCCAATGTTTTTAATTGCTGCCACTTTATTCTGGTCAACACAAATTTGTAATCCAGATACAACATGCCCAAGTACTTTCAAGGATTGAAATCCAAACTTACATTTCTTTAATGCAATAGTCATATTAATTTCATCCATTTTTTGAAAGACTCTTTTCAGGTGATTTAAATGTTCATCATATGTCTTTGAAAACACTATGATGTCATCAATATAGACCAATAGCCATCCTTCAATTATTTCCTGATGAAAAACACTATCCATCAATTTTTGGAAGACTGAAGGGGCATTCTTTGGGCCAAATGGCATTCTCACATACTTATATATACCCATATGTGTGGTTATTAATAAGTAATTTTGAGAATTTCTTTCCACAGGAATCTGGTGGTAACCCTTGTTCCCATCCAGACAGGAAATATATTTTGCTCCTTGTAAGGTAGCATGGATAGAAGCTATCCTTGGTAGAGGGTAAATATCATCTACTGTATATGTATTCAGAGCTCTATAATCACCGCATAATCTTGCCTTATCTTTTTCATAAGAGATTAATACTGGTGAATTGACACAATACTTAGGTGTTGTGTCCACTTTTTCAACAATACCCATTTCCAATAACAATTTTATATTGTCTTCAATATCTTTCCTTTTTGCAGGAGATGCTGGGTAAGGTTTCTTTTTTAAGCTGCCAGGAATATTATCCAGATCACAACTTAGAGAGATTTTCATCTCATGGTCTTTGACCAATCCTAGTTCATTTCATCCATGAGCAAATGCCATAGGATATGATTTAATCAATCTCAAAATGTCTTCTTGTTCAATTTTTGAGAGTTGAGGACTGAAAGAGGCCTTTTGGATTTCATTTTCCAATTCACCCACTTCATTGGTGGTTCTTCCACCTTGCAGTTGTTCTTCTCTAGGAGAAATGGCATATACTGAATTTTCAGAACATATTTTGAATTTCCTTTTACTATTCACCCCTATGGTGAAACAACTGTTTGCAGGATCTAGTTTAATGCCAAATTTTGTCAATAAATCATTGCCAATAATAAACCAATCACTACAATTATTATTATCCATTACCACAAATTCACAAACTGCTCTAACATATCCATTATTATATTTAAAGAATACAGCAGTTTTGTATTTGCCAATTGGATTTAATACTGAACCAAAACCCCTCCTGTTCTTTGTCTGAACAGGTTCTAGTTTTTCCTGGTACTTACTATCAAGTTTCCTTAATGCATTAAGTGAAACTACACTACCTGCAGCCCCAGTGTCAAGAACGGCATTCATTTCTTTTCCACATATGATAATAGGTGCTCTGATAGGTGTTATTTTTTAAGTGTCATGAGATACATCTTTAATTATTTCAGCTTCCTCTATGGAAGTTAAAGATGTGTCTGTATGAGGTATAGCATCATTCAGGAACATTATATCCTGTTCTAATACAAATATCTCATTTTCATCATCACTGTAAGATATGTTACTCTTGCAATCCTCACTGGATTCCACATTCTCATCTTCATGATTACTAGGTTCAGAATTTTGTGAGGTTTCAATAACATTTATTCTTTTCTTACACGTGTGACCTTTAACCCAAGGTTCATTACATTTGTAACAAGTGTTATTTTCTTGTCTCTTAGGGACAAGGGGAGCTGAAGGTTTTTTCTTTTCCACTGGTAGCTTACTTGTAGTAGGTTTTACCACGTCAACACTTTGTCTGTAATTACTATACTTGGTTTCATACTTGTGGTTTAATAATATCTCATTGCATATATTAATGAATCCAGAGGTGTCTCTGACAGTCTCAGTTCTAGCTACAATAATATCTCTAACTGATATAGGCAACTTGTATATTATTTTTTCTTTCCACTCTTCATAATCCATTTTTGGATCCATAGCTTTCATTATTTTTATTAAATTCATTAAGAAGACCATGGGTTTATCTCCAGCATTTGGATTATATCTGGCCCTTTCATACAGTCTTTGTTGAGTGATTCTAAATTTTGGGCCACCAAATTGCCTTTCAATTAGTGCCTTCCATTCATTCCAGGAGTAATTAATTCCCTCACTCAATACAGATTCAAACCATAATAAGGCCACATCTGTAAATAAAGATATTAACTTTGAAGTAATTTCTTCATCAGGTAATTTATATGAAAATTTTAAGTTATCAATTCTTTGTATGAATTGTTGCCAATCAGATTTTGAATCCCTGTCAAAAGAAGGGTACTGATCTAACTTAGGCCAGTTCTTTTGGCTAGTTTTAGATTCCCTAACCTGAGGAATATTGAGTAATTCACTCACTTTAGAAAGATGATCATTAATTTCATCTTTTACTGATTTTATATTCTCAGAGCCCATGACACTATGTTCATGTTCCATCATTGGTTTATCATTAGAGTGTTTCATAAAAACTGGTACTCTTTCTACATAAGAGGTATTATCCTTTATTGTTTCAGTATTTTTCAAAATGTTGGCTACCTCAATTTCTACTCTTTGTAACCTATCCTTTATTACAGGTACATGAGTTAAAGTATCATTTACATTTGAAAAAGACAATTTTACACGTCCCTCTATGGTAGCCATAATATTCTGAGAATGTTCTAATTTAATTTCTAAATTTTTAATCTCAGAATTTAATCTTTTGTTTTCATTGATCAATTCATTATTTGAATTCTCAATAATTTTTAACTTATTGGCTGTTGTACTCAATGATTGTGTGATGTTTAATAATACACTTTCTGTATTATTGTTGGACTCTCTTGAGAATTCTTCCAATTTCTCAATTCTTAATAATAATTTACTAATTATTTTTGATTCCATTGGATTTTCTTTCAGAAAATATTCAATTTTGTCTGTTTCCAATTCAGAAGATTCATCATCAGGGTCAATTTTTAATTCATTTGATTCCATTTTTATATTAATAGTATTTTCCTGGTGATCAATAAAACTATGTACATTGTCCTCATGTAATGACAAGTCTAACATGTTATTTTCAAATGAATAATCTTTTAAATCCTTATCAATTATATCCAATAACTCTCTATCAATTTCATTACCTATAAGTAATTCATTTTTAGGATTATATAATTGATCTTGAGAAGATGGATGACTTACCACGGTCTTATTCCATTTCCCCTGCCTCTCCTTGGCTTTCCCCTGTAAGGGTGACTGCTGGATCCTTGTTGAGGAGGACTGTTGTAGTTTTGGGCATACCAATCCGACTTCCATTTGCTTACAGTTATCTTTTGGTCCTCTTCTGGGACTGGAGGTGTTGCTGTGGTATTTGGTGCCACTGGTTGTTGATGAGACCTTATATCCACTAGAGCCTGGTTGACTTCTATAAAGCCCTGTGCCGCCCTTTTCTCCAGATTGTTGATCTGGTCTAACATATTGTTTACTCTTATTGTTAGTGTATTCAGTAGGGTTGAGAGGGAGTGAATTTGCTCTTGTAAGGTGTTTTTGGACTTCTTTATTGACATTTGTTTTAAGAGCTTTTCCTTTTCCTCCATGGACATTGGTGGGGTGTTGTTTATTGTTACTGGTGATTCTTGCCCCTCCATTTGGATGTCCTGTAACAGGTCTTTCAGCTCTAGTTCTTAAGTTATAAGGTTTTGCCTTATTACTTACAATGTCATTGTTGTCACACATTTTTACGTGGATTTTTAGAGAATTGAAAGTTTAGATTTGAAAAACTTCAAAAATGAGTTTAATCAGTATTTATTATTACCACTGAAGACAATTTTATTGCTTACTTATTGGTATTAAGTGAATCTTTAAGTGCCAAAAGTCAAATATGCTTTTATGTGGTCACTTGATTTAACTGGTCTACAATATGTAGCCGTGTATTTATATTTAAAAAAGAAAATTTGTTAGTAAGATTCTTTCTAAATATTAAATGAATTTTACAAACCAATAAAAAGGGATTAAGAGTCCTGTAAAAAGAAAACAATTAATCAGTTTAATTGGTTATTATCTGCAAAGATCACAAATTTAATTGGTCTATTGACAGACTCCCACTAAGAACAATTATATGTTTAATTAGTGGTAAAATTGATGATTCAATATCACAGTTTTATTATATAACAGGGCTTCTTTTTCAGAAATCACTATATAAGTGACCCCAACCTGTTGTAATTATCCAAATATTTCTATAGGGATATTATTTACGTGCACCTTCTTTTGAAAATTTCACTTACAGGATTATAACAGAATTCTTGAGGAAAGGTCCCCAATTGTCAGGCTAAGGTCAAGTACAAGGACATGAACTAGCTTGAATAGTCAGTTGTCTAGAAGATTTTAATGGTCCTATATGAATACTGTAGTTTTAATCCACTAAGTTGTAAAATATAATCAAATATAAAGGTCTCAGTAATATAATTCTCACTATTCATATATATGGCTTACAATCTTTATAGTTGGTAGAAAAATAGATTATATAAATTCAGATACTATTCAAAAAGTCTTATAAAAGTACTAATTGATATGTATTGTAATTGATTTGGTTATATTGGTTAAATTGTAATGATAAAGAATGAAGAAATACAACCCAAAAACCTCCTCCTTTTATACACACTGAGTTCCCCAATGATTCCCTTGATGTACCACCCAATAAACAGTTAATAACGCCTCTAAACAACTAATAGACATTCCCATCAACATTCCCAGTAACCCATGACATAATTAGAAGAGTAACAACCGCCAAAATCCTGTAATAATAAGGGAAATCCATCAAAATTAAAGAAAAAGACAAAAAGAGAGTATATGCGTATAAAACAATAATATTAAAGACTAAAGGAGACTTTTTAAGGTTAATAATAGCTTAATAATAAGGGGGATTGACTGTAGAAATAATGGGGCTAATCCTGACATTATACTATGTGAAATTCCCATTCAAAAATAACCAAAATTGACTGAGAAACCACCCAAAAACTTAAAAAAGAGCGTGAGATGTGGGGTAACTACATGCAGTTCTTGGCAGGCTCTTGCACGGGTAAATCCTTGACTAAAATTAGGCGAATTTAAGCGTGGTGATGAAATAAAGTGCCAAGAGTGAGGTTATTAATGAAATTAGTGCATATAAACAAGGTCAATGCATTATTAATTAAGCTAGGACACTAAATAAGCGCCTGTCGCCTATTTTAGTGTGTTTCCCCACAGTGGGCGTAGAATGTGGGGTAATTATAGTTTGAAAAAGCTAACTTTGCTAAAAATGAAGCTATTCACATGGGAAAAAAGCAGGCAGTATGTGGCCAGTACACAGAAGCCATTTCTGGCATAAAAAACACCAAATTTGAAAAGTGTTATTTTTATGCATTTAAATAGCCAAATCAATAGTTCTAAATGAGCCCAATTGATCTGTCAAAGCGCAATTTTGATATTCTCAATTTTATAGCGCATATAGTCAACTTTTAAGTGAAATAAAGCGCATTTCTTGTTTTTTGCATAAAACAATGAATATAACAGCTTTAAGTGTACTTAAAAATTATGTAGCCTTATACTTAAGGTTCTTAAGATTACCCTAACATATTCCAACTTAATATTAAGTACATAAGACCTATAAAAGGTGGATATATGCGTGTATATAAGGTGTTATAATGGCATTTTTTGTGTATTATCATAATTTTACTTATGTATACTATTTGTGTACTCTTATTTATTATTCCCATGTATAGTTCATGTGTTTAAAATAACTTATAATTACTTTTTACTCAGTCCTGGAGATATACAGGCTGACAATAAATCCTCAGAAGTTGTAATTTGTTATATTTCAAGAACCTTGAGAAATAGTGAATTGAAATATGGTGCCACTCAATTAGAGTGCTTATCAGTTGTTTGGGCTCTTGAGAAACTTCATTAATATCTAGATGACCAAAAGTTTAAATTGGTAACTGACTGTAGTGCTGTAAAGTCCATCTTAAACCTGAAAACACCTAATAGACATATGTTCAGGTGGCAACTTGATGTTCAAGAATACAGAGGCCGGATGAAAATTATCCATAGGGCTGGAAATGTTCACTCCAATGTTGATATGCTGTCCAGACCGCCTCTGCCAAATAATGACTCCAACCCTGCTTATGTACCTGAAGATGATACTTTTCATATCCATGGTATATTTATAGTTGATATGGAAGAGGAGTTATTACAGTTAATACTGGATTCATATGATAAGGATTCTGATTTAAATAAATTAGTTACCATCTTAAATGATCCTAAGAATGCTTCAATTCAAGCATTGATTAAAACTCTTCCTGCAAAATATCAAAGTGCTTTGATGAAAGGAAAGTTTTCTATTGAAGATGGTTATATTTATTATAGAAGAAATCTTAATAATGTAATTTTAATTCCTCCTTCTATGAAAGAAACTATTCTCAAACTTTGTCATGATGACATATTAGCTGGTCATTTTGATCTAGAAAAAACATTGATTAGAATCAAAAACACTTCTTGGTGGGCTAATATGTCTGAAGATACAAAATTATATGTTGAATCTTGTGATTACTGCCAGAAATATAAAAGGTTGACAGGTAAGAGAGCAGGTTTACTAAAACATATTGAAGCACCTAATGCTCATTGGCAAATAATTAACATGGATGTTGTCACTGGTCTTCCTGTAGCAGGTAAAGACAGTTATAACTCTTGTTGGGTAATAGTCGATATATTCACAAAAATGTGCAAATTGTTTCCTACCCATAAAGATGTATCCACAAAAGAATTAGCTTTCCTATGGTGTTTTTACATGTTTAATATTATTGGTTTTCCAAAAGCCATTATCTCTGATAGGGATCCAAAATTTACTTCTGAGTTTTGGACCTCTTTGATGGATATTTGTGGCTGTGAGTTAAAGTTATCTACAGCTCATCATCCTCAGACTGATAGTCTAGCTGAAAGAATGATTCAAACTCTGGAAGATATGATTAGAAGGTATTGTGCCTTTGGTTTAGAATATAAAGACAATGACAGATTTACTCATGACTGGTCACTCTATCGCCTGGTCTTGAATTTGCATATAATAGCACTGTTCATTCTGTCACTGAGAAAAAGCCTTTTGAGCTTTGGTTAGGTTATGTCCCAAACACTCCTGCTCAGATTCTCAATAATAAATTACCTAAGTTGGAACTACATCCTGGTGTAAAATCTTTTATGCAAATGCAACAGCTATGCAGAAATTATGCTCAAAGCTGTATTGATAAAGCATTTGAATATGAAAAGAAAAGATGGGATAAATCCCATAAGGAATACACATTTAAAAAGGGTGATGAATTGTTGATATCTACTGTCCATTTCAATTTACAAGGTAACAACAAATTAAAAGATCCTTTTGTAGGACCATTTTTTGTTAAAGGAATGGTTGGTGATAATGCAGTAGAAGTTGTATTGTATTCTCCATATGATAGAAATCATCCTTTTTTTCCCATTTCTTTGCTTAAACCTTATACTTCCAACAGTGACTTATTTCCCAAAAGAAGGGGGAGACCTAAGAAAAACCCTCAGGAAGTCACAGAAACTGCAGAAATTGATAAAATTCTCAATGATAGAGTTATCACTTCTGAAAGAGGTATTGAATATTTATTGAGATATAAGAATAATTCATCTGAAAATGATGCATGGATACCTGGAAAAGAAATTTCAAATCTCTCTACTCTGTTAAAAAAGTATAAAAAGAAAAAATCTTAACATTTTTTTTATTGTTTTTTTAGAGTGAGGGAGTGACAGCCAGGCTATCTCAGGAGTCCAGTAATTTATACAATAAATTACTGCAATCATATAAAGGAATAAAATTATGTAATTACAAAAAATTATTAAAATATAATTATAAATATTTTATGAATAAATAAAGTAATTACTATACTTAATTTTATTATTAACTAAACTTTATTACATAAACAGATATAATATTCTATAATATCATGGCGTATTTTATATGTATAAATTAATTATTTAAAGTTATAATATAAGTTTAAATTTAACTTACACTTTAATTATAATTTAAATAATAAAATTTATATAAACTAAATACAACTGATTATATAATACTATCCATAAATATTGGGCGCTTCCTTGACCCTTAATTGTGTCACTAAAATTACTAAATTAATTAAAAAAATTTATTTAATATGATTAAATTTGATTTCTCATGTTAAATAAGTTTCTTTATTAAATTAATTAATTGTTTCAATTAATTTAATAATTAAATTACCTTTACTTATACTGAATGAAGATTATTTAAAAGCGTAAAAATAATTCCTTTTATTTTAATTATACTTTTTTATCTATTTTTATTCTTTCTTTAGATTTCCTTCTCATAGTTTTCATTTTCACTTAGTTATTTGTTATATTAATTCTATTCTTTTTTAGGAATTTCTGATGGGAAAAGATATTTGCTTAATCACAGGTTTATTTTTGTTGGTTTTAATTAAATTCTTTTAATTATTTCTTTCACATTATTTTACCTTTTTGTAATTACTATTGAAGCGCTCCAGAAGGTCCTCTTGCCTATATAAGGGCTTTGGAAACCTCTCTGGTAGCCCATTACTTATTATACACTCACTTAAACATATTTTTAAATATACTACTTTTATTTATTATTTTTATTAGTTCTACATATCTAATTTAAATACTATATAAATAATTATAGGTTGCTTTAAGTTTAATAATACTATCGGTGTTTTCTGCACTTTTGAACATAAGTACAAATATACATATATTATAATTTAAATCAAAACTTAACATTGCACTATGTCTCAACTCCTCTCATCCTCTCTTCTCAAAATACATATATTGTATTATTATTACACATCTTTATAATATTTTATATTTTTTCCTCCTACTGTCCCTTTTCCATCTTCTCCTCCTCCTTCTTCTAGACGACCGGCCAATAATTTTGGTCAGCCAATAAATCAAAAATTAATTTATTAATTTATTAAAAAATTTAATGATCTTCTAGGACTAAGAGTATAACTCTATTATGGTCAACTAGGAATAAAAAAATTAATAAAAATTTGAACACTTAAAATCAGTGAATCAGAAATTAAGCCACAATTACTGTTATTGCAATATAAATTTAATAATATAAGTGAGAGCTGCAAAGGTTAACTTACTATAGTGATTGAGAAATCACTTCAAAATTTTATATTATTTAGTTTAAGATAAACCTAAAAGGTCAAACCCAAGTTCAAAACATGGTCGTGGCAAAAATTATCTATTTTGGCTTGGGTGGTCCGTGCGCAATGCCGTTTGTCACAAGGTGGCATATTGTTGTTGTTGTTTGGAAAGGCCTCCAAATATAAGCCGGTCGTCTAGAAGAAGGAGAAGAAGATGGGAAAATATAAAGGAGGAGGAGAAAATGGGGGAAATATTTAGAGAAAATTAACAAATAAATTAATATAATGATTTTAGAAAAAATAAGGCAACAAGAATTTCCTGAGTTTGACACAATGGCGAGTCTAATTAAATTATAATATATTTATTCAAAGTAAGTTTTACTATCTATGCATGTTAAACACTGTTATTAATAATAGACTTGTTGCAACCATAGTTATTTATGTAAAATTTCAATTAAAATTATAGAACTAATAAAAATAATAACAAATGTAATATATTAAAAAATATGTTTTAAATGATGAGTGTATAATACGTGATGAAGCTACAGGGGATTATCCAAAGCCTTTTATTGGCAAAGGATCCTCTGAAGCGCCACAAAATAGTAATTACAAAGTAGTAATAAAGTGAAACAAGAATATAACTAAAACATAGAGATTGAGAGAAAAACATGAAACAATAAACTAAACCCATGAGTAAGTAACCAATTTTCCCACCATAAGTTCCCAAAACAATTAATTAAAAAAATCAGTAACTAAGTAAGTCTGAAACATAAGAACAGTGAGTAAAATAATGCAAAACAGATATCACAGTGGGATGTAAAGGGTTTAATTAAAACAAATAGAATTATTTTCACTCAAAGATTCATGTAATCATTTTAATCCAGTATAAAGCAAATTTAATTAATTGCTTTAACTATGTAGTTAATTTGATAACTAGTTTAAATGAAACAAATAATTAATTTAATGATATTTCTAATTTAAAGTGAGAATTTTAATACCCTCTTATTAAATAAGTGTTTTAATTTATTTAATAATTTTACTAACACAATTTAGGGTCAAAAAAACGCCCAATAATATTTTTACTAAGATATGTATTGCTTTATTCAATATTTATTTTTAATTAATTAATTTAATTACATTATAAGTTAATTTTACACTTTAAATTTATAATATATGTCTATAATTAATTCATTATTAATTTATATTTATTAAATACATAAAAATGTACCATAATTCATAGAATATATATCATGCTTAATTTAAATGTATAAAAAATTTATATAATAATAAAATTAATATAATACTTATTATATATATTTAATAAAATAATTTTATCATTTCATTATGCAATATAATATTTATTTATATACATAATAAGCATATTTTTATGCCCTCTTTTAGTTCCAGTAAATTGACATAAAATTTACTGGGCTCCTGGTATAGCCTGGCTGACAATAACCATAATTTTTACTTATAAGTTTAATTTAATTAAGGTTATATTATTTTAAGCATATGAAATACTCAGCCCTGGGGATACCTAGGCTGACACAGATCCTTCATGTAACTCTGGGGTGGTAGATATCACTTTGAGACCTGGAGAAGCTGGTTCTAGCATTAAAAGTAATCAATGTTCTATTCTTGTAATTACTCATTTAGGTTTAACTGCTACTTCAATTATAAATCCAGAGATAGCTATTATAGATGAATCTATTGATCCTGAAGTTTATGAGACTCTTGAAAATCACTCTATCTCTCTCTTGAAAAATGCTTTTGATGTAGCAACTAGTAATGATCAATATTTGAGAGACATAATCACTAAAAAAAATCAGATAATGAATAACTTACAATTGAACCAAAAATTTAATAGCTTTTTAACTGAACAAGGTTACAAGAATTTAAAGGTGAGATGAATAGGTTATCTGATGAATTGTTTAGGTACAAAGTAAATTATGAAAATAAATTTTCTTTGTGGCTAATTATTAAGAATGATCTATCCAAAGTTCAAGAGACTATTTCTATCAGTTTTCAAGAACTAGAAGGTCAGAAATTCAATTTAAAAAAATTAAATGACAAATATTCATCTCTGTAAAATAAGAATCAATTAGCTTTTACAACCATGAATGAAACATTAGCCAGTATTCCAAGGGTGAGAACTAAGTTAAGAAACATTGAGGGACAATTGAATTAATTGTTATTTGACTCAAAATACTCTGTCAATTCTGAGAAGGAAATTTTTGCATAGGCTACTCCTTATGTACCTGAGCCAAGCTCCTCTAGAGAATAATTAGTACAAGAGAAACCTTTAGATAGTTCTGACTTTCCATCAAAAATTGATGATGCACCCTGTTCATCTGAAAATGTATTAAATTATGAGATTACAGCTCAATTAGAGAAATTGCAACTTCTTCTTACACAGAAACAAGTAAACCAGAAGGAAATTTCCTTGAATGAGAAAAATTGACCCAAACTTGACCAATACCCAACATTTGATGGTGATTCTTCCTCTGACTGGCTTAAATTCATCTGTAGAATTGATAATCTTAAGAAATCTTATAAACTAACCGTGCAGACAATCCTATAGTACTAGCTATAGGCCTTGACCAAGGGAGTTGGAGTAAAACTGGAGAGAAAACTTCTGTCCCTTATAAAAATACCAGGTGAGATTTATTTGCTACAGAAAATTAGAGACTGTTACTATACCCCATCCAGTACACTTCTTGACTGCTTAACAAGTCAAGACAGCAGCCAATAGTAGACCACTGAGAATCAAAGAACCAGAAACTTGAAATGCAGAAAGATCCACACCAGAAAAATAAAACACTGTGCACTTGTTGCACAGAAAACAGCAATAATACTTGATGCAGGTTGCAAAGATACACCAGAGAAACCAGTTTCCAAAGTTGAGTTAAATGAAGAACTAACCTTGCAATAAAGTCAATTGTGGCCAAAAAACAGTGAAAACTGAGTGAGAAACAATGATATCATCTCTGGATGGTTGTATGATAATTAAAGTTGCCCCAAACTGTCTTATTCACTATGTAAACACAGACCACTATCTAAGAGCCCATGCACACCAACAAATTTGGCGTTCTTGAGTGCCAAATTGTATAAAACCCCTCTAGAAACGCTTCCCAGACTTCTAGCACCGAGGTGGGTGGGCCGCCCAATGTCGGGAGGCCCTCCTGAGGCGTCCAGACCACCCTGAAGCCAGAAAACCTCCAAAAATCTCCAAAAATACCCAAATACTTAGAAAAATCTACTACAACTACTAAAACCTTTAAACACATAATTAGGCTATAACAACGTTGTGACATAAAATGTAGAGAAAAATTAGCTCATTCCAATGGCACTAAGCGCTTTACCCTAAGACTTAAGGTTAGCCCATAAAAAACATAAAACAAAATTAAACATCTATCTTTTTAAATGAAAAATGAGAAATTATCCCCTTAATACTTCTCATCTGAAAAATGTCATCAAGACATAAAATATAGAGAAACCCAGGGCTATACAATGGTAGTACCCAGATCCCCAAAGTCCCAATATTTGCTGAATAAAACTAGAAAAACACCCAATTATTTAACCAATGTCAATTAAGACATACCAAAACAATGCCAAATAGACCAACAAAGGCCTCTTCCAATGTTGGAATACCACACTGGATGAAGAAATTGTGTCTAAATTAATTTCTTTGTTTTCCTATGTTTCCCTCATGTGTTATGAGTCTGTCCTTTTGGATAATAATGATTACTCTTGGGAGGATTGGAAAAAATTAATTAAAGCACAATTTGGTTGGTCTAAAATATAGGTTAGCCCAACAAAGGCAGTATAAGGAATCTAGATATAGCTCATCCTCTACAGAAAAACCTATTAAGTTCCTGATGAAGCTAGTAAAAATCTTGAGAGCAATGGATCCAAAGATGGAATATGAACTATGGAAGGACATGATCTTTGATGAATTTCCAATGTCTTTGAGACTTAATTTTTTCAAGAACTGAATAATCCAGAGAGCCATCTTCCTTTATTGATACTTGTAATGAAGTTCTTTTAAATAAAATGTATGAATCTAAGAAGTTCTTGCCAAGACCTTCAGTGGAGAAACACCCCAACTACCAACAATAACTTCCTGAAAAAGTTTGTCAGGCTGAGGTCAAGTACAAGGACCTGAACTAGCTTGTATAGTCTTTGTCTAGAAGATTTAAATTGTCCTATATGAATAATGCAGTATAAATCCAAAAAATAATAAAATATAATTCAAAATAAAGGTCTCAGTAATATAATTCTCACTAATTTTATATGTGGCTTACAATCTTTTTAGTTGGTAGAAAAATAGATTATAATAATTCAGATACTACTCAAAAGTCTTATAAAAGTACTAATTGAAGTGTATTGTAATTGATTTGGTTATATGGTGTAAATTGTAATGATAAGGAATGCAGAAAACAAGACCAAAAACCCCCTCCTTTTATACACACTAAGTTTCCCCAATAACCACCTTGATGTACCATCCAATACAATGTTAATGACACCTTCAAACAAGTAATAGACCTCTCCATCAACACCCCTAGTGACCAATAACATAATTAAACAAACAACAACCACTAAAATCCTATTAATAATAAGGGAGATCCATCAAAATTAAAGAAAAGACAAAAAGAGAGTATATGCGTGGAAAACAATATTATAACAAGGTGAAAGGAGACTTTTTAAGGTTAATTATAGCTGAATAATAAGGGGAATCTACAGTAGAAATGGAGGGGCTAATTGTCGGTCAGTCGTCTAGAAGAAGGTAAGGAAAAGAGGAGAAAAGGAGGAGGACAAGGGAAAAATAAAAGAAATAAACTACAATAGAATATTTAATTTATTTAAAAGGAAAACAACGGCGAGTAACTTTAGAGATGACAAAAACTTAAGATTTATTAATAATAATATTATTTAATGTAAGGGTTCTGCGCGGCAAACACTTTTAATTACTATCAGACTTAAAGCAACCTTTCAATTGTTATATAGAATTTTAATTAGAATTGTATTACTAATAAAAAAATATAAACGTAGTAAAATAGTATTTAATTTGTGGAGTGTATAATAAGTGATGAGGCTACAGGGGATTATCCAAGGCCCTTTTATAGGCAATGGGTCCTCTGAGGCGCCACTATATTTGTAAATACAATGATTAGAATATAATAAAACAAGTATATCAAAGAGTAAATGAAACATAACAATGTAGAGAAAAATATGAAACAAATAATTAAAACCCCAATTAAGAATCCAATTTTTCCGCCATTAATTCCCAAATCAGTAAGTAAAAATAGTGAATAACTAAACAAGATTGGAACATAGGAACTATGAGAAAAATAATTCCAAACAGATGGTACAGTCTGATTTAAGGATATTTTAAGTGAAACAAAAAAATACTTTGACGAAACAAAACATGTAATTAATCTCAATTTAGTATAAATTAATTAATTGGTTTTTCCTGACACAATTAACGGTCAAAAGAAGCGTCATTAATTATTGTTTAGTATTATATGAAAAGGTGTTATTTAATATATAAATTTAAATAATTAATTTACATATATTATAAGTCAATTTTACACTTATAATTATAATATATGTTTTTTAATTAATTAAATATAAATTTATAATTATTAAATAACATAAAAATGCGCCATTATTTGTAGAATATATTATATTATGTTCAATTTAACTGTATATAAAAATTTATATAACCAATAAAATTAATATAACACTTGTATATAATAAAATACTTATATAATTTTATTATGCAATAAAATATTAATTTATATTCATTAAATACAATTCTTACCCACTCTTTCAGGTTTTATACGTTACATATCATTTACTGGACTCCTGGAATAGCCTGGCTGACACTCCCTCACTCTAAAAAAACAATAAAAAAATGCTCAGATTTTTTCTTTTTGTATTTTTTCAACATAGTAGGCAGATTTGAAATTTCCATGCCAGGTATCCATGCATCATGTTCAGATTATTTGTTCTTATATCTCAATAAATATTTAGTCCCTCTTTCAGAAGTGATAATTCTATCATTGAGAATTTTATCAATTTCTGCTGTTTCTGTGACTTCCTGAGGGTTCTTCTTAGGTCTTCCTCTTCTTTTTGGAAATAAGTCACTGTTGGAAGTATAAGGCTTAAGCAAAGAAATGGGAAAGACAGGATGTTTCCTATCATATGGAGAATACAATACAACTTCTACTGCATTATCACCAACCATTCTTTTAACAAATGGTCCTACAAAAGGATCTTTTAATTTGTGGTTACCTTGTAAATTGAAATGGACAGTAGAGATCAACACTTCATCACCCTTGTTAAATGTGTATTCTTTATGGGATTTATCCCATCTTTTCTTTTCATATTCAAATGCTTTATCAATACAACTCTGAGCATGTTTTCTGCATAGCTGTTGCATTTGCATAAAAGATTTTACACCAGGATGTAGTTCCAACTTAGGTAATTTATTATTGAGAATCTGAGCAGGAGTGTCTGGGACATAACCTAACCAAAGCTCAAAAGGCTTTTTCTCAGTGACAGAATGAACAGTGCTATTATATGCAAATTCAAGACCAGGAAAAAGAGTGACCCAATCATGAGTAAATCTGTCATTGTCTTTATATTCTAAACCAAAGGCACAATACCTTCTAATCATATCTTCCAAAGTTTAAACATTCTTTCAGCTAGACCATCAGTCTGAGGATGGTGAGCTGTAGACAATTTTAACTCACAGCCACAAATATCCATCAAAGAGGTCCAAAAATCAGAAGTGAATTTTGGATCCCTATCAGAGATAATGGCTTTTGGAAAACCAATAATATTAAACATGTAAGACCACCATAAGAAAGCTAATTCTTTGGTGGATACATCTTTGTGGGTTGGAATAAATTTGCACATTTTTGTGAATCTATCCACTATTACCCAACAAGAGTTAAAGCTGTCTTTACCTGCAACAGGAAGACCAGTGACAAAATCCATATTAATGATTTGCCAGGGAGCACTAGGTGCTTCAATGTGTTGTAATAACCCTGCTCTCTTACCTGTTAACCTTTTAGATTTTTGGCAGGAATCACAAGATTCAACATATAATTTTGTGTCTTCAGACATATTAGCCCACCATGCAGTGTTTTTGATTCTAATCAATGTTTTTTCAAGATCAAAATGACCAGCTAATATGTCATCATGACAAAGTTTGAGGATAGTTTCTTTCATTGAAGGAGGAAGAACAATTACATTGGTAAGCTTCCTTCTATAATATAAATAACCATCTTCAATAGAGAACTTTCCTTTATTTAAAGCATTTTGGTACTTTGCAGGAATAGTTTTTATTAATGCTTGAATTGAAGCATTCTTAGGATCATTTAAGATAGTAACCAATTTATTTAAAGCAGAATCTTTATCATATGAATCTAGTATTAACTGTAATAACTCCTCTTCCATATCAACTATAAATATACCATGGATATGAACAGTATCATCTTCAGGTACATAAGCAGGATTGGAGTCATTATTTGGCAGAGGCAATCTGGAGAGCATATCAACATTAGAGTGAACATTTCTAGCTCTATGGATAATTGTCATCCTTCCTCTGTATTCTTGAACAGCAAGTTGCCACCTGAACATATGTCTGTTAGGTGTCTTTAGGTTTAAGAGAGATTTAACAGCACTACAGTCAGTTACCAACTCAAATTTTTGGTCATCCAAATAGTAATGAAGTTTCTCAAGAGCCCAAACAACTGCTAAGCACTCTAATTGAGTGGCACCATATTTCAATTCACTATTTCTTAAGGTTCTTGAAATATAACAAATTACAACCTCTGAGGATTTATCATTAATAATTTGCTTTTGGTGAAGGGCAGCACCCAGACCAATAAAGCTAGCATCTGTATAAAGGACAAATGGCTTGTTAAAATATGGAAGAGCCAATATAGGGGCTGTCATTAAGCAACTTTTTAATGTATCAAAAGCTTTTTGACAGTTATTATTCCAGAGAAAAGCAACATCTTTTCTGGTCAATTTTGTAAGAGGAAAGGCTATGACCTGATAATTTTTAATATATTGTCTATAATAGCCACACATACCCAAAAAACTTTGGATTTCTCTTACAGAAGTTGGTGCTTTTACATTCTGAATGGCAGCAACTTTATTATGGTCTACACAAATTTGTAAGCCTGACACAACATGGCCAAGGACTTTCAAAGATTGAAAACCAAATTTACACTTTTTTAAAGATAAGGTCATATTGATTTCATCCATTTTTTGGAAAACTCTATTCAAGTGAATCATATGTTCATCAAAAGTTTTAGAAAAAACAATAATATCATCAATATAAACCATGAGCCAACCTTCAATAATTTCTTGATGGAAAGTGTTATCCATGACTTTCTGGAAAACTGAAGGAGAATTTTTAGGGCCAAATGGCATCCTAACATACTTATATATTCCCATATGAGTAGCAATAAGCAAAAAAATTTGAGAATTTTTCTCAACTGGAACTTGATGATAACCTTTATTACAATCCAGACAACTAATAAATTTTGCACCTTGCAAGGTAGCATGTATTGAATTAATTCTGGGTAAAGGATAAATATCATCAACAGTATAAGTATTTAAAGCTCTGTAATCTCCACATAATCTAGCTTTATATTTTTCATAAGAAATCAAGACTGGGGAGATGACACAATATTTGGGGGTCACATCCACTTTCTCAATGATATTCATTTTCAATAATGCTTCAATATTATCTTCAATATCTTTTCTTTTTGATGGAGAAGCAGGATATGGTTTTTTCTTAAGGGTAGGAGGAATATCACTCAAATTACAGGATAAGGTAATTTTCATCTCTTCTGAAAAATTCCCAAGACATGAGAACCATGAGCAAAAGCCATAGGGAAAGAGGTAATAGAGGCAACAATAGAATCCTTTTGTTCACTAGTCAACTGATCACCAAAAGAAGCGGTATTTATTTCATGTAATTAATCATCCATTTCAGTTGTTGTTCTACCTTTACATTGGTTCAGTGAGTTACAAGATTTCAACAAATGCCCAGAAGGTCTAGGAGAAGAAATTTTGAATTTTCTTTTCCCATTCATTCCTAAGGTAAAGCAATTATTTGCTGGGTCCAGTTTCACACCAAACATGGTTAAAATATCATTTCCCATAATAAACCAATTGCTCAAATTATCATTTTTCATGACAACAAACTCACAAATAGCTCTGACAAAACCACCATTATATTTGAAAAATACAGAGGTTTTGTATTTGCCAATAGGAAATAAGGTAGAACCATACCCTCTCCATTTTTCAGAAGTTATAGGCAATAATTTACTCAAATATTCCTTATCCACTGAAGCCAAAGCTTTTTCAGATACTACACTTCCTCCAGCACCAGAATCAAGAACTACATCAACATTTTTACCATTAATGATAACAGGTGCCTTTAAAGGGGATATAGGAATATAATTGTTAGTAATATCTTTAATTATCTCAGCATTTTCTACTGAAGATAAATTCAATACACAATCTTCAGATATATTATTTAAATAATGGATATCATGTTCCAACATTAAAACATCTTTAACAGAGTCATTGTCATAGGAGATATTACTTTCACAGTCACTGGAAGAATTATTGACATCAAGTTCAACTTCATCAGTGACTTCATTTTGTTCAACAAGATGAATTTTCTTGTCACAAACATGACCCTTCTGCCACGGTTTGTTACATTTATAACAAGTATTTGTTGCATATTTTTTAGGTGCAACTGGGGCAGAGGGTTTACCAGATTTTTCTGGGAGCCTTATAGAAGGTTTATTCTGATCATTATAAGATTTACTAAGGTAATTCTTTGGTTCATATCTATGGTTGAGTAGTACTTCATTACAGATATTAATGAAAGAAGAATTTTCCCTTACATGCTCAGTTCTAGCAACAATCAAATCCCTAAGAGAATTTGGTAATTTATACAAGATTTTATCTCTCCAAATATCATAATCCATCTTTGGATCAATTGATCTAAGGATTTTAGTTATTTTCATCAGAAAAACAATGGGCTTTTCAACAGAGGAGGATACATATTGTCAGTACAGTCTAGTATATAAGTATGATATAATAGTGTTATTTTATGGTCCTACTACTTATTAATAAATGATTTAGTGATTAAACCTCAGGGGAAGACTAATAGAATAGTTACACTCAAATAAAACTCACAATACTTGGATTTAAATGCGTGCTAGTGGTGGAAAATAGAAGAATAAAATATAGTTATAGCTTATATAAAGATAATATCAATTTATAAGGGCTTTATAATATATTTCTGAATGCTAATAGTTGTATTGTAGTGTTTTTTTGAAGTGTAGTAATTGAATGATGATAATAAACCGTCAAAATCCCCGCTTACTTATACCCAAATCCACTGGAGTGCACAGACCTTCAATCCAGATGATGTCACTGCTATCCCCGGCAATTACAGCACTGTGAGGGCCCATCACCTCCCCATGGCGTCCAATTCAAGCAGTTTCAACACCCAGACCTCCAGTAAGGACCCTCCATCACTATTAATAATAACACAGAGTCATACCATAAATAGAAAACCCAGATAAAAGCAGATACCATAAAGAAACAGGTAAAATAAATAATCAAAAAGAGATTTAATGAAACTAAAAGCATATAAAGGAAACAAATAAAATTTCCAAGCCCCCAATAACATCCCCAAGCATCCACATTAACTCAGAAACATCCTTCCAACCCATAAATCCGTGAATAACCATCCAAGGAAGTAATTTTAGTTGTCCAAACTGGGTGTATGCGCCTGATATAGGTGTCTATGCTTCTGTAGGCGTTGTGAGTGCACTGATTTCGTCCATATGACCTAAAATAAGCAGAAAAACAAAGGTTATAGGCTATTAAGCGGCTAAAACCCACTTATATACCTAAATATACATAATATACTGCATATTTCACTGAATATGAGATTTATGTATACATATAAGCTTATGTATGTCAATAATTACTTCATATCACTTAAGATAAGTATATTATGACTCTATTAACACCTTAATAAGTATTATTAGGCAAGGGATAAGCTATTTAAACTATTATAAATTATATAATAGAATAATAATTATATATATATAGTAAAATAATATATATTATTATTTTAACCTTATTTTTAAGATATAAGCTTAATCTAGTTAAGTTTATCTTATTTTAAGCATAAGAAATACTCAGTCCTAAGGATATTTAGGCTGACACTCCCTCACCCCAAAAAAAACAATAAAAAAAATGTTAAGACATTTTAATTAAACTTAAGGAGTGAAATAATAAAATAAAAAATTAATTTTTATAATACATATACTGAATGAACAGTATTATTTAGATTTAAATTTTTTCAAGAGATTTTTAAGATCAGAGATTTCATTTTCTGGAATCCACTGGTCATATTCACTTGATTTATTTTTAAATCTTAATAGATACTCAACTCCCTTTTTTTAGTAAGGTGTCTCTTTTTAAGTATCTTTTCAATTTCTGCCTTTTCCACTATTTCTTCAGGTTGCTGTTTATGCCTTCCTGATCTTCTTGGAAATAGAGCAGTATCATTAGAATGGTATGGTTTTATAAGAGAAATAGGAAATACTGGATGTTTTCTATCATAAGGTGCATATAGAATAACCTCAACAGCATTATTACCAACCATCTTTTTAACTACAAATGGTCCAATGAATGGATCCTTCAATTTAACATTACCATTTAAATTGAAATGTAGCATTGAAATAAGGACTTCATCACCCTCTTTGAACATTTGTTCTTTATGGGCTTTATCCCATCTTTTCTTTTCATACTCAAAAGCCTTATTTATACATTCTTGAGCATATTTTCTGCATAGTTCCTGCATCTGAAGAAAAGATTTAGTACCTGGATGAATATCCAATCTAGGTAACTTATTAAGAGTTTTAGCAGGGGTATCAGGTACATAACCCAACCATAACTCAAATGGCTTTTTGCCAGTGACAGAATGTACTGTACTATTATATGCAAATTCTAAACCTGGGATAAGGGTTACCCAATCATGCGTGAATTTGTCATTGTCTTTAAAATTAAGACCAAAAGCACAGTATCTTCTTATCATATCTTCTAAGGTTTGTATCATTTATTCTGCTAGCCCATCAGTTTGTGGATGGTGTGCTGTAGAAAGTTTTAATTGACACCCTGAAACATCCATAAGTGACGTCCAGAACTCAGAAGTAAATTTAGGATCTCTGTCAGAAACTATTGCTTTGGGGAAACCTTCTGTATTTAACATTTGTGTCCACCATAAAAAAGCTAAGTCCTTTGCAGAAACCTCTTTGTGGGTAGGAAAAAATTTACACATCTTTGTAAATCTATCTACAATTACCCAGCAGGAGTTATAACTCTTATGCCCTGCTATTGGCAAACCTGTTACAAAGTCCATGTTAATGATTTCCCATGGAGCTTTTGGTTGCTCAATTTGTTGTAATAAACCAGCTCTTTTTCCTGTTAATCTTTTAGATTTTTGACAAGAATAACATGTTTCAACATATTTCTGAACATCCTCAGACATGTTAATCCACCAAGCTGTGTTTTTTACCCTGGTTAATGTTTTATTGTAGTCAAAATGACCTGCTAATATATCATCATGACATATACTTAACATTAACTCCTTCATTGAAGGGGGAATTACAATTACATTACTTAATTTTTTCCTGTAATATATAAAACCATCCTCAATGGAAAATTTTCCTTTTTCTAATGCCTCTTTATACTTAATTGGTAATGTTTTTATTAAAACATTCATTGAAGCATTAGATGGATCATTTAATATTGTAGTTAATTTACTTAAGTCAGGATCTGAATTATAATTATCAAAAATTTATTGCATAAATTCATCCTCAAGATCTACAATATAAATGCCATAAATGTTAATAATCTCTGACTCAGGAACATAAGCAGGATTATCATCATTATTAGGCAGAGGTACTCTAGATAACAGATCTACATTAGAGTGAAAGGTTCCTGCTCTATGTGTAATAGTCATCCGTCCTCTGTATTCTTGTACAGCTAATTGCCATCTAAACATGTGTCTATTAGGAGTTTTCATGTTTAAGAGTGACTTAACTGCACTACAGTCAGTGATTAACTCAAATTTTTGGTCCTCAAGGTAGTAATGTAGCTTTTCAAGAGCCCATAATACTGCCAAACATTCAAGTTGAGTAGCACCATATTTCAATTCACCACTTCTCAGAGTACGTGAAATATAGCAGATTACTACTTCTGACATTTTACGTTCAATAAGTTGTTTTTGATGTAAAGCAGCACCTAGTCCAATAAAACTTGCATCTGTATATAATACAAAAGGTAATTGGAAATCTGGTAATCCCAAGATAGGAGCTGTCATTAAACATTCTTTCAACTTATTAAAAGCTTGTTGTCTTTCATTATTCCAAATGAAAGCATCTGATTTCTTTATCAGTGTGGTCAGTGGTGCAGCAATTGATTGGTAGTTTTTATATATTGTCTATAATAACCACACATTCCAAGAAAAGATTGTACAACCTTCACATTTTGAGGAATGCCAATATTCTTTATTGCAGCCACTTTATTTTGGTCTACACATATTTGTAAGCCAGATACAATATGACCAAGCACTTTTAAAGATTCAAACCCAAATTTACATTTTTTCAATGCAAGGGTCATTTTTATTTCATCCATTTTCTGAAATACTTTCCTTAAATGGATTAAGTGTTCATCAAAAGTTTTAGAGAACACTATGATGTCATCAATGTATACCATTAACCATCCCTCAATCATTTCATTATGGAATGTTATATCCATTAACTTTTGAAATACTGATGGAGCATTTTTTGGTCCAAATGGCATTCTGACATACTTATAAATTCCCATGTGTGTTGTTATCAACAAAAAGTTCTGTGAATTCTTTTCAACAGGAATTTGATGGTACCCTTTATTTCCATCTAGGCAACTTATATATTTAGCACCTTTAAGGGTAGCATGTATAGAGGCAATCCTTGGCAAGGAATAAATATCATCTACTGTAAATGTATTTAATGCTCTATAATCACCGCACAGTCTTGCTTTATCTTGTTCATAAGAAATCAGCACTGGTGATATTACACAATATTTTGGTGTAGTTTCAACCTTCTCAAGAATGTTCATTTTTAATAACATCTTAATATTATCCTCTATGTCTTTCCTCTTCATTGGTGAATCAGGGTATGGTTTCTTTTTAAGACTAGCAGGAATATTATCCATATCACAGGTTAAACTAATTTTCATTTCATGATCTTTTACAAGGCCAAGTTCATTTGTACCATGTGCAAAAGCCATTGGAAAAGCTTTAATTAATTCCAAAATATTATCTTTCTCAGTTTCACTTATCTGAGTGCCAAATGATGCTTTTTAAATTTCTGTTTCCAGAAGTTCCATCTCATTGGATTCTCTTCCTTTAGACGGGGAATTCGTTACTGACTCAATGTGTAAGACAGTGTTAAAAGAATTTATTTTAAATTTCCTTTTACCATTCATGCCAATTGTAAAATTGTTATTAGCAGGGTCTAATTTTACACCAAATTTAGTCAGAATATCATTTCCAATGATAAAACAGTTACTACAATTAGTATTATCCATTACTACAAAGTCACAAGTTACCCTTACATAACCATGTTGATGTTTAAAGAAAACAGCAGCTTTGTATTTACCAATGGGGTGTAGTACTGATCCAAAACCTCTCCAATTTTTATTCTGAAGTGGTTCAAGCTTAAACTTATATTCACTATCAATTTTCTGTAATGTATTAGTGGAAACAACTGAACCAGCAGCTCCTGTGTCCAATACTATATTATAATTTTCACCAGAAATGATAGCTGGAACCGTGATAGGTGTCATTCTAAATTTATCAGCTTGTATATCCTTAATGATTTCAGCATCCTCAAAATTCATTAAAGATTCATTTGAGTCCATATTTAATATTGGATTTTCAAAGATGGACAAATCATCTTCCAACATACAGACTTCATTTTCATCACTATATGAGATATTTCTGTCATAATCACTTGATTCTTTACTTTTTTCAGTTTCAGTTTCAGATTCACGTTGATTTTCAACAATATTTATGTTTTTCTCACATTTGTGACCTTTAACCCAAGGTTTGTTACACTTATAAAAAGTATTTGTTTCATACTTTTTAGGTACTACAGGTGCAGTAGGTTTTTTCTGCTTCTCCTGAAGTGTTCTTGAATTCTGAGTTTTTACAGGTTCAACATTTTGCTTATAAGTGGAATACCTTGATTCATACTTATGGTTTAATAATATTTCATTGCAAATATTAATAAAGTCAGAATATTCAGTAACATTTAATGTTCTAGCTACAACAATGTCTCTGACAGATATAGGTAATTTGTATATTATCTTATCTTTCCATAAGTTAAAATCCATATGAGGCTCAATGGCTTTTAATATTTTGTTTAAATTCATTAAAAATACCATAGGTTTGTCACCATTCAACGGATTATACCTAGTCTTCTCATACAGTCTCTGCTGAGTAAGCCTGAATTTAGAACCTCCAAATTGTTTTTCAATAAGTTGTTTCCATTCAGCCCAAGAGTAGTCTCTACCCTCACTTAAGACAGCTTCAAACCATAATAAAGCAACATCCTTAAATAAAGAAATTAATTTTGATGTTATCTCTTCATCTGGTAACTTATATGATAATTTCAAGTTGTCAATTCTTTGAATAAAATGTTGCCAATCAGAGCTAGCTTCCCCATCATAAGTTGGGTACTGATCTATCTTAGGCCAGTTCTTCTGATTGGATTTTATCTCACTAATCTTAGGTAAATTCAACAACTCATTTACTTTTGATAAATGGTCTTGTATTTCTTCCTGCACGGATTTGTGACTTACATTTTCAGATTTGACACTACCACCAGATGGTTTTAATTGTGGTGGTACAGGGAAGGAATGAGATTCACTTTTGCCAATGAAAGGATTATTATTATATTGATTATACTTATTATTATCCTGGTTCATCAGTAGATTGGCTGTTTCAATCTCAACTTTAGTTAATCTTTGTAGCAACTCAGAGACACTTTGATTTGTCTGGGAAAAAGATAACTTTGTTCTTGATTCAGTTTTTAATAAATGTGTTTCATATAATTTTTCTAACTCACAATATTTGTTTGAAAGGTCATTATATTTATTACTCAATGAATCATATTTAAGAGTTAGAGACAAATGTTCTTTCTCTAATTCTTTATTACGTGTTGCTAATTGAGAAATGTTCAATGTCAAGGATGAAATTGTATCACTAGTGAGTTTAACTGTCTGTTCCTCACAATCAGTCATTCTATTCCACAATGCTGAAACAATTCTATGGACAGTTGGATTATTGTTAAAATATTCCATGTCCTCCTTTTCAATTCTCTCACTCTCCTGTGAACTTCTCATCTCACTAGTAGGTGGTTGCAACTGAGGATTAACTGTATTATCATTGTATATAGTACTTTTATTATGGACAAAAGACAAGTCAGGTGTATTTACTCTAAAACCTAAATTTCTTAAATCCTCCTCTATTTTTTGTACAGATTTAACATCAATAGAATTACCTATATTGTAATTATCAGTATTATGTCTAATCTGAGAGGGTAAGTTACTTACCAAGGGATGGTTGCCAGTCCTGATTTTTGGCGCTTTTTTCCCTTGTAAGGGTGAGCTGAGGAAGTCAGATGAGGGGGTGGATCCCTGTTGCAACTGTGGCTTGTCCACTGTTGGTGAAACCAGTCCCATTTCCATTTGTCTACCAGGATTTTCTCCTGGGAGTGAGTGGACCCTCCTTGGGTAGGGGGTTGCTGATTTGATTGACTGGGCTGGCCTCCCTTTAATTCTGCCATTGCCTGATTCATCTGCTGAAACCCTACCTTGCAATTGTTTTGCAACTGCTCTACTTCTTTGAACATGAGAGATTTTGATTCCTCCAACTTCAGAACCTGTTTGGCCAGGTGGGACAGTTGATCCTGAAGAGGAGGAGACGTCTTTTTGATAGTTACCTTTTTTAAGAGGGCGTCCTTTTCCTCTATACTCATGCTTTCTGGCTGGGGGTACTGTTGTCCCTCCATGGTGATGTCCTGGAAAGTTTTTGTTAGCTTTAGACCTGGTATTATAAGCAGGCTGTTCACTTACACTATCCTGGGGAGCACTCATATTGTTCAGAATGACAATATTTTACGTCTACAAAAGGAAAAAACTCTATGGAATTAGTAGACAAAAGATATTAGCAATTATATCACTAATAAAAAAGCAATGGAGCTTACCCTGAATTTATATCTTTATTTATTTAAATAAAATGTAAGAAAAATTCAAAAAATCTGTTAAAAATATAATAATAAGTTTAACTAGACCTCTATAAGGGTGAATAATTAGCTTACCAAGCTTTAGCCAAATACCAATTTAATTGGGTGTTATATTGGTGTCCAAATACCAAGTGAAATTGGGTTTATATTGGGTACAGTTACTACTGTAAATATCTAATTTTTATGATAAAAAATTAGTACAATTATTATAAGGGTTCTTTTCCGCAATCAATGAGTTATGATGACCCACTAATATGCAGCAGACCCAAATATTTGGTTAATTTTGAGTTGTAATAAGGTAAAAATCACGTCCCAAGGCTTATACTAAATAATAAGTAAAATATAAGGAAAGACCCCCAATTGTCAGTACAGTCTAGTATATAAGTATGATATAATAGTGTTATTTTATGGTCCTACTACTTATTAATAAATGATTTAGTGATTAAACATCAGGGGAAGACTAATAGAATAGTTATACTCAAATAAAACTCACAATACTTGGATTTAAATGCGTGCTAGTGGTGGAAAATAGAAGAATAAAATATAGTTATAGCTTATATAAAGATAATATCAATTTATAAGGGCTTTATAATATATTTCTGAATGCTAATAATTGTATTGTAGTGTTTGTTTGAAGTTTAGTAATTGAATGATGATAATAAACCGTCAAAATCCCCCCTTACTTATACCCAAATCCACTGGAGTGCACAGACCTTCAATCCAGATGATGTCACTGCTATCCCCGGCAATTACAGCACTGTGAGGGCCCATCACCTCCCCATGGCGTCCACTTCAAGCAGTTTCAACACCCAGACCTCCAGTAAGGACCCTCCATCACTATTAATAATAACACAGAGTCATACCATAAATAGAAAACCCAGATAAAAGCGGATACCATAAAGAAACAGGTAAAATAAATAATCAAAAAGAGATTTAATGAAACTAAAAGCATATAAAGGAAACAAATAAAATTTCCAAGCCCCCAATAACATCCCCAAGCATCCACATTAACCCAGAAACATCCTTCCAACCCATAAATCCGTGAATAACCATCCAAGGAAGTAATTTTAGTTGTCCAAACTGGGTGTATGCGCCTGATATAGGTGTCTATGCTTCTGTAGGCGTTGTGAGTGCACTGATTTCGTCCATATGACCTAAAATAAGCAGAAAAACAAAGGTTATAGGCTATTAAGGGGCTAAAACCCACTTATATACCTAAATATACATAATATACTGCATATTTCACTGAATATGAGATTTATGTATACATATATGCTTATGTATGTCAATAATTACTTCATATCACTTAAGATAAGTATATTATGACTCCATTAACACCTTAATAAGTATTATTAGGCAATGGATAAGCTATTTAAACTATTATAAATTATATAATAGAATAATAATTATATATATATATAGTAAAATAATATATATTATTATTTTAACCTTATTTTTAAGATATAAGCTTAATTTTGTTAAGGTTATCTTATTTTAAGCATAAGAAATACTCAGTCCTAAGGATATTTAGGCTGACACATATCTAGTATTCTCATACAGTCTCTGCTGAGCTAACCTGAATTTTGAACCACAAAACTGATTCTCAATCAAGGATTTCCAATCATTCCATGTATAATGATTGTTATCTAAAAGGACAGATTCATACCACATCAAGGCTACATTGGAAAATAAATAAATTAGCTTAGAAACAATTTCCTCATCAGGTAGTTTATAAGATCTCTTTAAATTATCAATTCTTTGGATAAAGTGTTGCCAATCAGAGGAAGAATCACCATCAAAGGTAGGATATTGGTCTAACTTAGGCCAATTTTTCTGACTACTGGGATGGTCCACTTTTTGGTTTGAATTATTCATTATTAATAATTCCTGAAGTTTAGCCAGGTGTTCAGAAATTTCATTATTTACAGAAACAGCTGGTACATGACCATCACAAGATTTTTTGCTAGTAGCAAAAGATTTTACAGACTCATTGTCAGTTTGTTTAATGGTTGAAATATGAGGAAGAAAGGATGAACTTTGTTCAGGTTTTTTCCCTTTATTTTTATGCAGCTTATTGACAGAAATCTCATTTAATTCATTATTGATGGTTAAGGTTGAGAAATTTTCCTGCAGGTCAGACACATAGTTTCTTATTCTTGGAATTTCAGACATCTGGTCATTTAATTTTGCAAGAGATAGAACACTTCTGTCCTCAGAAACTGAGTGTTTGGTACTTAGTGCATGGAAATCATTTTTTAGCTTTTTAAACTCATTTTGCAGAGATTTTATTTCATTTTTGAATGAATAATTTTCTACAATAAGGGGTTTCAATTCACTCAAGGTCTTATGTAGACTGATATTTCTATCTGAGATATCTCTATGGTCACTTCTAATTTGCTTTTGCTGACTAAGAACAATATTCAAGGTTTCTTTGATTTTTAAATAAGCTGTATCTTGTACAGAAGAACTCACTTTACATTGCAAGTGTAAATTATTTAATCTATCATTTTCATGGATTAACACTTCTCTCACATGTTTGTCTTTCACAACATTAAAATCAAGGGTATCTTTAAATATTTCCTCAGAAGTTTTTTCAATTAAGGTATAGATTTCAGGGGGAACAGAATCATTTTTAATTGCAAGAGAAGGATTAATTAAAGAAGTAGAAGTTAAATGTAAAGGTTCATCAAATGACAATTTACTAATTACATCAATAGGGCTACTAGTTACAGGAAGCTGTCTTTTAACAGGTTTAACTGTTCTTTCACCATGTTCAATAATATTACCTGCAGAAGAAGATTTATTAGAAAACATACCCAAGTGACTATCAACCAAATTACTTACCATGGCAGAGGAGGAAACTTCCCCTGAGACTGAGTTTGGGATTGTGCTTGGGCCTTCTTTCTCCTGCCTTGTTGGTAGGGATGAGGAGGTGGATGGAAATCGGGTGTTCTGGATAGGCCAGGCTGATGATGAGGAGGGTGTTGCACATTCTGTTGGTAGTGACGCATTAGATAATCCCATTTCCATTGCTCTACATCCATAGTATTTGTATTTTGGATGGTTGAGCTGGGTGGCTGTGAAGGTTGAGCCTGAAACTGAGGCTGATTGGGAGGCAACTGAGGAGGGGCCTGGGCCTGAATCTGGTTCCTGAGTTCTTGAACCTGATCCCACAAGGTGTCTACCTTTGCTTTGTACGTCATATTTTCTGTCTTCAACTCTTTTATATGACTGGATAGGTTGCTGATTTGTTGTGGCAGAGGAAGCTTTTTTATTTTGAAGCCTTTTGGAAGACCTTCTTGAGGCACTAGAGGCTTTACTTCCTTCTGTGGTACTGGGGGAAGGGGGTTTGGTTTGTTTACATTTCCTGTCATTTCCACATCCTGCAGTATGTGAATTCTTTGTGTTAGCATAAGATTTTTTATGTCCAACTTTTGAAGAACTTACAGTGTCAGCATCATAGTCAATTTCAATTTCATCCACTTGCATGTTATCCATTTTTTCAGCCAAATTGTTGGACATACTAGTGGGAAGATTTCAATTTACTTCTTATTTTTTTAAAAAAAATAATAAAAGTTAGTTAATAATTGCTCCAAATAATAAAAAAAAATTTATTAATTAAATTATAGAAAAAAAATTTTCAATATAAAGTAATAATTATAAAAAATTAATTTTTAAAAAAAATGGATTGCAAGGTTAAATTGGGAATAAACAATCAAGTTAATCCAACCAATTAATTACCAATATTAAATATGGCAATATATTTGGCACTAAGCACAAAGTACTTTTAAGTCAACCAAAATTAACAATAATTAATAATAATAAAAAATTAAATTAATAATTCAATTTGTATTAATAAAAAATGTTAATTCTTCTAGGACTAAGAGGATTTAACACTCTATAATGGTCAACTAGGAAAAAAAATTTTAATAATTGAACACTTACACTCAGTGAATCAGAAATTAAGCCACAATCACTGTTATTGCAGTAAAAATATAGTAATATGAGTGAGAGGTGCAAAGGTGAACTTACTATAGTGATCAAAAAATCACTTCAAAATAACATAAGAATTAATATAATATAAAACTAAGAAATCGAACCCAAGTTCGAAACACAGTCGGGGCAAAAGTTTTGTTTTTGCTAGGTGGTCTGTGCGTTTTGTCGTTCGTCGCCAGGCTCGATCGTCGTCATCGTTTGGAAAGGCCCCCAGTTGTCGGTCAGTCGTCTAGAAGAAGGTAAGGAAAAGAGGAGAAAAGGAGGAGGACAATGAAAAAATAAAAGAAATAAACTACAATAGAATATTTAATTTATTTAAAAGGAAAACAACGGCGAGTAACTTGAGAGATGACAAAAACTTAGGATTTATTAATAATAATATTATTTAATGTAAGGGTTCTGAGCGGCAAACACTTTTAATTACTATCAGACTTAAAGCAACCTTTAAATTGTTATATAGAATTTTAATTAGAATTGTATTACTAATAAAAAAATATAAACGTAGTAAAATAGTATTTAATTTGTGGAGTGTATAATAAGTGATGAGGCTACAGGGGATTATCCAAGGCCCTTTTATAAGCAATGGGTCCTCTGAGGCGCCACTATATTTGTAAATACAATGATTAGAATAGAATAAAACAAATATATCAAAGAGGAAATGAAACATAACAATGTAGAGAAAAATATGAAACAAATAATTAAAACCCCAATTAAGAATCCAATTTTTCCGCCATTAATTCCCAAATCAGTAAGTAAAAATAGTGAATAACTAAACAAGATTGGAACATAGGAACTATGAGAAAAATAATTCCAAACAGATGGTACAGTCTGATTTAAGGATATTTTAAGTGAAACAAAAAAATACTTTGACGCAACAAAACATGTAATTAATCTCAATTTAGTATAAATTAATTAATTGGTTTTTCCTGACACAATTAAGGGTCAAAAGAAGCGTCATTAATTATTGTTTAGTATTATATGAAAAGGTGTTATTTAATATATAAATTTAAATAATTAATTTACATATATTATAAGTCAATTTTACACTTATAATTATAATATATGTTTTTTAATTAATTAAATATAAATTTATAATTATTAAATAACATAAAAATGCGCCATTATTTGTAGAATATATTATATTATGTTCAATTTAACTGTATATAAAAATTTATATAACCAATAAAATTAATATAACACTTGTATATAATAAAATACTTATATAATTTTATTATGCAATAAAATATTAATTTATATTCATTAAATACAATTCTTACCCACTCTTTCAGGTTTTATAAGTTACATATCATTTACTGGACTCCTGGAATAGCCTGGCTGACACTAATCCTGACATTTGACTATGTGAAATTCCCATCCAAAAATAACCAAAATTGACTGAGAAACCACCCAAAAACTTAAAAAAGAGCGTGAGATGTGGGGTAACTACATGCAGTCCTTGGCAGGCACTTGCATGGGTAAATCCTTGACTAAAATTAGGCTAATTTAAGTGTGGTGATGAAATAAGGTGCCAAGAGTGAGGTTATTAATGAAATTAGTGCATATAAACAAGGTCAATGCATTATTAATTAAGCTAGGACACTAAATAAGCGCCTGTCGCCTATTTTAGTGTGTTTCCCCACAGTGGGCGTAGAATGTGGGGTAATTATAGTGTGAAAAATCTAACTTTGCTAAAAATGAAGCTATTCACACGGGAAAAAAGCAGGCAGTATGTAGCCAGTACACAGAAGCCATTTCTGGCATAAAAAACACCAAATTTTAAAAGTGTTATTTTTATGAAGTTAAATAGCCAAATCAATAGTTCTAAATGAGCCCAATTGATCTGTCAAAGCGCAATTTTGATATTCTCAATTTTATAGCGCATATAGTCAACTTTTAAGTGAAATAAAGCGCATTTCTTGTTTTTTGTGTAAAACAATGAATATAACAGCTTTAATTATGTAGCCTTATACTTAAGGTTCTTAAGATTACCCTAACATATTCCAACTTATTATTAAGTACATAAGACTTATAAAAGGTGGATATATGCGGGTATATAAGGTGTTATAATGGCATTATTTTGTGTATTATCATAATTTTACTTATGTATACTGTTTGTGTACTCTTATTTATTGTTCCCATGTATAGTTCATGTGTTTAACATAACTTATAAGCACTTTTTATTCAGTCCTGGGGATATACAGGCTGACAAAGTTGGTAAGCCCTCTGCCCCTGTTGCACCTAAAAAATATGAAACAAACACTTTCTTTAAATGAAGAAAGCCTTGGCAGAAAGGCCAAGTTTTTGACAAGAAAATAATCCTTTTTGAACAAACAGAGGAGCCAAAGGATGACACAGTTGGACTAGATGATACTTTATGTGATTGTGCCAGAAACATTTCTTATGAGTCTAACCATGAAATATTGATACTGGCAGAAGATATTCAATATTTTAATAATTTTTACAATGATAAAAGTGATTTTTCCAAAGTTGAAGATGCTGAAATTATAAAAAATCTTGAGGACACCTCAATTATTATTACCCCTCTCAAGGCACCAGTCTTAAATAATGGAAATAACAATGAGGTTGTTTTGGATTCTGGTGCTGGAAGAAGTTTTGTATCTGAAAAAGCACTTTCTTCAGTGGACCAAAATTATAAATCAAAACTTATGCCTATCATTTCTGAGAATTGGAGAGGTTATGGCTCTGTTTTGTCCCCCATTGGTAAATACAAAGCCACAGTATTTTTCAAATATAACCATGGTTTTGTAAGAGCTATATGTGATTTTTTTATCATGAAAAATGACAAATTGTGCAGTTGGTTCATTGTGGTAAATGATATTTTAACCAAGTATGGCATTAAATTGGATCCTCCAAACCAATGCATCACAATGGGAAAAAACGGATAGGGAAATTTTTAAATTTCCTCCCCAAAAAATTTATTAACACCAGGATTGAACACATATCATTCTGTAGTTCAATATAAAGGAATATCTACAAAAAAATTGCCTGCCCTTGTGTCTGAAGTTTACAATGCTTCTTTTAGAGAACAACTTTCTGGTGAGGATAAAGATTCCATCATTAAATTAATAAAATCTTTTCCTATGGCCTTTGCTCATGGGTCATGTGAATTAGGATTGGTAAAAGAAGAAATGAAGCTTTCATTATACTTTCCATTGACAGAAATACCACCTAGTTTAAAGAAGAAGGCTTATCCTGCTTCTCCCACAAAGAGAAAAGATATTGAAGGAAATATCTCTACCCTTTTAAAAATTAATATTATTGAAAATGTAGTTGAAACACCTGAACATTGTGTTAACTCACCTGTCCTAATTTCTTATGAGAAAGATAAATACAGTTTAAGTGGTGATTATAGAGCATTGAACACTTATACTGTTTATTATATTTATCCTTTACCCAGAATTAGCTCTATACATGCTACCCTACAAGGTGCAAAATATATCAGCTGTTTGGATGGTAACAAGGGATATCATCAGTTACCTGTTGAGAAGAATTCCCAGAATTTTCTGATCATTGCTACTCATATGGGTATTTATAAGTATTTTAGGATACCATTTGGCCCTAACAATGCCCCTTCAGTTTTTAAAAAATTTATGGATAACACATTCCATCAAGAAATTATTGAAGGATGGCTGATGGTTTATATTGTTGATATCATCATATTCTCAAAAATATTTGAGGACCATCTTAACCACCTGTGTAAAGTGTTCCATAAGATGGATGAGATAAATATGAAACTTTCTTTGAAGAAATGCAAACTTGGTTTTCATTCCTTAAAAGTGCTTGGTCATGTTGTCCCAGGTTTACATATATGTGTTGATTAAAACAAAGTGGCATCCATACAACAGGTGAAGGCTTCTACCACAGTTAGAGAGCTCCAGAGTTTTTTGGGAATGTGTGGATACTATAGACAGTATATTAAAAATTACCAATTCATAGAATTACCCCTAACCCAACTGACTAGGAAAGAAGTTGCTTTTGTCTGGAATAGTGAAAGACAAAGAGCTTCTGAGACTATGAAACATTTTTTAATGCCAGTACCAATTCTTGCTTTACCTGACTTTAATCAACCATTTGTTTTATAGACTGATGCCAGTTTTATTGGTCTTGGTTCTGCCCTCCATCAAAAACAAGTGATTAATGGTATAGTATCAAAATTATTAATTTCTTATATTTCAAGAACCTTGAGAAATAGTGAATTGAAATATGGTGCCACTCAACAAGAGTTTTTGGCAGTAGTGAAGGCTCTGGAGAGACTAAATAATTATCTGTATGACCGGAAATTTGAACTTTTTACTGACTTCAGTGCATTGAAATCTCTCTTGAACTTAAAGACACCTAACAGACACATGTGTAGATGGAAGTTGGCTGTTCAGGAATACAGAGGAAGGATGAAAACAATACATAGGGCTGGTGTATTTCACTCAAATGTGGATATGTTATCAAGGTTACCTTTTCCAAATGATGACTCTAATCCTGCATAAGATCCTGAGGATGAAATAGCTCACATTCATGGGATATATGTGGTTGATATGGAGGAAGAGCTACTACAGCTTATTCTCGATTCATATGATAAAGTCACCAATTAAAAAAATCTGTGTACTATATTAAATGATCCAACAAATGCTTCAATACAAGAATTAATTAAAACCCTCACACCAAAGTACCAGATTGCTTTGGAAAAAGGTAAATTTTCAATTGATGAAGGCTACCTCTATTATAGAGGAAACTTGAGTAATTTTATTTTTAATTCTCCTTCTATGAAAGAAATTATCTTGAAAATTTTTCATGTTGACATACTGGCAGGAAATTTTGATCTTTAAAAAACAATGATTAGAATTGAGAACACTTCTTGGTGGGCTAATATGTCTGAAGACTCCAAACTAAATGTTGAATCCTGTGATTCTTGCCAAAAATCAAAAAGATTAATTGGAAAAGGTGCTGGTTGATGAAAAATATTGAATCTCCAGATGCACCATGGTAAACTATAAACATGGACTTTGTAACAGAATTTCCCATTTCAGGGAGAGACAGTTATAACTCCTTCTGGGTTATTGTGGACAGATTTACAAAAATGTGTAAATTCATCCCCGCTCACAAAAATGATTCCACTAAAGAATCAGCCTTCTTGTGGTGGTCTCAAATGTTTAATACTGCTGGTTTCACAAAGGCCATAATGTTTGACAGAGACTTTAAATTTACCTCAAATTTTTGGATGTCTCTGATGGATGTTTGTGGTTGTGATATGAAGCTTTCTTCTGCCCATCACCCCCAGACTAATGGATTAGCTGAAAGAATGATTCAGACCTTAGAGGACATGATAAGAAGGTATTGCACCTTTGGCCTTGAGTACAAAGACAATGGCAGGATCACTCATGATTGGGTCACCTTACTTCCTGGTTTAGAATTTGCTTATAATAGCACTGTTCATTCTGTTACTCAAAGAAAGCCTTTTGAGCTCTGGCTTGGATATGTTCCAAATACTCCTGCCCAAATTATCAATAATATAATACCTAAATTGGATTTACATCCTGGTGTAAGATCTTTTCTTCAAATGCAACAACTTTGCAGAAGTTATGCTTAAAAATGTATTGAAAAATCTTTTGAATATGAGAAGAAGAGGTGGGACAAATCTCTTAAAGAATACACTTTTGAGAAGGGTGATGAAGTACTGATTATCACAGGCCACTTCAATTTACAAGGTAATAACAAATTAAAAGACCCATTTGTAGGTCTATTTGTTGTCAGAAGAATGGTTGGTGATAATGCAGTTGAAGTTATCCTGTATTCTCCATATGACAGGAAACATCCTGTTTTCCAATATCTCTTTTGAAACCTTACACATCCAATAGTGATTTATTTCCCAAAAGGAGGGGAAGACCAAAGAAAACCCCTAATGAAATCACTGAAACAGCAGAAATTGATTAAATTCTAAATGACAGAATTATCACTGCTGAAAAAGGTACAGAATACTTATTGAGATTCAAGAATAAATCTTCTGAATATGATTCTTGGATTCCTGAGAAAGAGATATCTAACCTTCCTGCTCTACTAAAGAAATATAAAAAGAGAAAATCTTAGCATTTTTATTTTTATTTTTGTAGAGTGAGGGAGTGTCAGCTAGGCTACTAGAGTTACACAGTAAATAATTAATTATTTGCTAGAGTAGAGATATGCTATACCTCCCATTTAATTAGTTATACTTACTTTATAAATTACTTATACAATTTTAATTAATTAATAAGTAAAAATAAGTAAAGATATTATTCTATTGTTTCCTCATATTTTTATTCTTTGACAGTGTCCACATGACAGCTGAAAAGAAAACTAAAAAAATATTAAATATTAAAAAAAAAATTATTTTTACTTTGACATTTACAGAAATTTAAAATAAATCAAATAAAATGGACATATACAGATAAAGACTGTATATGGGTACATTCTTTATAGAACAACTTTCAATATTTGAAATGTCTAATTGTGGAATTGTTCTTTCTCTGATATTCATATATATAGCATTTTAATTATGTATTTTCTCTTCTTTTTGCCTATATAAGGCCTCAAAATCTGGCTGTTTTCATTCATTCCATTCTTACTTTACAAATTTATTATATATACACAAATCACATCTATTACTACTGTTACTACCTTAGTATTTACATCTTTGTACTGCTAAGCTTTTAAAGTAATAATAATAATAATAGTTCTTTACCTTTTCATCGAGTATTAAATTATAAAAGAAAAATTACATACCTCTTTTGAAATCTTGAGTTTTCCTCACCTTTCATTGCCGTTGGACCACTGTAAAATCTTCTAAACCAAAAGCACCCCTTGACATTATGTCCCACTCTACAATATCTCTAACTTGTGCATGGATATCACCATCAGGGAATCCTTACTTGGTGCATAGTGCTTTAAATTTTTTTTGTCATGGTGATAAAAAATTTCTCAACTTTTTTTTCCACACTATTGAAAAAAAAAAAAAAAAATTATACCTAACTCACCTAAAATATACCCAACCATAAACCCATTAGGGGCGTATCAAGGTTAGAAATTTGTAATTATTTAAAAGATATGACACAACACAAAAAGAAAGTCACAAACTTGACATTTATTCTTAGTAAAAAGGTGTTTTGCGGTATATTTTCAAAGATAATTATGGTTGATTTGGTGGAAAAAACAGGTATGTTGAAACAGAAGATTTCTAACTTTGATACCCCCTATTGAATATATTTCACCTTGAGCGTAGTGTACCTGTGAAAATTAATAGTTTATTTATTTATATCATACTTTTAATATCATTCCAACATATGACTATTGTTACGTTGTGTGATCTCATCTAGTAGAACATATATATATGTCACTGCATATTGATATATCTCTGTACGCGTGTTGTTAAATCATATTCTATATACATGTTGAGTGAGATCTATTATCTATATAGTGAGCACCCTGTCTGTGGGTAGTTCTTTGTCTTTTGCTATTTTTCTTTCTCGCTCAATATATTTTATATTTTGCCTTTCAGGTATTAGCGGCAGAGACCCTCTCACTATTTGAGACACGAGCGACATTAACTAATAAGTCATTATTATTTACATTTATAAGGTATTAGCGGCAGAGACCCTCTCACTATTTGAGACACGAGCAACGTTAACTAATAAGTCGTTATTATTTACATTTATAAGGCTTTTAGGTTATGGGCCCAGGCCTTCCTTAAATGTCAACAAGTGAAAATTTTAATATACCGTCATCAGCTTGTTCTACCAATTCAACCAAAACTATATTACCTCAATCTACATCCACAATGGAAAACCAAGATCCTAATACTGATTCTGCTCGCAATATTCCTATTCTGTCTTCGGACAATTTTCATGAATGGAAACTGCGAATGCTTGCCTTATTAACTCGACATAAATTGAAGGCACTTTTTTTAGGCAAAGAGCCACGACCAGATGATAATGCTCCTCAAACTGCTAAAGATGATTTTCAATCCAAAGTTGATAAAGCTACCGACATCATAATCTCAAAAATCGATGCAGGAAACCTTGCCACATTTGTCACTGAACAAGATATGGATAGTCCGTGGTTAATCTGGTTGAAATTAACAAATCAATATGCCTCCAATGATGCATCTAACAGAGCATCATTTTTTACTCGATATCATGATGTAAAATGCCATGAAAAAGGACTCAAAACATTTGTCAATGATCTCAGAACAAGAATTAATGAATTAGGAGCTGTTGGGGTGTCTGTTGATAATGAAGTTGAAGCACATCAAATTTTGCGACTTCTTCCAGATTCTTATCAAACTCACAAGGCGCTAATTTTTCATTCATCAGAAGTGTCTCATCAAACTCTCTCTGTTCATAATGTTCTTTCTCGACTTGCGCGTCTTGCTATTGAAGTTGAACCCGATACAGCTGATAATTCTGCTTTTATCTCAGCAAAACAATCTGACAAACCCGAAAAGCCAAAATGGCCTGTGTGTCGAAATGGGAAACATAACCCCAAGACAAAGCACAGTGAGGAAAACTGCTTCGAGCTTCATCCGGAAAAGCGAAAGAGTCGTGCTGTTTCTCAAAACTCTGCATCAACAGATTTGGAAATCCATGCTAGCATTAGTTGTGGTCCTACAAAAATCTTTAAAGCCAGTAATGGTAATTTAAATAAAAACAATCTCATTATATTTGATAGTGGTGCAACAGTGCATATGTTTAAAAATCGCAACAATTTCAAAAACTATGTTCCTGGTAAAAAACCCATAAAGCTTGGTGATGGTTCCATCATCTACAGTCAAGGATCAGGTTCAGTCAACTTGATAACTCCAAGAGAGGCGATTACACTCACCAATTGTCTTCATGTGCTGCGTATAAGTCAAAATCTGATTGGGATTGGCCCTTTTATTAGGCTCAGCTGTACTCAAACTACGCTTCCCAATGGAAGGGTTATCATTGCGAAGGATGAAGAAACAATACTAGATGGAAAATGGGACCCTGACGAGGGACTAGTTGTACTAGATGCCAAAATCGGTGAGTCTTTCATTACCTCTATTAATTGTTTTCTTTCTAATAATTCTAAATCACTCTGGCACTACAGGCTCGGTCACTCAAATGAAGAATATCTAAATAAGATAGAATCAAAACTAGACTTATCTTTTCTTAACGATCTATCTACATGTGAACCCTGCATTAATGCAAAACATCATCGACTTCCTTTTTCCGGCACTCTGCCTCGAGGAACGAGATTTTTAGAATATGTTCACATGGACTTAAGTGGAAAAATCGACCCTCCATCGAAAGGAGGAGCACTCTATTATTTTAAAATCACAGATTCATACACTTCTTTCCGCTTTGTATTTACTTTATCATCTAAATCAGATACTTTTAGCACTTTTGTTCAATTTAAAAATGAAATAGAAAATTCCTCTCTAAACAAAATTGCAAACATTGTCTGTGATAATGGTACAGAATTCATTAATAAACAATTCAAAGATTTTACGACTGAAAATGGCATAAAATTCATAACAACTTCGCCATACACTCCTCAACAGAACCCAATTGCTGAACGAGGAAATAGAATCACTACTGAAATGGCGAAAGCACTTCTTTACCACTCAAAAATGCCGCTCAGTTTTTGGGGAGAAGCAGTGAATACTGCAGTGTATATTGAAAATCGACTTCCCTCATCTTCCATCAATTTTAAAAGTCCATATGAAATGAGATACGATAAGATTCCAAAACTTAAACACTTGCGTGTTTTTGGTTGTACAGCTTATGCTTTAATTGACAAAAGCTTGAGAAAAGGAAAATTTTCGCCCAATTCAATCAAGTGTTGCTTTCTTGGTTACTCTGAGCATACAAGTTCCTATTGATTACTTAGACTGGACAATAATAAAATAATTTATTCTCATAATGTTGTTTTTGACGAATCAAACTTTCCATTCTCAAATGTCAAAAACATCCAATCAACCCTAGTTGAGAGTTTCGCCGATATTGACGTTTTACAATTTCCAGATGAGGTGAACATGGATTCAGATGATAATTCTCAGTGTGATTCAGTCCCTAATTCCACAGACAATTGCGATTTATCTGAAACTCCGAATGCTTCAAATAAATTTTGGGAATACAAGTTAACTCCAGATGTTGCGCCTAAAGATGTTAGCTCTGCAATTGATCCTAGAAACATTGTTGAAGGCAGAAGAATTCGCACTCAGAGAATGCTTAATTCAGCTTCACTGATAAATAAATATTTTTGTCTGACTTCTGCGTTCTCATCACATTCAATTCATGACTCAACATTGAACTCCATCTTCTCAGACCCTCTCACATATTATGAAGCTGTAAATAGAGCTGATGGCAATCACTGGATGATTGCTATTGACAAAGAGTTGAAAATGATTGAGGATCAGAAGGTTTGGGAAATTATTGAACGGCCATCAGATGTTGATGTAATTGGATCAATTTGGGTTTTCAAGATAAAACGAGATGTCAATGGAAACATAAGTAAATATAAAGCGCGTCTTTGTGCAAGGGGTTGCTCACAAAAATCTGGTGTCAACTATTTTGAAACATTTGCACCTACAGGGAGATTGACAACTCTTCGCGTCTTAATTAGTTTGGCAAATAGTGAAGACTGGGAATTCATACAAATGGATGTTAAAGGCGCATTTCTATATGGAAAACCTGATGAAGATGTCTATATGAATTTTCCATTGGGAATGACAAAACCAGCTAATTTTAAAAATCCTGTTCTTCTTTTGAAACGTTCTTTATATGGTTTAAAACAAGCTTCTCGTTGTTGGTATAATGAATTACTTAATTTCTTCTACACAATCAATTTTTACCCTTCGGCAGCCGATCCTTGTCTATTTATTCATGAAAGTGATTCTAACCCTTGTTATGTACATGTGCACGTTGATGATCTATCAATTTTTGGAAAACAATCAATGGAACTGCCATCAGTTGGAGATGTAAGAAGCAGCCTACGGTAGCATTGAGTACATCAGAAGCAGAAAGCAAAGCAACTGTGGATGCCGCACAAGAAGCTATTTGGATGCAAACACTTCTAGTTGATCTTGGTTACAATCATAAAACTTCTTCAAAACTTTTTTCAGACAATCAAGGCAGTATTGCTCTTTGCAAAAATCCGGTATTTCATGCTCAAACTAAACATATAGAAATTCAATTTCACTGGATCAGAGAGCAAATTATGGCCGGCAAAATTGATCTACAATACACTCCAACATCTGATATGATTGCCGACATATTCACAAAATCACTCAGTAAAGAAAAATTCATTAAGTTTTCGACTGAAATTGGCTTGAAGAATATGATTGACAACAAGGAGGAGTGTGAAAATTAATAGTTTATTTATTTAAATCATACTTTTAATATCATTCCAACATATGACTATTGTTACGTTGTGTGATCTCATCTAGTAGAACATATATATATGTCACTGCATATTGATATATCTCTGTACGCGTGTTGTTGAATCATATTCTATATACATGTTGAGTGAGATCTATTATCTATATAGTGAGCACCCTGTCTGTGGGTAGTTCTTCGTCTTTTGCTATTTTTCTTTCTCGCTCAATATATTTTATATTTTGCCTTTCAGGTATTAGCGGCAGAGACCCTCTCACTATTTGAGACACAAGCGACGTTAACTAATAAGTCGTTATTATTTACATTTATAAGGCTTTTAGTACCCATCTTGGTAATTAGATACGTACTCAGTCTTTGAACCCAAACTGTTGGGGATTCTCCTTGGTCTCCACCTCTTCATGGCCAACCCATTACATCATTACATGAATTCCCTCATAGTGCTAATTGACTAACAATCAACCATCAAAGCCCTTTCTACTACGCCTCTTTCCACTTTGAACACCGTGCCATCATTGAAGTTACATCCTTCCTCCTCAGTCGTAACCCAACCCTTCAACTGCTCCTCCAGTGATGCCCAGGACACACAGGCATTGTAGGGAACAAAATTGTCGACATCCTGGCTAACAACTCCCATCCTTTTGCACCCTACGCCTTATTCTTTATCCACTTCCTGCCCCCTCGATATCAGGTCACACTCCCGCTCCCTTCTCCTCAATTTCCACAACCATGAAACATTAAAATAACTGCGCGGTCATTACTTAGTTAATACGGGTAGCTTCCCCTTGTCTTGTAATCCATAGCTCAAAATATACTCCATAGTACCCCTTATTCCTTGCACGCCCATCACAGCTGCTCTTAAATTTCGCGCTCAAGATGTTTAATAAAGCCGTTCTCTTTACTGCAGTTTCTCAAAGACATGTGGAAAACTAATGAAATAATGATGCATTGCAGATGGCCTTGAGATGTTATCACTAGACACAACACTATTTATGAACCACTGACAAGTCCATGAGTAAGATATTTGTAAATAACTAGAAATATGTCTTGGTTAACAATAAGACAATGCCCTTGGATGATGATGAAAAAAGAAAACAAGTTGCTTTGGGAACATTCAGCCGCACTCCTTTTAGTGCAGAGATGTCCCGATGATAGAATAATTTAACCTAGATGACGAGGTTTATGAGGGTGAAATGTAAGCTTCTTCAAAGGTTTCTTTGACTTTGACATGTTTGCCATTAGGAGGGGAGATGGATTATATGCGGGAAAATCTATGTCCCGATTAAGATAATCCTTATAAAGTGCACGCACAACATAGACCAAAAGATTATAGGCGGAGGCACTATCAGTTGCTAGCATTTCCACGAGGGCGTTTACAGTACTTTCGATGATGATGGCGAAGCTGACACTGACGTAACCGCCGACCAATGCTGCAGTCAAGGTGATGCCACTATCAACATTCCATGCTGTTGCAATAGACACAGCTATCAGATAACCCGCATCTGAGACGATGTTCTTGCGATACAGTGGTACAAGAATCTCTGCAGCTGTATCAATGCAAAAATCAACGAGAGTGTAAACCACAATATCTCTCTTCGAAAGACGGTTGCTTTGGATGACGGTATCAAGTGATCGAGTGTCAAGAGAACTAGAAAGTGGTTATAAATATATTTTAGAAATTTCTTCTTAATAGAAAATGGGCATAACTTACGAGACGGTGGACAGAACCTCTGTTTTAGGCAAAGCTGAGGCGCCGAAAAAGAAAGCTGAAAGTGATAGGGAATGTAAGCAGAGAGAGGACCAGAAGATTTGAAGGTAGTACCCACCAAACAGAGCCAGCAATGAGCAAAGTGAGAACTGCATTATTGTAAAATCGTTTGCTATTGAAAAAGATTGGAAAATAGAAAGTATAATCTGCTAGTGTAGAACAAATGATTTGTTTTATTGATAATAGTACGTTTATCTACCTGGTGTGTATATCTATCTATGAATTTTAACTAGTCTTGAAGTCCTTGTAGAGATGGGATCTGAGGATGTGAGTTGACCATGAGTGGCTTCTTATAGCCATTTACCCTTCACAGATTTTTAGTTACTTCTTGATGAGAGACATTGAAATACAGGTTTATCTAAAACCTGCTGCGAATTTGAAAAAGGCTGTCAGGACTCAATCAACTTAAAAAAAAAACAAGAGTAAATTTTAAGGAGGCACAGCCAACCCAGTGAATCTGACCAATACAAGGCCTTTATCAGGTGGAAGTCAAAGAGCGGTAGAATGCTTAATAAAAAATAAATTTCAAACAATTTCACCCAAGTTTATCGTGGACTTGTCATAGAAGGGATCTTCATTGAACAATTACGCTCATCCTGTATGTAATACATTTTCGTAATAACTTTCAATACAGATAATACAGATACATAATTACGTTTTATGACATTAATTTCGATTATTTGTTGATCTATACTCATCAACTTCTCAAGAACTAATCAGACAGCGTGCAAAAATCTGTTGACTACCAAAATCTTATTTAAGTAAGTTGAACTGAGTAATAATGAGCTACGATTAAAACACAATTGCCAATTGAAGAACAACAAATGACAAATTCACAACCACAACACCCTTATTACACTCCACATTCCGAACATTATATTCTACTCTTTCTGTCTATTTAACTGCACATGTTTGTTCACACTTTCACGGCTGATCATCAAATGTACCAAAATGAGACATAGTAAGAAAGGAGGAAAGTGTTGACATTAATTATTTGATTGAGGTGTGAGATTCTTCACATGTGCACAGAGAATTTTCATGTGGGTTTGATCTGTAGATTTGGTCCAAAATGGTTAACAAGGATCCCACTATACAATGTGGATTTTTGGTACAGCTAAGTCATAAAAGCTTGCGGAATTTTTGACGAAAAAATAAAAGTTGTTCTCAACAAAAAATGATTTGCCTATTCAAAAGGGTTGGGGATAGGGCGGGGGTACTTCCTTTTGAATAGGCAAATCATTTTTTCGTGGGCGTAACTTTTATTTTTTCGTCGAAAATTCCGTAAGATTTTGTGACTTGGCTGTAAACCAAGCGTTAGTACAGTCAAACCCATAAACGTTGAGATAAATATGAGAAATTTCGAAAATTTATGGACAGCCCAAAAGTTGAGCTGCAGTATTTTTTTGACATCTTCAATTGATTTTTTGACAATCGGGTTGATTTCTCTGTTGTATCGCCCCTCTTCATCATCTGAGTTATGAGAGAAGTCAAATAGACTGCCACAAAATGAATTATAGATCTCAAAAATAAAGCTAAACCGGAAAAGCTTGCGTCCACTTCTTCCCTGCCATGAGCGATTTAAACACATGTTTTTGGCGTAGGATCGAAGACAAGAAAACCGCAAGCTTTTCAGGTTTTGCTATATATTGCAACTCAACTTTTGGGCTGTCAATCAATTTTCAAAGAATTCCATGTTTGCCTCAATGTTCTCGGATCTGGCTGTAAAACAGGCTGTGTTTTAGATATATTTGTTGTCGAAATATAGCTCTATCAAATCCAACTATTAACCTAATTGAAATACAGCCAGATACGAAAATATAGAGACAAAAATGAAAATTTTCCAAAATTTATTGACAGCCCAAAAGTTGAGCTGCAGTGTTTTTTGACATCACCAATTCATCTTGCGACAGCCCGTTCGACTTCTCTTTCTTCTCGGATGATGAAGAGGCGCAAATCACACTACAATAAATATTCGTTTTGTCTTGGGGCGCAACAACAATGGCGCAACGATTACGCAACAGTTATGTAACAATTGTTTTTGGCACTTAAAGGTTTTAGGTGGGTCTTAAGTGCAAAAAACGATTGTTTCGTAACTGTTGCACAACTGTTGCGTAATTGTTGCGCCCTATGGCGAAATAAACAAGTGCTGTTGTGTCTTCCCTTGTCAAAATGTGCTTTCATGTCAGCTGACATTACACATCCAAGCACATTTTGGCGGGCGGTGGGTTTTTTATTTTTATTTTTGAAAACCGCGAGCGTTTTGGAATTGGCAATACAGTCCTTGCGAAAGCATTGAGACAAAAATGAATATTTTTGAAAATTTATGGACAGCCCAAAAGTGTTGAGCTGCAAATTTTTTTTGACATCTTCACACTACAATAGGGGGTGTCAGTTCTGGCAAATCCGCACTTACAAATCCGCACTTAAATTTGACCAAATCCGCACTTAAATAAGTGCGGATTTCCAAAACACACTAGCCCCAATACTGGTGGATTTCAAAATGAAATAAGTCACTTATTTCACTCAAATCCGCACTTTCTCAACCAAAAGTGCTGATTTCACCATCAAGTCCCATTTCACTGATTTGTCAGCATCATCCCATTCATACACAGCACTCCGCAGCATAACACTTCATAACTCACAACATCGTACATCACTTACATCTTCATATCATATCATATAAGAGTTATGCCTTCCTCACTTTCAAATCGTGATAAATTACATAAAGCAATGACTTTCATGGCTCTTGAACTGCTCTTAGACTCTGATTGCAATTCTGATTCTGATCTAGAAGAAGATTTTGTCTTTTTATCAAAGATGGCCATGAAACGTTTCCTTCTTCCCAGAAAGTCTCAAGTACTTCATACCCCCAAGTACACCATCCAAACACTTCTTAAACTATCTACACCCAGTTTTAGAGAGCTGTTCAGGACTTCTCAGGAATGTTTCCTTAAATTTCTTGAGCTTATTCAGGATCATCCCATATTTCACAATAATTCTCAAAAAGAACAACAACATCCTTCAATTCAATTGGCCATCACACTATGTCATTTGGGTTCAAATGGTAATGGAGCCGCTTTGAAACATTTAGAAAATGTCTTTGATTTAGGGTATGGTTCAGTTAACACTTATACCAAACAATGTATCACTGCCATCAACTCCTTGTAATCTCAACTTCTCACCTGGCCAACAAAAGAAGAGCGACTTGAATCATCTCAGGTTATGCAAGCAGAGGGCTTCCCAGGATGTATTGGTTTTGTTGATGGTACTGCTATTCCTTTGAGCCAGAAACCTGCTCAAGGTGGAAACAATTACTTTCACATTCTCGTCAAAAATTTTCACCAAAATATTTACAAGTCGAAAAAATTCTATATCTGTTTTAAAAAATTGGCAATACTCACCCCTGCATTTTATTGAAGCAAGGGGTGGATATCACCAAAATTTTTCTAAGTCATCAATTTCACATGTCAGATTTGAAAATTTGGCAATACCCCCCCCCCTGCATTTTATTGAAGTAAGTGGTGGAAGTCATCTAAATTTAATATAATTACGTAAATTATTAAATAAATATCTAATATATATCAATTTCCCTAGTTTAAAGTAATGACAATCCCTCAAGCCAAAATGCAGATCAAATCTAGAAACAAAAGTTTGGGACTTTCCACAGGTATAGGCTAGAGGAACCCCATGAAACAAATAAATGTTATCATGATTACCATTTATACAACACAAGGTCGTGGGCCCATTACTTTAGTTGAGGAAATTGATACATAAAAAATATTTATTAAAAATTTATGAAAAAATATAAAATTTTCGATGACAACTCTAATCCCCATACTTTTTGGATCTAAATAAAGTTTTTTTAAATTGATTAACTTTACCTTCTTTCTTTACCTTGTTGATTCTTTGAATCAACTTATGACTGATTTGAAATGAGCTACCAAAATGTGTTAAATGTTGACAGGATTCCAAACCAGGAAGAGCTATGGTCATTTGATGATTATCCTTAGAAGAATTCCAAATAGTTTCGATGATACCATTTCCCAAACCAAAATCAATGATGCACCGGTGGTCTGGAAAATATAAACCATGTCATTTGATTTTAGCTGGAGATGGTATTGGTTGGCCAGTAATCGGTTTGATATATGAGAATATACCAAAAGTAAGAAAATTGGTGTCCTTGGTATTGGTGTGAATTTTATTGTGAAATCCAGAATGAGTGATAATAACATTAGAAAATAAAAGATATTTGTGGCTGATATCTTCCCATTCGGAGTCACACCAATTCAGTATTCCAACTTTGGTTGCAAGTTCATGATTTTTTTCAAATGCTTTATTACAGTGCTTTTTGAGTCAAAGAGCAAGAAAAGAGCTAAAGGAAGGTAGAGTGTCCCATAAGCAAAAATCTTCATCTTTTTGAGCTTTAGTGATATTCTTGAGCAACGAATACATGCCTATATAATTGAAATGCCTAGATAATAATCATATAAGAGTTTCAGAATCCTTATCCTCTAAATATGCAATATAAAAATGTGAAATAAGACAAGTGAAATTCGGAAAAAAGGCTCAACTTCAAAGGTCAAAATCTCAGCAACCACTGAACCTAATTCAAACCTGTTTGAGGTAAATGAAAGATATGCTTTAGTAGAATCTTCAGTTAAAGGACATGTGATTTAACTAAACCTAACCCTAATTTGTTACATAAAAAATGAAATAAAAATTTAAATTGGGAAAAAAAAGGCTCAACTTTAATGGTCAATATCTCAGCAACCACTGAATCAAATTCAAATCTGTTTGTGGGAAATGAAAGGTAGCCTTCAGGAGAATCTTCAGTAAAAAGAACATTAGATTTGAATAAACCTAACCCTAATTCCGAGTCTGATTTTCAAAATTTTACAAAAACTTGAAAAGTGGTAATGAAGATGAGATCAAAAGGAGTTTTATAAGTTCACTGTTATCCAGATAAGAGTCATACATATATTTAAGTATGAAATTTTCATAAAAGGAATTAGATATCATATAGGCATGAAAAAAAGGAGATGAAACTTACCTTGATTGAAAAGTAGGAAAAATAGAGTGAGAAAGATTGATGTTGGAATTTTGGGGAAATTGAATATGGAGTAAGTGAAATGCATAAAGAATGTGCAATGTATGTGTTTCAATGAAATGGAGCCAAAAAAAAGTGAAATAAGGGAAAGGGGGGATAATGACCATGCCAAGGAGGGATGAAGAGTAGGGTGATGGAGCTAAAAAAGAAAGTAAAGAGGGAGAGAAAAAAAAGGTTAATTATACCATTGAAATCCAAAATAACCACTTACAAAAAAAATTTAGATAAAAAAAATAAAATAAACAGAAAAAAACAAAAAAAATTATAATTAGTAATCAAAAAATCAAAAAAAAAGAATAAAGTGACTTACCTGGAGAGATGAGATGACAAAATGAATGAAACCAAATTGTTTGAGGGATGTTGGAGGAGAATAGGAAAAGGATATGAGGGATGAATGAAAAAAAAAAAAATCACTGACAAAATATGCGATTTCAGAAAATATGCGATTTCATGTTGAGCTGGTGAAAGAAAACCAATGAGCCATCCAAAAAAAAAAAATTCACCGTAAATTCCAAAAAAAATGAATATGCAACAAACCAAAATACCAACCCAAGTGAATGAAGTACACAAAGAGGACATTTGGAGAGTACAAAATGGTATGGGAAAGAAAGGGATGATGTGGCCAACATGTGGTTTTGAAAAAAAAATCACGAAAAAAGTGCTGATTTGAGGTCAGAACTGACACCCATAGAAAAAAGATTAAGAAGTAGAAGAAATAAGTAAAAAAGAATGTAAACATGCCTGGTCAAAATATTGAAAATGTCAGGAAGGGGTGTGTGCCGAGGATTGATGGGTAGGTAGCGAGGAAGGTCAGTGTGTCACATGTGACAGGGATGGGGTAAGAAAGGAAGGGATGTTTTGTGGCTAAAATGTGGTTGTGAAAAAAAATGGGAAAAAAGTGCTGATTTGAGGTCATAACTGACACCCTTTTTTGAAATAAGTGACTTTTTTGCAAAATTTAAGTGCTGATTTGTAAGTGCTGATTTGGTTTGAAATCCACACTTAAGTTAAGTGCGGATTTGCCAGAACTGACACCCCCTAATGAATTACTTATAGGTAATGAAATTGATAGAGAGTTATTAGATATAATTGATAAGGATTTAAAAAATTATTCATTTGAAAATAACATGTTAGACTTGTCTTTAAATGAGGACAATGTACATAGTTTTATTGACAACCAGGAAAATACTATTAATATAAAAATGGAATCAAATGAATTAAAACTTGACCCTGATGATGAATCTTCTGAATTGGAAACAGACAAAATTTAATATTTTCTAAAAGAAAATCCAATGGAATCAAAAATAATTAGTAAATTATTATTAAGAATTGAAAAATTGGAAGAATTCTCTAGAGAGTCCAACAATAATACGGAAAGTGTATTATTAAACATCACACAATCATTGAGTACAACAGCCAATAAGTTAAAAGTTATTGAGAATTCAAATAATGAATTGATCAATGAAAACAAAAGATTAAATTCTGAGATTAAAAATTTAGAAATTAAATTAGAACATTCTCAGAATATTATGGCCACCATAGAGGGACATGTAAAATTGTATTTTTCAAATGTAAATGATACCTTAACTCATGTACCTGTGATAAAAGATAGGTTACAAAGAGTAGAAATTGAAGTAGCTAACATTTTTAAAAATACTGAAACAATAAAAGATAATACCTCTTATGTAGAAAGAGTACCAGTTTTTATGAAACACTCTGATGATAAACCAATGATGGAACATGAACATAGTGTCATGGGCTCTGAGAATATAAAACCAGTAAAAGATGAAATAAATGATCATCTTTCTAAAGTAAGTGAATTACTCAATATTCCTCAGGTTAGGGAAGCAAAAACTAGCCAAAAGAACCGGCCTAAGATAGATCAGTACCCTTCTTTTGACAGGGATTCAAAATCTGATTGGCAACAATTCATACAAAGAATTGATAACTTAAAATTTTCATACAAATTACCTGATGAAGAAATTACTTCAAAGTTAATATCTTTATTTACAGATGTGGCCTTATTATGGTTTGAATCTGTATTGAGTGAGGGAATTAATTACTCCTGGAATGAATGGAAGGCACTAATTGAAAGGCAATTTGGTGGCCCAAAATTTAGAATCACTCAACAAAGATTGTATGAAAAGGCCATATATAATCCAAATGCTGGAGATAAACCCATGGTCTTCTTAATGAATTTAATAAAAATCATGAAAGCTATGGATCCAAAAATGGATTATGAAGAGTGGAAAGAAAAAATAATATACAAGTTGCCTATATCAGTTAGAGACATTATTGTAGCTAGAACTGAAACTATCAGAGATACCTCTGGATTCATTAATATATGCAATGAGATATTATTAAAAGACAAGTATGAAACCAAGTATAGTAATTACAGACAAAGTGTTGACGTGGTAAAACCTACTACAAGTAAGTTACCAGTGGAAAAGAAAAAACCTTCAGCTCCCCTTGTCCCTAAAAGACAAGAAAATAACACTTGTTACAAATGTAATGAACCTCGGGTTAAGGGTCACACGTGTAAGAAGAGAATAAATGTTATTGAAACCTCACAGAATTCTGAACCCAGTAATCATGAAGATGAGAATGTGGAATCTAGTGAGGATTGCAAGAGTAACATATCTTACAGTGATGATGAAAATGAGATATTTGTATTATAACAGGATATAATGTTCCTGAATGATGCTATACCTCATACAGACACATCTTTAACTTCCATAGAGGAAGCTGAAATAATTAAAGATGTATCTCATGATACTTACAAAATAACACCTATCAGAGCACCTATTATCATATGTGGAAAAGAAATGAATGCCATTCTTGACACTGGGGCTGCAGGTAGTGTAGTTTCAATTAATACATTAATGAAACTTGATAGTAAGTACCAGGAAAAACTAGAACCTGTCCAGACAAAGAACTGGAGGGGTTTTGATTCAGTATTAAATCCAATTGGAAAATCAAAAACTGCTGTATTCTTTAAATATAATAATGGATATGATAGAGCAGTTTGTGAATTTGTAGTAATGGATAATAATAATTGTAGTGATTGGTTTATTATTGGCAATGATTTATTAACAAAATTTGGCATTAAACTAGATCCTGCAAACAGTTGTTTCACCATAGGCGTGAATGGTAAAAGAAAATTCAAGATATGTTCTGAAAATTAAGTATATACCATTTCTCCTAGAGAAGAACAACTACAAGGTGGAAGAACCACCAATGAAGTGGTTGAGTTGGAAAATGAAATCCAAAAGGCCTCTTTCAGTCCTCAACTCTCAAAAATTGAAGAAGAAGATATTTTGAGATTGATTAAATCATATCCTATTGCATTTGCTCATGGTTCAAATGAACTAGGATTGGTCAAAGACCATGAGATGAAAATCTCTCTAAGCTGTGATTTGGATAAAATTCCTGGCAGCTTAAAAAAGAAACCTTACCCAGCATCTCCTGCAAAAAGGAAAGATATTGAAGACAATATAAAATTGTTGTTGGAGATGGGTATTGTTGAAAAAGTGGACACAACACCTAAGTATTGTGTCATTTCACCAGTATTAATCTCTTATGAAAATGATAAGGCAAGATTATGCGGTGATTATAGAGCTCTGAATACATACACAGTAGATGATATTTACCCTCTACCAAGGATAGCTTCTATCCATGCTACCTTACAAGGAGCAAAATATATTTCCTGTCTGGATGGGAACAAGGGTTACCACCAGATTCCTGTGGAAAGAAATTCTCAAAATTACTTATTAATAACCACACATATGGGTATATATAAGTATGTGAGAATGCCATTTGGCCCAAAGAATGCACCTTCAGTCTTCCAAAAATTGATGGATAGTGTTTTTCATCAGGAGATGGTTGAAGGATGGCTATTGGTCTATATTGATGACATCATAGTGTTTTCAAAAACATATGATGAACATTTAAATCACCTGAAAAGAGTCTTTCAAAAAATGGATGAAATTAATATGACTATTGCATTAAAGAAATGTAAATTTGGATTTCAATCCTTGAAAGTACTTGGACATGTTGTATCTGGATTACAAATTTGTGTTGACCAGAATAAGGTGGCAGCAATTAAAAACATTGGGATACCTAAAAATGTAAAAGAGGTTCAAAGTTTTTGGGTATGTGTGGATATTATAGACAATATATTAAAAATTACCAATCCATTGCAGCTCCTTTAACAACATTAATCAGGAAGAATGAGGCTTTCATTTGAAATAATGAAAGACAACACGCCTTTAATAAATTAAAGGAATGTTTTATGTCAGCTCCAATATTGGGACTGCCAGATTTCACCCTACCTTTTATCTTGTACACTGATGCAAGCTTCATAGGTTAAGGTGCTGCTTTACAGCAGAAACAGATAATAAATGGAAAATTATCTGAAGTAGTTATCTGTTATATATCCAGAACCTTAGAAAAACAGAATTAAGGTATGGTGCCACACAGCTAGAATGTTTAGCTGTGGTGTGGGCTTTGGAGAAACTTCATTACTATCTGGAAGACCAGAAGTTTGAACTTATAACAGATTGCAGTGCAGTAAAATCATTACTAAACATGAAAACACCTAATAGGCACATGTTTAGATGGCAACTAGCTGTAAAAGAGTACAGAGGAAGAATATCAATCACTCACAGAGCAGGAACATTGCATTCAGATGTGGATTTATTATCCAGAAGTCCTTTGCCAAATGATGCTGACAACCCAGCTTATGTACCTGAAAATGAGGTTATACATATATTTGGGATTTATATAGTGGATTTAGAAGAAGAGTTTATGCAAACTATATTGGAAAATTATTCATCTGATAAAGATTTGTCTAAACTATCTACAATTCTTAATGATCCAACAAATGCCTCCATGAGTGCATTAATTAAAACCTTGCCTCCAAAGTATAAAAATGCATTGGAAAAAGGTAAAATATCAATTGAAGATGGATATATATATTAAAGGAAAAAGTTAAGCAATGTAATAGTAATACCACCTTCTATGAAAGAGTTAATGTTGAGTACTTGTCATGATGACATCTTAGCTGGTCATTTTGACTTTAACAAAACATTAAAGAGAGTTAAAAATACAGCCTGGTGGATAAAAATGAAAGAGGATGTAAAAAAATACATTGAAACATGTGACTCTTGTCAGAAATCTAAAAGATTAACTGGGAAGAGAGCTGGGTTGTTACAACAAATAGAGCAGCCAAAAGCTCCATGGGAAATTATAAACATGGATTTTGTAACTGGCTTGCCATTAGCAGGAGAAGAAAGTTCCAATTCTTGCTGGGTAATAGTGGATAGATTAACAAAAATGTGTAAATTTATCCCTACCCATAAAGAGGTATCTGCAAAAGACTTGGCATTACTATGGTGGACTCAGATGATGAATACTGCTGGGTTCCCCAAAGCCATAATCTCTGACAGAGATCCTAAATTTACTTCAGAGTTCTGGACATCTTTGATGGAAGTATCAGGTTGTCAATTAAAATTGTCTACAGCACACCATCCACAAACTGATGGGCTGGCTGAGAGGATGATACAAACTCTAGAAGACATGATCAGAAGATATTGTGCCTTTGGATTAGAATACAAAGACAATGAGAAATTCACACATGACTGGGTGACATTAAATCCTGGCCTTGAATTTGCTTATAACAGCACAACTCATTCTGTAACAGAGAAGAAACCATTTGAACTCTGGCTGGGATACGTACCAAATACCCCAGTAAATCATTTAAATAAATTACCAAGGTTGGATATACACCCTGGCACTAAATCCTTTACTCATATGCAACAAATGTGTAGAAAGCATGCAGAAGAATGCATCCAAAAAGCATTTGAATATGAAAAGAAAAGGTGGGACAAATCTCATAAAGAATTTGAATTCAAAAAGGGAGATGAAGTCCTCATATCAACACTACATTTTAACTTACAAGGTAATGTTAAATTAAAGGATCCCTTTGTAGGACCTTTTGTAGTAAGTAAAATGGTTGGGAATCATGCAGTGGAAGTCATATTATATGCTCCATATGATAGGAAACATCCAGTTTTCCCTATCTCATTATTGAAACCTTACCATGCAAATGATCCTGACTTATTTCCAAAAAGAAGGGGAAGGCCTAAAAAGCAACCTGAAGAAATTGTGGAAAAAGCAGAGATTGAAAAAATACTCAAGAAAAGAATCCTTACTAAAGAAAAAGGAACTGAGTATTTACTAAGATTTAAAGGGAAATCAAATGAATTTGATAAATGGATACCTGAAAAAGAAATTTCTAATTTATCCACCCTTCTTAAAAAATTTAAACAGAAATAAACTTCTGTTCAACCAGCTGAGGGGTTAAAAAACCAGTACTCATAATATTTTATTATGTTTTATTTCTTTAAAGTATAATCTTTAATGCTACAGAATTAATCTGGATACCTGAAAATTACAAATTAATAAAAAAAATTTATAACTTATCATTTTTTTTATTGTTTTTTTTGGGTGGGCAAATGTCAGCCTGTATATCTCCAGGACTGAGTAAAAAGTGATTATAAGTTATTTTAAACACATGAACTATACATGGGAACAATAAATAAGAGTACACAAATAGTATACATAAGTAAAATTATGATAATACACAAAAAATGCCATTATAACACCTTATATACACGCATATATCCACCTTTTATAGGTCTTATGTACTTAATATTAAGTTGGAATATGTTAGGGTAATCTTAAGAGCCTTAAGTATAAGGCTACATAATTTTTAAGTACACTTAAAGCTGTTATATTCATTGTTTTATGCAAAAAAACAAGAAATGCGCTTTATTTCACTTAAAAGTTGACTATATGCGCTATAAAATTGAGAATACCAAAATTGCGCTTTGACAGATCAATTGGGCTCATTTAGAACTATTGATTTGGATATTTAAATGCATAAAAATAACACTTTTCAAATTTGGTGTTTTTTATGCCAGAAATGGCTTCTGTGTACTGGCCACATACTGCATGCTTTTTTTCCCGTGTGAATAGCTTCATTTTTAGCAAAGTTAGCTTTTTCACACTATAATTACCCCACATTCTACACCCACTGTGGGGAAACACACTAAAATAGGCGACAGGAGCTTATTTAGTGTCATAGCTTAATTAATAATGCATTGACCTTGTTTATGTGCACTAATTTCATTAATAACCTCACTCTTGGCACTTTAATTCATCACCACGCTTAAATTCGCCTAATTTTAGTCAAGGATTTACCCGTGCAAGCGCTGTGGTAGCCTAAAGTTTAGTATGGCACCTAAGTACCTAAATGGAGTTATTACGGTGTGCAAGATTGGCGTTATTATTTTATAAAAGGGGTTTATTAAATTTATTTGAGTCTTAAATATAAAGAAATTTGGTTAAAAACAAATGCCTACACGAAATAAATTTATTTTACGGAGAAAACTTATTTTGCAGTCTGAAAAGTTTTTAAGTATCAAGTCAAGTCACTCAAGAACCTTGGGAAATTTTTCCAGAATTTTTACTATTTTTCTTATATTTTTAAAAGAATTTTAAAGATTTATAGAAATATTTACGTTTTCAGAAATTACTTAACTTTGATGAATGTTTACGGGGTAATTAGAGCTGCGCAGACTACGAAAATTAGTTTGGAAAATAAAGGGGAAGTAGCTCTATCATGTGTAATTTTTCTAAATTTTTTATTATAGTTTTTAAGGTTCTAATTGAGTCCGGAAGTCCGGACAGACTCCGTACGGACTCCGTTTCGACTCCGTACAGACTCCGTACGGGCTCCGGATTGACTCTGGGAGAGCTCTGGAGGGGAAAACTTAGGCACGTGACTAGGAATATTTAAGCGCCTCTCAAACTCGAAATTGAGGGGGGGGGATACATCATACAGCTTAATCATTAACCACCACGGTCCTATTTTTTATTACTCAACAAATTAAATAAATTTGTAATACCCTTATAACTTTAATTTTATATATAACATTTTAGAAATACTACTGAACAATTTAAATTACACTTCATACAGGGTATCTTTGAAAAGGTCTTCATTTCTGGGACTTGATTATTGCTGTCTCATAAAAACTCAAATTGTAATAAAAACATAAAAGTCAATCTTTACAGATCTTTCACTGGTACACCTTAATTGTTGTTATCAGTATTTCTTTTCTCAACAGCCACATTCTTTAAATCTCAATAAGCGTTAAATATTTTAGTGTTTCATTATTTTTTTATCAATCAGATCCAAGTAGACTGGTTAGCTTAGTGATTTAGAATTCCCATTTTGTTATTTTTATTGGAAGGACGGGGTTTTCAGCTAAATCCACATATCTCCTCCGGATTCTGCTTACAGCAAGGCGACTGTAAGAGTTTACCTTACCATAGTTGGCACCCAACATGGGGTTTGAATTCTCTAGCTTACTTTAAAGACTTACTTGGATCAAGAACGTTCTTAGCCTGCAAGAGGCATACTTACTGGAACTCTAATTGGATTTTTGTTATTGGCCTGCAAGAAGCTTGTTATTTTATCGATTGTTAACGCTTTTCATTACTTATTGGGATGTCTTCTTCTGCTGTTGCTTCTGGATCTTCTAACCCTCTTACTCCCTCAGTTAGAATTGTTTCTTGGGATGGCCCAAAGTTTGATGGGGAGGAGGTTAAATGGTTCATTAGCAGGTATGAAGCTGCTGCTGCTGTTGATAGTGCTTCTCATGTGGATATGGTGAAGCAAGTTGGGTTTTTTATTGCTGATAGGGAGGTGGAAAAAGAGGTTATTGCTATGCAGGCATTTAAGGACAAGGATTGGGTTAAGCTTTCTAAAGCTATGGTTGATAGATGGGGTGTTAGGTTTACTATGATGGACCTCAATAAAATTGTTGGAGACTGGCAAGCAAAAGGTGGAGTTTCTTCTATGTCTGACTTCAAAAAGCTCTGTGTTCAGTTTGATGAAGTGGTGGAATATCTCATATTAGTGGATGAGTTAGTGCATGAGAATCTAGCAAAAGATTTGTTTTGGACAGCATGCTGCAGGGATATTTTTATGGACGTCCTGAAGGATCTTTCAAGAAAAGATTTGATGAAGGAACTGCCTAATGGTGAGCAGAAACTGCCGGCTCTGGAGGTTATCAAAGAGAACATTCAGGCCCATCTCAAGTTGTTAGCATTGGACAAATATCAAGAGTCCTGCACTCAATATGTTAGCAAGGTTAGTGAAGTTTTGGCCGAAAACAACGATATTATGGTCAAAGCCAGGAGGCCAAGAAGGCACAAATTAGATTACCTGCTGCTAAAGTTGAGGGCAATGTAGATAATAAGATGGTCGATCACCTGGCCGATTTAACGAAACAATTAAAAATATTTGTTCAAGAAACCCAGAAGCCCAATAAGGCCCCAATCGCTTCTTCGTCGACGTCAACTTCTTATCAGTCCAGAGGTTATGAACGTCGAAATTATAATGGCAATAATAATGGTAACCGCTTCCCAGGCAATGGGAGAAATGGTGGGAATGGTGGTAGTAGTTATAGAGGTGGCTACAATGAGCCAAAGGTGTGCTCCTATTGTAATAGGAGGGGGCATAGAGCAACAGTTTGTTTTGCTCTTGATAAGGATATGGATGCTGGGCGAGTTTTATTTGATGGTAAAGTTTATAAATTTCCTGATGGTTTGTTCATCAAGCCCAGTGATGGACAGTCTCCTTCTGATTTGGTCAGAAGAAGTTTAACGGCTGAAAGAAGAGCCAGATTTGAAGAGGTGACGGATGAAGATGTTAATGCCAAGGGTGGAAAAAATGGAAATGGTAATGGTGGTAAAGCTGACAAAGGCAAAGAGAAAGAGGTCAGTAAAGCCACATTTTCTACTTCTTTTGGTGGTTTAGAGCTGGCGACGGTTGCCCAGGTGGAGGGTAGCTGTATGGCTGGCGAATACAATGTTAATGCTGCTAGAAGAGCAGCTGCTACTAAGGCGAAGAGTAGCATTCAGAACCAATTGAGGGCAAATCCTGGCAAGGCCAATAACAAAGTGAACCCTTACTCAAAGGACAAGAATTCTAGTGCTCAAACTGCCGCCAACAAATTGAACCCTTACTCTAAGGACAAATTATATAAAATGCAGAAGTGGATTGCTGATATGGGGCCCCCTAGTTATGGCAAGTTTGATTTAAATGGTGAGCCTATGCCAGAGGATGATTTGGATTCTGAGGAGGACGTACCGTTGGTGTCTCTACCCAGACCAAGTTTTAGCGGTCCCATCCCAATGGAGGGAGTAAGAAGGACTAGCGATGGATCAGGATTAGTGCAAGAAGCTGGTGATGGAGTTAGGGTTATAGAAAGTGAAGATGGCTTGGTTGGACCTCAAGAGGTACCCAGGGCCAAGGTTGTTAAATCAAAGGTCCAGTATGAGCAGCCAGTAGTTTCTGGTCAAGCTAATGCGATGGACGCAGTTTTGAATAGGGTGAATCAACTGCAGATTCCCTTATCTTTGGGGGAGTTATTTACGATTAGTCCGGCGCTTGCTGAAAAGCAAAAGAAGCATTTGACGAGGCGTCAGGTTTCCACTGGAGAGGTGGAATATATTTGTGAAAATGCTGAAAAGTTTGGGGAAGATGTAGATACACATTTTTCCGCTCCCCTGGGTTACCTGGTGGTAACTCTTAACGGTAAAGAAGTAAAGGCCTTGGTCGATTAAGGGTCTCAAATTAATTTAATTTCATTGGAGCAAGCGACGAGTATAGGCTTGCCAATTAAAAGTGGAACTGGGGGCAACCTCAGAGGCATTGGAGGGCATGCAACCGAGCTAATGGGTACAGCTGAGCATGTCAGGTTAGGCATTGGTGGATCTGTTGGTAAGGTTCACTTTTATGTGGCCAGAGGAGCAGTCAAAACTGTTCTTGGTGGTCCTTTTTTGATGGATTTTGAGGCCAGGATAGGGTATCAAGCTGGCATGGGGATTAGTTTGGAGATCACTGGTGAAGATATGCGGAGGTTACATATGCGGTTAGCGCCTCCTGGAGATGAAGGTTGGGAAACACGGCCAGGGATTAATACTCTGTGCCAGTGTTGTGTTTGCACCAAGAAGCGGCATATAAAAAGGACGGCTTCTGGTGAATTATGTTTGTTGGAAAGGGATGAATGCCCTCATTTTTTGGGGTAGCTGGGGCTGATCACTCTAATGTTGTAATCTCTCCTCAGGATGAGATCCCGGATTGCAATAGGTCAGCTCACTTGGAGATAATTCAAGTGGATTCTCAATTATTTTCTGTTAATATTACTTTGGAGTGCAAATACCTTTTGGAATTTTCTATATGTTTATTGGATTTACCCGGTTTTTCTATTAAATTTAAAAACGGTGAAAAAGGCAAAATGGGCCAAATTAGGTTAAATAAAAATTGGAAGGGTATGTTTTTTGACCTCCAGCAAGAGGTTAAACTGCAAGTATCTCCTTCTATTTTTGACCTCCAGCAAGAGGTTAAACTGCAATTATCTCCTTCTATTATGGACCTCCAGCAAGAGGGTAAACTGCAAAAATCTTATCAAAATCCGATTAAAAATCTTAGTATAATTAAAACACAAAAAAATAATTTATGTGAAAAGGTTATTCCGGACCTCCAGCAAGAGGTTAAACTGCAATTATCTCCTTCTATTTTGGACCTCCAGCAAGAGGGTAAACTGCAAAAATCACATCAAAACCCAATTAAAAATCTCAGTATAATTAAAACACAAAAAAAAAATTTTTGTGAAAATTCAATTCCGGTCCTCCAGAAAGAGGTTAAACTGCCAACTTTCTTTACGGGTGATTTACTGTTGGATAAGGGAAGCAAAGATGTTGGAAAATCTGTTTATAAATTAGAAGAGGGAAAGGAGAAAAGGGTAAAATTTAAAAATGAAATAAAATATTTTTCTAATTTTTCTTATTCCGATTCTGGCGATGAAGAAGATTCATTTGATGAAATTTTTAATGGCGATACAAAAGTAAATGTTTTACCTCAAGTTTATTTAGATGTGGACGCAGCCAAATATAAGAAAGTAGCAAATAAAGTTCGACCTATTAATGAACCGCTACCTGCCAAATTAAATCCACCCTTGAGAAGACCAAGGTTATCAAGAGATCCTTATGAAATTCCCTTGGTAAAGAATCCGCCTGAATTTTCTGAGACGTCAAGAATCACTTTTGAGAGACTGGGTGTTGTTAATTTTGGACCTGATGGTTGGTTGTCTGGAGAAGAGAAGAAGTTGTTGTTGGATGTGATGGTCAAGCAAGAGAAGGCCATTGCTTTTGTAGAACAGGAGAGGGGTGTGTTGAAGCATTCCTATGGGGAGCCTTACAAGATTCCTGTGGTATGTCATGAACCGTGGCAGCAGAAACCAATTCCTATTCCGGCTGCATTAAAAGAAGCCTATATTGAAGTTGTCAGAGAACGGATATGCACTGGACTGTATGAGCAATCAACATCAAGTTATTCTAGTCCGGTATTTTGTATCAAGAAACCGAATGGCAAGCTTAGAGTTGTTCATGATCTTAGGGAATTAAATAGGGTTACAATAAAGGATGCTGGGATACCGCCTAGTGCTGAGGAGTTTGTCGAAGCATTTTCAGGGAGAGTGTGTTATGGTTTGGGAGATATTATGGGTGGATATGATGAGAGAGAGTTACATCCGGACTCAAGGCCTCTCACTACATTCGATACACCACTTGGACGTTTACAGTTAACAAGATTACCTCAAGGAGCAACAAATTCGGTTGCAGTTTATCAAGCTCAGATGGCTTGGATCCTTCAAGACAAAATTCCACAATATGCTGGAATCTTTATAGATGATGGAGGAATTAAGGGACCAACAACCGACTATGATAACCAGGTGTTGGAAGAGAATCCCGGGATACGCAAATTCATTTGGGAGTTTTCAATTACATTAGAAAGAATCTTGTTTCGAATTGAAGAGGCTGGTTTAACTATTTCAGGTTCAAAATTTTCATGTTGTGTGCCAGCCTTAGAAATATTAGGCCATGTGGTATGTAGAGAGGGTAGGATTATGTCCAAGAAGAAAGTTAACAAAATTCAGTCATGGCCAAGACCCAAGAATACGACCGAAGTTAGAGGGTTTTTAGGTGTTTGTGTATATGTTAGAATGTTTATAAAGGACTTTTCTTCATTGGCAGCTCCATTGAGACGGTTAACGAGAAAGGATGCAGACTGGGAGTGGGATGAAGAGTGCGAGAAGGCGTTTGTGAAGTTAAAAGAGGTTGTAGGGAAGGATTTAGTCCTGCACAAGTTGGATTATGGAAAAGATGCTGGTAGAATTTATTTAGCAGTTGATTCAAGTCAGGTTGCAGCTGGGGCGGTTTTGTCTCAGATGGATAAAGCTGGTTACATCAGGCCAGTTAGGTATGAATCTGTAGTATTTACTGATGTCAAATCAAGATATTCTCAACCAAAATTGGAATTATGTGGTGTGGCAAAAATACTGAAGAAACTTCAGCATATTTTGTGGGGGCAACATTTTGAGTTGCAAGTGGATGCAAAATTGTTAATCCAGATGATTAATTCCCCAAGTTTACCAAATGCACCCATGACGAGATGGGTAGCTTTTATTCAACATTTTTCGTTCGATTTAGTTCACAAGCCTGGCAAGACTTTTACTATGCCAGATGGTTTATCAAGGAGACCACCCACTGAAGAAGATTCAGACTCAGAAGAGTTTGATGAAGATATACCTATTATCAAAGCCAGCACTAAAGGATCTGAAGACTTTCCATACCTCCCCCATGAGGTTAAACTGGCAGGACTATTGTGTTTAGATTATGGTGATTATGACCTCCACCAAGAGGACAAACTGGAAAATAGTTTTTATGTTAATAAAAGTTTTGGAAAAGGTTTAGAAAAATTTGGTAGAAAGGAGGTAGAAGAAGATGTGGTGTATGTAGAGGAAGATGAATTGGTAGTGTGGGATAGTAGTAAGTTAAGGAATGGTGTATATGTTGGAGAATTAGAGAATTTAAATAAAAAGGTGGATAAAGAGAAAGAGGTATTTTCAAATACAGTTTACGAAGGATCCAAAGGTTCAGAAGAAAAACGTCGACATAGCTCGATTAAAGATTTATTTAGGGGTCAACGATTATTGGCTCATTCATGTGCAGGTGATATTGGTGATAGAGAAGTCCCTATTGATGTTATATTAATCGATTTTCAAGATGAAGTCTGGGGTCAGACTGGTTTTTATTTTTTGTTAGTCAAATATTTGTTGACTTTAGAGAGGCCAGAAGATTGTGAAGACGATGAATGGGTGGCTATCAAGAGGAAGTCAACTACGTTTTACCTATCTGGTCGACATTTAATGAGGAGGAGGTATCCAAATCCTCAAGTAGTTATAACTCAACAGAAGGGGCAAGAATTAGTTTTGAAATCACTGCATGAAGATCTCGGGCATAGAGGCGTTGGAGAAACGTTTAGAAGAATTTCTGATTTATTTTGGTGGCCTGGCCTGAAGATGGCTGTTAAACAGTGGGTTCAGTCATGCTAAGAATGTCAAAGACGAAGTTATTTAAGGCCAAAAGAACCTGGAGGTGCGACCGGTGAATATACGCTCTTTGGGAGAGTTAGTTTTGATGCCGTTCATATAAAAGAGGGACGGTATAAATATTTAATTGTGGCCAGAGATGATTTATCTGGTTGGGTAGAGGCAGCGCCTCTTATTAATTTAACTGCCAAAAATGTGGCAGAATTTTTGTTGAATAATTGGGTATATAGGTATGGGGTGATGAAGTTGGTAATGGCAGATGGAGGTCCTGAATTTGGGACAGAGTTTAAAGAGGCCGTATTGAAAGTTGGATCAAAGGTTAGGGTAGCAACCCCATATTATCCTGAAGCTGAAGGCATGGTTGAAAGAGGGCATCAAGTTATCAAGGATGCTTTAGTTAAAATGTGTGGGACAAGTGCCGAAAAGTGGAGGCACTATTTACCTTTAGTTTTATTTGCTGATCGAATCACTGCCAAAAGGACGACCGGATTTTCACCTTATGAACTTTTTTTTGGACAGAAAGCAGTTTTACCGGTTGATTTAGAAGCTGAATCATATCTTGGAGTTGACTGGGACACGGTCAAAACTACTGAAGAATTATTGTGTGCAAGAATGATGCAGCTAGAAAAGAAAGAAGAATATTTAGAAAAGGCATATTCGCGGATGATGAAGATCCAAAATCAATCAGTCAGATATTGGAATGAGCGGTTGGCACATCGATTAAGGAAACCTTTGAACCCAGGTGATATGGTCCTGGTGTATAATAGAAGTCTAGAGAGTCAATGGGGAAAGATGTTTGCAGATAGGTGGAATGGACCGTATAAAATAAAGGAGCAAGTTTCCGGAGGTTCATATGTGTTAGAAGAGTTGGATGGAGTAGTATTGAAGAAGAGGGTAGCGGCCGATCAAGTGAAACGGTTCTATCTTGAGGCACCAGGAGTGCCGAAGTCTACCTCCGCAATGAGGATAAACTATGATATCGACGAAATTTTATGGATTTGTCCGCAATGAGGATAAACTATGATTTTTATAAAAATCTTATCGACCTCCGCAATGAGGATAAACTATGACATTTATCAAATTTTATTGTCCTCCGCAATGAGGATAAACTATAATATCAACGAAAATTTTATTACCCTCCGCAAGGAGGATAAACTATAATACCAACAAAATTTTATGATGACCTCCGCAATGAGGATAAACTATCTTCTTTTATCAAAATACTTTACTATCGTTATACTGCATATGGGCAACGAAACTGTGATGAAACTTTACGAAATTCAAGAAAACCTTCTTTGAAATTTTCAAAATTTAAAATTCTTAAAATATGGGTGAAGATAGTGTTAGAAAATTTTTAAAAATTTATTGGAAGAAGTGTTCACAGGGGAACCTTCTTAATTTAATATTGGCAAGTGTGGGGGTAATTGATGGGCTGGCTGCTCTATGCACAATTACCCCATAATTTTCGTTTCCAAAATTTTCCCTGTTTCTAGTTGAATCCTGGCTTTGTCTTTTAATTATATGAAGTCCACTAAGACTATAAACTGGAACGAATCAAGAGACACCGCTCTCAATGCCGGATTCAAGATTCTTTTATTTTGTTTTTGATTTTTTTTATGTTAGATTGTGATTTCTTTTCTTTAATATATATTATGAATTATTGTAAAGGTGATGCTCACTGGTGGTCTCTAATCATTTTTATAAATTGGAGGGAGCCCACCCAGTGATCATCATTATAAAAATTATCTTCTAAAAACTTTCATTTATTTTCTTTTCTTTTCAATTTCTCAAAATTGTGTAACCACATCAAGTTGCACTTGGATGTGGGTATGATGTTGAGGGTACGGCTCATCAAATGGCTGGGGGGCATCTTTTAAAATTTTTATTTTAAAATTTTTTTTTATTACTTTTTTTTATCTTTCTTTTCACATTTGTTTATCTTTCTTTAAAAATTGAATTTTAACTATTATTTCAAAACTATCTTTTTAAAAATCTTTTATTTTAAATCAAAAAAAAAAATAAAAAAAATAAAAATAATATATTATTAATGGTAAAATAAAAATAAAAATAAAAAATAAAAAAAAAATAAATAAAAAATAAATAAATAATAAAATAACTAAAAATAAAAAAAAATAAAAATAAAACAAAATAAAATAAAAAATAAAATAAAATAAAAAAATAAATAAAAAAATAAATAAATAAAAGGTATTTTAGTTTTAGGTAGTTTAGATGTTTATATTTTTATTTTTCAAACATTATTCAAGAAAGCTACATACCAGGAAGAACACCATCAAGGGTTGTTATCTTTTGAAGAATCAAAATTAGAAAATTTAGAAGGACCTTGATTGATTTCCTGGGATTCGAATCTTATTTCACGGTCACAATAGTGTTGAAGCCAGTTGGCTATTTTAAAAAGGTCTCTTAACAGTTGTTCTCTCATCCAAGATTCTGATCTATCTTCGATCTATCAGAGGGCGGGTATTGTTTGAAATAAGCGATAAGGTTATTAAAATTAGCAAATTTTATACAAATTTTGGAATGTTTGGTCCACCATGACTTTAAACTGGTAGTTCATTCATTGTTTAGTCAACTATTACTTTAAACTGGAAAATTAATATCTGCAGGATAATTCAACATTCATTGGTCCACTATGGCCTTATACTGGATTACTTGTCGATAAAATGTTTGGTCCACTATGACATTAAACTAGATTATCAAATTTATTCAGTCTTTGGTCAAGCCTAGGCCTTATTTAGGAATTTATCAAGTTATTTATGCACCTAAACGATCTTTGGTCCACCAAGACCATAAACTGGCAATCGATTATATGTTTGGTCCACCAAGACTTTAAACTGGAATGTCAATCTTGTTTGGATAACTCAATTCAATATTTTAATTTATCACTGTCCACTAAGACTCTAAACTGGTTATTCAATTATTTCTGGAATTGGGTGCTGATAAGCTTTAGGAGGTTAAAATTTTAGATGGTGATGATGCTAAGGAAAGCATAATGGTTAATTAGGTGAAATTTGTGGCGCTTTAACATGGTCTAAAGTTAATATTATTATTGGAAGCCTGAAAAAGTATTTTATGGGTTTGCTGTATAGCAAAGTTTGAAAATTGTGATGAAGGAATCAGAAGTTAGGATGGTAGTTGGATTTTAGGGAATGATTTTTAGTGCCTCAGTGTTAGGCCATTTTTGGTGTGAAGCTTGGAGGACCTTATGGCGAGATTGGAATCATAGAATTCGGCTCAGTGGGGGGCCCTATGAGGTTGGAATCATGAGTATTCGGCTCATAGGAAGATCCACTCTCTCAATGCTGTGACAAGAAGGAAGACTGGTATATGGGAGTCTGAAGGGATTCAAACCTTGCTCTCAGTAGTGGAATCATCACAAGATTTATTATTATTTTATGTTAAGCCAGAGAAGAAAGAAAACAACATTTATGTTGAAAGTTAAAGAAGACCAAGCAAAAACAAAATTTTATCAAGTTATACTGTTAGAAAAGATAATTTCTTTGAAATTGTTCAACATCATTATCAAAGCTTTGCATTAAAATTCTTCTTTTCATGAGGTCTTCATGGTTATTAGCTGGAGTTTCTTGAGAATAGGCCAGCATTTTTCGTTTCAACTCATTAGTAAAGTCAAGAAAAAGATAGCGATGAAAATTTGGATAATGATTGATATAGTCCGTCTTCACTCTACCAACATCATCAGTGTTGGTTATTTCGACAGCTAGAAGTTCAAATATGTTATTAAGTCATAGGTTTAGTCAATTTTTATTAAAAGTTTTTTTAGTAAGATAATAGGGTCTTACATTTAGAGCCAGGAAACATAGTCTCAGCAAAGTTGGTTGGGGGCACTGGCGTTATAGGATTAGGATCTTGTGAAGGAAAAATTAGGCCGGGATCCGCTGATGAAGATTGAACTTTTGAAGCTGTTTTTGATCTTATTTGTTTTAAGAAGACAGGAATTTTTGATCATTTTTTAGAAGTTGAGGGATCAGGGAGAGCTGCTGGTCCTAAATATACGTTTGTTTTAGAAGGAACTATTGGCCAGTTACATTTGACTTTTTTCACACGGCATAAGTCCCAAGCTGTCCTGCCAGGAAGATTAGGGTTGGAAATTAAACAAGGTACCTGGTATCGAGCACAGAGTTCACATGGAGCGACAAGTTCTTTGAAAGACATATTGATGAAGATGAATTTTATAGTTGATTAAAGAAGATGGTGGTTGAAGGTTAAAGATGAATATTGTGTTTGACCACTTATGCAAAGTTTTAAGAATGGCAACATTCTCAATTGGAGGGAGGATGTGGTAGCCTAAAGTTTAGTATGGCACCTAAGTACCTAAATGGAGTTATTACGGCGTGCAAGATTGGCGTTATTATTTTATAAAAGGGTTTCATTAAATTTATTTGAGTCTTAAATATAAAGAAATTTGGTTAAAAACAAATGCCTACACGAAATAAATTTATTTTACGGAGAAAACTTATTTTGCGGTCTGAAAAGTTTATAAGTATCAAGTCAAATCACTCAAGAACCTTGGGAAATTTTTCCAGAATTTTTACTATTTTTCTTATATTTTTAAAAGAATTTTAAAGATTTATAGAAATATTTACGTTTTCGGAAATTACTTAACTTTGATGAATTTTCACGGGGTAATTAGAGCTGCGCAGACTACGAAAATTAGTTTGGAATATAAAGGGGAAATAGCTCTATCATGTGTAATTTTTCTAGATTTTTTATTATAGTTTTTAAGGTTCTAATTGAGTCCGGAACTCCGGACGGACTCCACTTTGACTCCGCTTTGACTCCGTACGGACTCCGTACGGGCTCCGGATTGACTCTGGGAGAGCTCTGGAGGGGAAAATTTAGGCACATGACTAGGAATACTTAAGCGCCTCTCAAACTCGAAATTGAGGGGGGGGGGATACATCATACAGCTTAATCATTAACCACCACGGTCTTATTATTTATTACTCAACAAATTAAATAAATTTGTAATACCCTTATAACTTTAATTTTATATATAACATTTTAGAAATACTACTGAACAATTTAAATTACACTTCATACAGGGTATCTTTAGAAAGGTCTTCATTTCTGGGACTTGATTATTGCTGTCTCATAAAAACTCAAATTATAATAAAAACATAAAAGTCAATCTTTACAGATCTTTCACTGGTACACCTTAATTGTTGTTATCAGTATTTCTTTTCTCAACAGCCACATTCTTTAAATCTCAATAAGTGTTAAATATTTTAGTGTTTCATTATTTTTTTATCAATCAGATCCAAGTAGACTGGTTAGCTTAGTGATTTAGAATTCCCATTTTGTTATTTTTATTGGAAGGACGGGGTTTTCAGCTAAATCCACATATCTCCTCCGGATTCTGCTTACAGCAAGGTGACTGTAAGAGTTTACCTTACCATAGCGCCTGCCAAGAACTGCATGTAGTTACCCCACATCTCACGCTCTTTGTTAAGTTTTTGGGTGGTTTCTCAGTCAATTTTGGTTATTTTTGAATGGGAATTTCACGTAGTATAATGTCAGGATTAGCCCCATTATTTCTACAGGAAATCCCCCTTATTATTAATCTATTATTAACCTTAAAAAGTCTCCTTTAGTCTTTTATATTATTGTTTTATACGCATATACTCTCTTTTTGTCTTTTTCTTTAATTTTGATGGATTTCCCTTATTATTACAGTATTTTGGTGGTTGGTACTTGTCTAATTATGTCATGGGTCACTAGGGATGTTTATGGGAAGGTCTGTTAGTTGTTTTGAGGCGTCATTAACTATGTATTGGATGGTATATCAAGGGATTTATTGGGGAACTCAGTGTGTATAAAAGGAGGAGGTTTTTGGGTCCTGTTTCTTCATTCCTTATCATTACAATTTAACCAATATAACCAAATCAATTACAATACATATCAATTAGTACTTTTATAAGACTTTTGAATAGTATCTGAATTTATATAATCTATTTTTCTACCAACTACAAACATTGTAAGCCATATATAAGAATAGTGAGAATTATATTACTGAGACCTTTATATTTGATTTTATTTTATAACTTAGTGGATTAATACTACAATATTCATATAGGACCATTAAAATCTTCTAGACAACTGACTATTCAAGCTAGTTCACGTCCTTGTACTTGACTTTAGCCTGACACTTTACACACAGTGCAGTTGAGTGACCAAGAAGGTAAGAACTTTGGAAGTCCATTGGCTGCTCCAAATTTGAATAGTCGTTTGATACATTTGAGGGACCTGTGACCAAGGCAGAATTGCCATACCATCAAATTATTATCATCATTGTCATTTTGTACAGAAATCTCAGTTGGGCTGGGAGCAAACTCAGAGGGGCTGACAGCAACAGAAAGAATTTTATTTCAAGTTAGAAATTTATCATCTATGGTAACAGGGTCAGGTAATAACCATTTTCTATCTCTATATTCTGCTTTGAGTAAGTAGAATCTGTCTCTTTCCAGAATAAACATGTCCTTCTCATCAATCCCAATGTGTCCCCCTCCCTCTATAATTGCAGCAGGCGAGATCAAGGTGTTACTTGCAGATTCAAAATACAAGACACCATTTAATGAAAGTATATTCACATCCACATCCCAAAAGTTAAGAGTCCCCATTACTTTGATGAAAGGATATTTGGAGAGGTGGGTGGAAACTTTCAGTGGTATAGGTTTTTTAAAAGGTTTGAAGTTTACTAACTGGTCTTTGTTTCCAGTTAGGTGGTGAGTGGAACCACAATTGAGGATTGGACTTGAGTAGGTGTAAGATATTTTTGCATGGGCCTCTTTGGTTTGGGGTTCATCATCTACAGTAATGAAATCCTCTCCAATTTTGGTTATTTTGGAAAAAATTTGGGGATTAAAATTTTTTTGATGATGAGAGGGAAGATGTGGAGTTTGTGACACAGAGGTGGTGGGTGGAACAAAAGGTTGGTAAACTGGATAGAATGGTGAAACAGTTGGTTAGTATGTTTGGTAATTCAATGAACTTCTGCAGCTCATTAGAGGTGGAGGTGGATAAAAATAAGGGGCAGATAAATTACATGGGTCGTAGGAAGCCATATGTGAAAGATAAAAAGAAAATAAAAAAAAGATAATATTGATATGATTGATGCTAGCTCGGAGGTTATCCTGAGGGGTTGGTGTTACTAGTTGAGTTGTGGAGGTTATCCAAGATAAAGATAAAAAAATTGAGTTACCAAAGGGTTCAGAATTACTGAGGGAACAGGTCAGGTTTATCGCAGGCCCATAACCTATAGTGGAGACTATCAAGTTTTCATTACTCTGAACAAACACTTATATATCTATATACACATAGTTCTAGAATATTCTACTAGTTTCTCAATGCTTCTTAAACTTACTACTAACTTCCCTAAACACTCCCTAAAAATTTTGTCTTGGGGAGCAACAATGGCGCAACAATTATGCAACAGATAAGTAACAATTATTTTTGGCATTTAAAAGTCTTACAAGGGTCTTAATGGAATCTACCTCCATGTTGGTAAAGAATAAGTATATAATTGAATTTTAATTGGTCATTACATAATGTGGTTCTTACATCCTATTTGATTGTGTGAATCTCACAAATTCTAAAAAGGAAATTTTCAAGGAAGTAACTTAGCGTTTCTGTCAGCCAGGCTGCTAGACCCACCCAGTAGAATAATAGGGGGTGTCAGTTCTGGCAAATCCGCACTTATCTAAGTGCGGATTTCCAAAAAACACTAGCCCCAATACTGGGGGATTTCAAAAGTGAAAAAAGTTGCTTATTTCACTCAAATCCGCACTTTCTCAACCAAAAGTGCTGATTTCACCATCAAGTCCCATTTCACTGATTTGTCAGCATCATCCCATTCATACGCAGCACTCTGCAGCATAACACTTCATAACTCAAAACATCGTACATCATTTACATCTTCATATCATATCATATAAGAGTTATGCCTCCCACACTTTCAAATCGTGATAAATTACATAAAGCAATGACTTTCATGGCTCTTGAACTGCTCTTGGACTCTGATTCTGATTCTGATTCTGATCTAGAAGAAGATTTTGTCTTTTTATCAAAAATGGCTAAGAAAAGTTTCCTTCTTCCCAGAAAGCCTCAAGTACTTCATACCCCTAAGTACACCATCCAAACACTTCTTAACCTATCTACACCCAGTTTTAGACAGCTGTTCAGGACTTCTCAGGAATGTTTCCTTAAATTTTTTGAGCTTATTCAGGATCATCCCATATTTCACAATAATTTTCAAAAAGAACAACAACATCCTTCAATTCAATTGGCCATCACACTATGTTGTTTGGGTTCAAATGGTAATGGAGCAGCTTTGAAACGTTTAGAAAATGTCTTTGATTTAGGGTATGGTTCAGTTAACACTTATACCAAATAATGTATCACTGCCATCAACTCCTTGGAATCTCAACTTCTCACCTGGCCAACAAATGAAGAGCGACTTGAATCATCTCAGGTTATGCAATCAGAGGGCTTCCCAGGATGCATTGGTTTTGTTGATGGTACTACTATTCCTTTGAGCCAGAAACCTGCTCAAGGTGGAAACAATTACTTTGACCGTAAAAAGAGGTAGATTATTTTTAACTCCTTTCATTCTCTTTGAAACTAACACAAACAAATATATCTTCTTTATAGATATTCAATTTCTGTTCAGCTTATAAGTGACGTAAACAAAAAATTTATTTCATTCTTTGCTGGCTATCCTGGCTCATGTCATGACTCCTACATCTTCCAAAGAATGCAAATTTCAAATGAAACTGAAAAATTCTTTTATGAAGATCAGTATCTTCTTGCAGATTCTGCTTATGTGAATGGAAAGTATGTACTTCCTGCTTTTCAGGTAGAAGCTTCAGAAGACAGTCAAAATGCCAAGTTCAACAATCATTTGGCAAAGTCAAGAGTCCGTATTGAAAATTCTATTGGAATCATGAAAGGTCGTTTTTCTAGTTTAAGGGAATTAAGAAGTCCTCTTAGAAATAAATATTAAATGGAGGCGGTGATTGACTGGATTCTGTGTTGCACTATACTTCATAACCTACTTGCTGACCTCAAAGATTAATGGTTAGAGCTGTATGAAGATGAACAAGTTCATTCACCTCCGACTATATCCAACACTTTTATTTCTCAATCAAATAGTATAAGGGCAAAAATTCTTCCAATAACACTCCAACATTTTTCAACACAATTTTTTTTTTTCATTCTCTTCAAATGATCAATTTGCATGTGTTATTCACTAAGAATGGTAAATTTTTTTGCATATTTTTTTGGTTTTTGAATTTGCTGTTAAAGTCTTATTTTTTTAATCTCTCTCTGTTTTCTTTAATCAACTCAACATGAAATCACATATTTTTTCAGTCACTCTCTTTTTTTTCTTCACTCATATCCGTTTTCTCCTCTCTTCCTACATCACTCAAACAATTTCACTTATATTTCTTTTTTCTCAACTCATCTCTCAGGTAAGTCATTTTATCTTTTTTACTTAATTTTTTGCTAATTTTTTTTTTTTTTTTTTTTTGGTTTTTTTTGGTTTTTTTTTGTAAGTGGTTTTTTTTTAAATTTATAGGTAAAATTAACCTTTTTTTTCTCTCTCTCTCTCTCTCCCACTTTTCTCTCATTTATCCTATTCTTTATCCCCCCTTGGCCTGGGCTTTTTCCCACCTTTACCCTCTCCTTGGAATGGATACATCCCCCTTTTCCCCCCTCCTTGGCTCACTCTAACCTCCCTTTTCTCCATCTTTGTTCTCATCTCTCCCTTTCTCCCCCTTGTTGGTGTCCTCATTTCCTCCCCTCATTCTTCTCCAACCTCCCTCCAAACTCTCCCAATCACCCCCTCCAACCCCCCTTCCAAACCCCCCTTCAATCCGTTCATAACCCCCCCTCCTATCCCCCTCAAAACCCCCCAATCCCCCCCTCAAAACCCCCCTACCCCCCCCTCAATGTTCCTTAACGATTCACTAACGAATCATTAAGGAACATTGAGGGGGGGGGGGGGTAGGGGGTTTTGATGGGGGGATTGGGGGGGTTTGGAGGGGGTTTGGAGGGGGGGTTAGGGGGGGGGGGAATAGAGGTGGATTGAAGGGGGGGTTTGGGGGGATTGAAGGGGGGTTTGGAAGGGGAATTTAGGGGAATGGGGAAGTGATAAAAAAAATTTCACAGTTTTTTGAATTTTTTTTTTTGATTCTTTTAATTTTAGAGAAAAATATTCATCAAGTTAAAGTGAAATAAAAAAAATTGTTATTAGTCTTTTGAGGATTTTTATTTTTTTAATTTAAATTAAGTGAGTTTGTATTTTTAATGTATAATTTTGGGTGTTTGAAAAGTAACAACACCCAAAAGTAGAAAAATACATGTCTTTAACTTCAGATTCACCACTTACCTCATTCTCATCTTCTTTAACTTCATTATCATCTTCAAATTCAACTTCTTTTCAATCATCATCTTAAACATTGACAAAAAATGAACAGTATCGAAATAAAAGAAATTTAAAAAAAAAATTCACTTGGATCAAATATTTGGCCATATTTCAAAAATCAAGTACTATAAAACTAAAGTTGAAAAAAAAACAATATCCAAAAACTTTACCTGAAAGTATACATTATTTAACTGAAACTGGAGGTGATGAAGTTAAAGCTGTTATTAATAATACTTTCAAACCTCAATTTATTTACGAAAACCATTCTTTTAATGGTTTAAAAGATGAATCATTTAATCAACTCTGCAATATCATCATAACACTCTATCAAATGGCTTTGTTTTGCTTACCTTTAAGGAATAAGAATTTGTTTGGTGGAATAATGATTGGTATTGGATGGAGACCAGGATTTGATAAAGTTTTTTCTCCTGGTATGTTTAAAAGTTTTTCTGGTTTTTTTGATATCATTTTACTGAATTTAATTCAAATAGGCATATATTCTTTACTCAGATCTTTATTTAAAGCTGAATTAGATAATGATTTCCAAAAATGGAATACTTTACCTTCATTTAATTCATTTCTTGCTCTTCGACTTAAAAAACTCTGTAATATAGCTTTTGAAACGAATCATGAAGTTGCTACGAGACTTGGAATACCAAATTGGTGCGACTCTGAATGGGAAGATATTAGCAGTGATTATCTAATGTTTTCAAATGTTATAATCACTCATTCTGGATTTCATAACCAAATTCACACCGACTCAAATGATGCAAACTACCTCACTTATGGAATTTTCACATCTACTAATCCTATCACTGGACAACCTATTCCGTCACCTGCAAAAATTAAAGGAGATGGATTATATTTCCCAGATCATAGATGTATAATTGATTTTGGATTAGGAAATGGAATCACCGAAACAGTTTGGAATTCTTCTTATGATAATCACCAAAACACAAAGGTTCCTCCAGGTTTGGAATCTTGTCGAGACTTCACGCATTTCGGTTGCTCTTTCCAGATCAGTCAAAAGTTAATCCAACAAATAAACAAGTTAAAAAAAAAAAGAAAAAGGTAATAAATTTAAAAATTCTTTAGGTAGATCTAAAAAGTATGGGGATTTGTAGAGTCACCAAATATTTAATATTCTTCCATAAATTTTTAATAAATAAATATGATATTTCAATTTATGAAATTAAAGTAATGGGCCAACCACCATGTGTTGTATAAAAGGTAATCATGATAACATTAATTTGTTCATGGGGTTACTCTAGCCTATACCTGTGGAAAGTCCCAAACCTAGTTTCTAGACTTGATCTGCATTTTGGCATGAGGAATTGTCATTACTTTAAAAGTAGTAAATTTGAAATATCATATTTATATATTAATTAATTTATGTAATTATATTAAATTTTGTTGACTTTCACCCTTTACTTCTATAAAATGCAGGGGAGGGTATTGCCAATTTTTTAAATCTGACATGTGAAATTGATGACTTAGAAAAATTTGGTGGTACCCACCCCTTGTTTCAATAAAATTCAAGGGGAGGTATTGCCAAATTTTCAAAAGAGATATTGAATTTTATTGACTTAGAAGTATTTAGATAAGCAAACTTATTGACTTGAAAGTAAAGATAGAAATTTTTATTATATTTTCAAATTTTTGTCAAAATAAAAGTATAAGCAAACTTATTGACTTGAATGTAAAGATAGAAAAATTGTATGATATTTTCAAAAATTTGTCAAAAATAACGTTGTAGACAATCCTATAGTACTAGCTATAGGCCTTGACCAAGGGATTTGGAGAAAAACCAGAGAGAAAATCCCCTGTCCCTTTAGAAAAATAAGTGAGATTCACCTGCTACAGTAAATTGGTTCCTGTTTTGCTAAAGACCCTTTTCCAATACACTTGACTGCTTGATGAGCCAAGAAAGTAGTCACCAGACAGACTACCAGACCAAAGAACTGAAATTTAGACCAATGTCCACACCAGAGACAGCAAAGATACTTGATGTAGGCTGCAAATCCACACCAGAGACAGCAATAATACTTGCTATAGCTTGCAAGACTATAACAGAGAAAACAGTTGCTAAAGTTAAGTTAAATGAAGAACTCAATTGCAACAAAAACAGCCAATTGTGGCCAGAAAACAGTGAAAACTGAGTGAGGAACAATGATATCACCTCCGGATGGTTGTATGATGATTAAGGTTGCCCCAAACTGTCTTATTCACTATATACACACAGACCACTATCAAAGAGCCCATGCGCACCCACCAATCTGGCGACTGTACCCGCCAAATTGCATAAAAAACCCTCCAGAAGCGCTCCCCAACCTTCTAAAACAGAGGCAGGCGGGCCGCCCAACGTCGGAGGTGCCGCCTAAAGCGGCATGGCCTCCCTGAAGCCAGAGAACCACTAAAAACACCCAATCTACTTAGAAAAACTAACTACAACTACTAAAACCTTTAAAACACGGTGTGGTCTTCCAACATTGGCAGGGGCCTTTGTTGTGTGATTTGGCGCTGTTTGTGCATGTCTTAATTGACATCTGTTAAGGAATTTGGTATTTTTCTGGTTTTATTCCGTGGATATTGGGTCTGCGGGTATGTGGGTACTATCATTGGATAGCCCTGGTTTTTCTCTATATTTTATGTCTTGAAGACATTTTTCATATTCTGAGTTTTAAGGGGTCATTTCCTCATTTTTCATTTATAAAAGATTGCTGTTTAATTTTGTTTTTCGTGTTTTACGGGCTAACCTTAAGGCTTAGGGTTAAGTGCTTAGTACCATTTGATAGAGCTAATTTTTCTCTATATTTCATGTCTCAATGTTGTTATAGTGAAATTCCGTGTTTTAAAGGTTTTAGTAGTTGTAGCTTATTTTTCCAAGTAGATTAGTGGTTTTTATTGGTTTTCTGGCTTCAGGGAGGCCGGGCCGCTTCAGGCGGCATCTCCGACGTCGGGCGGCCCGCCCGCCTCTGTTTTAGGAGGTTGGGGAGCGCTCCAGGAGGGTTTTTTATGCAATCTGGCAGGTACAGGCGCCAGATTGGTGGGTGCGCATGGGCTCTTAGTTAGTGGTCTGTGTGTACATAGTGAATAAGACGGTTTGGGGCAACCTTAATCATCATACAACCATCCGGAGGTGATCTCATTGTTCCTCACTCAGTTTTCACTGTTTTCTGGCCACAATTGGCTGTGTTTGTTGCAAGTGAGTTCTTCATTTAACTTAACTTTAGCAACTGTTTTCTCTGTTATAGTCTTGCAAGCTATAGCAAGTATTATTGCTGTCTCTGGTGTGGATTTGCAGCCTACATCAAGTATCTTTGCTGTCTCTGGTGTGGACTTTGTTCTACATTTCAGTTCTTTGGTCTGGTAGTCTATCTGGTGACTACTTTCTTGGCTCATCAAGCAGTCAAGTGTGTTTAAAAAGGGGTCTTTAGCAAAACAGGAACCAACTTACTTTAGCAAGTAAATCTCACTCTATTTTTCTAAAGGGACAGGGGATTTTCTCTCTGGTTTTTCTCCAACTCCCTTGGTCAAGGCCTATAGCTAGTACTATAGGATTGTCTACATTTCTGGCGCCCAACGTGGGGTAGAACTTGCCAGTTCCTTGGAATCTCTGTTTTCTTTGGTTGGCTCTTTTTGGTGTTTTGGTCAGGAGGAATGGCTTCTGGTTCTGCTATTCCTGTGGTGACTGTCAGTGGGGGGAATGGTCCTCCTTCTGTGATGTTTAGGGAGTGTGTGAGGATTAAAACTTGGGATGGTACCAAGTTTAATGGGGAGGATGTCAAGTGGTTTCTAGAGAAGTATGAAACTGCTGCTGGAGTGGATGGTGCTTCCTACCTGGACATGGTGAAGCAGATTATCTTCTTCATTGGTGATAGGTCAGTGGAGAAGGAGATTGTGGCCATGTCTGGCTACAAGAAGAGGGATTAAAAATTGTTGTGTAGGGAAATGGTGGATCGATGGGGTGTCAGGTTCACTATGGTGGACTTGAACAAGGTTGTAAGTGAATGGCAATCTTATGGTGGTGTTGGTAACTTACATAGTTACAGGAAGTTTCTGCTACAGTTTAATCCTGTGGTGGAATACTTGGTGGAAGTGGAGGAGCTGGCACATGAAAATGCTGCCAAAGATGTTTTTTGGTCTGCCCTGGCTAGGGATGTCAGGATGGATGTGTTGAAGGAGTTGTCAAGAAAGGAATTGATGAAAACTCTTTCTAATGGGGATCAGAAGTTGCCTGCCTTGGATAAGGTGAAGGAGGCTGTTGAGGCCCATTTGAAGTTATTGGCTGTGGACACCTATCAGGAGGGGTGTGCCAAGTATGTCAGCAAAGTCAGTGAGGCTTTGGCTGAAGAGGAAGTTAGGGAGAAGAAGGAGGAGAAAAATTTGGTGCAGGTTCCCAAACAGGAGAGGGACCCAATGGCGGAGCAGCTGGCTGATCTGACAAAACAGCTGCACATTTTTGTTCAGGAGGCCAAGAAGGTTAATAAGGCACCTTCTCAGCCAAGAGAGTTTGAAAGAAGGGCTGGTAGGAGTGATCCTTGGGTTTGCTCTTATTGTAGTAGGAGGGGGCACAGGTCCAATGATTGTTGGGCACTGAACAGAGATGTGTCTGAAGGAAAAGTGGAGTTTGATGGCAGGGTTTTTAAGTTCCCTGACGGTTCTTTTGTGAAGCCCAGTGAGGGGCAGGCTCCTGTTGATTTGGTCAGGAGAAGAGGTGGTCTCAATCAAAGGAGGCCAAGGTTTGAGGAGATTCCTGATCAGGGGAAGTCTTCTGTTAAGGTAGATGAGGACGTCAAGGGAAAGGGGAAGGAGGTCAATAAGGTCTCTTTTTCTACTTCTTTTTGTGGTTTGGAGTTGTATTCTTGTGGTGGACAGTTAAGTGGAGAATGCTTGGCTGGTGTTTATGATGTGGAAGCAGGGAAGGTGGGAAGGCCTAAGAGAAGTTCTCAGGCCCAACCAAAGCCAAATGCTTCAAAGGGTGATCCTAAGCTGAGTGCAGCTAGGAAAAGGTACAGCAAAGAGGAGCTGTACAAGATGCAGAAAGGTATGGCTGACATGGGCCCCCCTAGTTTTGGTGCATTGGACCTGAATGGTGAGCCATTGCCAATGGAGGTGGATTCTGATTCTGCGGAGGATGTCCCTTTGGCTTCATTGCCAAAGCCTGTTGGAGTCAGAGGTTCTGGTGAAGGATCTGGTTTGGTTCCTGTTAATGGTAAATCTGTTGGTGGTTCTGGTCCTCAAGAAGCTTCTAGGACTAAGGTGGTGAAGCAAAGAGCTCACTTTGAGAGGCCAGTAGTGTCTGGTCAAGTTAATGTTATGGACTCTGTCCTGGAAAGGATGAACCAGGGTCAGGTTTCCCTATCTTATGGGGAATTGTATGCTATCAGTCCAGGGTTGGCTGATAGGCAGAAGAAGTTGTTGACCAGGAGAAGGGTTTCTTCTGGTGAGGTAGAATACATTTGTGATTCTGCTGAAAAGTTTGGTGAGGGGTTGGAAACTCATTTTTCTGCTCCTCTGGGATATGTCAATGTCACTCTGAATGGCAGGGAGGCAAGGGAATTGGTGGATTCAGGTTCTCAGATAAACCTGATTTCTTTGTTTGAGGCAACTCATATGGGCCTCCCCATCAAAACTGGTATTGGTGGGAATTTGAGAGTGATCGGTGGCCATGTCACTGAATTGGTCGGAACTTCAGAGTTTGTGAAGTTAGATGTTGGAGGAGCCTCAGGGAAGGTTCATTTTTACATTGCTAAAGGTAATGTAAAAGCAATTTTGGGCGGGCCATTCTTGATGGATTTTCAGGTAAGAATTGGTTATCAATTTGATTTGGGAATCAGTTTGGAGTTGACTGGTGAAGACAAAAGGAGGCTTCACATGAGGTTATCATCCCCTGGAGAGGATAGTTGGAAGACTTGGCCTGGTTTATCTTCAATGTGCCAGTGCATGGACTGCTGCAGGAGAAGGAAGGAAGTGGGTGCTGCCTCTGGTTTTTTGGAGTGCGGCTCAGGCTCTATTGAGAGTCTGTCTTTTTTAGAGTAAGAAGGGCTGATCACCCTAGTGCTACAACCTCTCCCCGAGATGAGGAAATCCCAGGTTGTAGTAGGTCAGCTCCCTTGGAGATATACTAAGTGGATTTTCAACTTTCTCTTTTTAATGTTTCTCTTCTCTGCAAGTATTAATCAAGTTTTTTATCAAGTCTCTGTTCTCTCTCAAGATTTTTAATTATTTTTAATTCAAGTTTAAAGAAGAAGATTGGTTATATATCTTTATTGAAAGATATGCGGAAAAGTTTTGGGGCGGTGAGATTGGGGTCTAAAAGTAAGTCCTCCCAATTGTGCACCACTAGGGTTTCTTCTACACCTTTCAAAAACATTACCTGGGCCACACCTGTGAGCATTGGGAAAACCCCTGGTTATTTTTGTAGGTCAGAAGAAAACTCAAGAAAAGAAGATAAAAATTTCAAGATAATTCATGAAAATCAAGAAAAAAATCTGAAGATAATGAATAAAGAAGACGCAAAATATTTTTGTGAAGATCGTCAAGATCTATTTTTGGGCCTCCAGCATGAGTTTAAACTGCAGAAAATTTTGAAGCATGATGATTGTCAAGATCAATTTTTGGACCTCCAGCATGAGGATAAACTGCACAATTTTAGAAGATGTGATTCAGAAGACGAATCAAGATTTGAAGATTTGGAAGTTGGAAGTGAGGATGATGATGTGGAATTGCAGAAAAGTTTTGGAGTGGTGAGATTGGGGTCTAAAAGTAAGTCCTCCCAATTGTGCACCGCTAGGGTTTCTTCTACACCTGTCAAAAACATTACCTTGGCCACACATGTGAGCAATGGGGAAACCCTTGGTTTTTGTTCCAGGTCTGGTGGTGAAGATTTCCTGAAGATCCCTCAAGTTGAAGGGGGAGCGGCAAAGTATAAGAAGGTAGCGCAGAAGATTAGGCCTGTCAATGAGCCTATGCCTGTGGGTTTGAATCCACCTTTGAAGAGACCTCCTTTGTCAAGAGATCCGTACTGTACTACTTTGGTGAAGAATCCTCCAGAATTTGTAGAGACGGCTAGGGTGACCGTGGAAAGATTGAAAGTTGTTAATTTTGGTCCTGATGGGTGGTTGTCTGAGGAAGAAAAGGAGTTGTTGTTGCACGTTATTGTGCTAAGGGAAAAAGCGGTGGCATTTGTTGAGGAGGAAAGGGGTGTTCTGAAGCACTCTTATGGGGAACCTTACTTGATTCCTGTTGTTTGTCATGAACCTTGGCAAATCAAACCTATTCTGATTCCAGCCGCTATCAGAGAGGATTTTGTGGAGATTATTAGGGAAAGAGTCAGGACTGGGTTATATGAACAATCAACATCCAGTTACTCAAGTCCGGTGTTCTGTGTAAAGAAGCAGAATGGAAAGTTGAGGGTGGTTCATGATCTTAGAGCCTTGAATAGAGTCACTATCAAGGACGCTGGTATGCCGCCAAGTGCAGAGGATTTTGTTGAAGCTTTTGCTGGAAGAGTGTGTTATGGTTTGGGTGATATTATGGGTGGTTATGATGAGAGGGAACTACATACGGATTCAATGCCTCTCACAACTTTTGAGACTCCTTTGGGAAGATTTAAGCTCACTAAGTTGCCTCAAGGAGCAACTAATTCGGTGGCAGTTTATCAAGCACAGATGGCTTGGATTTTGCAGGATGAGGTTCCTACTCATGCTGGTATTTTTATTGATGATGGTGGAATTAAAGGACCATCCACTGATTATGGTAATGAGGTGTTATCGGAGAACCCTGGAATAAGGAGGTTTGTGTGGGAATATGCAATAACTCTAGAGAGAGTGTTGTTCAGGATTGAAGAGGCTGGTTTGACCATTTCAGGGTCAAAATTCTGTTGTTGTGTTCCTGCTTTGGAAATTCTGGGTCATGTGGTGTGTAAAGAGGGAAGGATTATGGCGAAGAAGAAGATTAATAAAATTCAGGCATGGACAAGGCCTAAAAATACTACTGAAGTTAGAGGATTTTTGGGTGTATGTGTATATGTCAGGATTTTCATTAAGGATTTTTCTTTGTTGGCTTCACCTTTAAGAAGGTTGACCAGAAAAGATGCAGATTGGGAATGGACTGAAGAGTGTGAAGAGGCTTTTCAGAAGCTGAAAAAGGTTGTTGGTGAAGATATAATTCTTCACAAGTTGGATTATGGTGTTGGTGCTGGAAAGATTTATCTGGCAGTGGACTCAAGTTATATTGCTGCTGGTGCTGTGTTGTCTCAGGAGGATAAGACTGGGAGGGTCAGGCCAGTAAGGTATGAGTCTGTGGTGTTTAATGAGGTGGAATCTAGGTATTCTCAACCTAAGTTGGAATTGTGTGGCGTAGCTAAAATTTTGAAGAAGCTACAGATGGTTTTGTGGGGACAGCATTTTGAGCTGCAGGTGGATGCAAAATCTTTGGTTCAGATGATCAATACACCTAGTCTTCCAAATGCTCCAATGACTAGGTGGGTGGCATTTATTCAACATTTTTCTTTTGACCTGGTACACAAACCAGGTAAAACTTTTACTATGCCTGATGGATTATCAAGGAGGCCACCTACAGATGAGGATTCTGATTCTGAAGAGTTTGACAAAGATGTTCCAGTGATTTGGGCCAGCACAAAGGGTGCTGAGGGTTTTTCTTTCCTCCCCCATGAGGCTAAACTGGATGATTGTTCTGACCTCCCCCAAGAGGTTAAACTGGCTGGATCTGATCTTGATTCTGGTGATAAGGATGTTTTTGTTGATGAAGATGGAGTTGTTGTTTGGGACAGCTCAAAATTGGAAAAGGGTGTTTTTGTTAGTGAACTGGATTCTCACAAGGTTCAGTGGAAAGAGAAGGACGTGCCAAAATTTAAGGATTGGTGTCCTGGTTGGGCTGCTCAATTGGCTCATGTTCACACTGGTGATTTTGATGACAGAGTTGTACCCTTGGATGTTGTTTTGTTGGATTTTGAAGATGAGACCTGGGGTCAATCTGGGTTTTATTTTATTTTGGTGGAATATCTGTTGACCTTGGAGAGGCCAGATAGTTGTGATGATGATACTTGGTTGGCAATCAAGAAGAAGAGTCCTGGATTTTATGTGTCAGGAAGGCGCTTGATGAGAAGGAGACATCCTAATCCTCAAGTGGTGGTGACTCAGAAGAAGGGTCAAGAATTGGTTTTGAAGTCTTTGCATGAAGATCTTGGTCATAGAGGCTTTGGGGAGACTTATAGAAGAGTAGCGGAAAGATTTTGGTGGCCGGGTATGAAGTTGGCTGTGCAGGGTTGGGTTCAATCTTGTGAAGAATGTCAAAGAAGAAGTCACTTGAAACCTAAAGAGATGGGCTGTGCTACTGGTGAATCAACTGTTTTTGGAAGGGTCAGTCTGGATGCTGTCCATATTAAAGAGGGCAGGTATAAATAATTGATTGTTGCTAGGGATGATTTGTCTGGTTGGGTTAAGGCAGTGCCTCTGGTTAATTTGACTGCCAAGAATGTGGCAGAGTTTTTGAAGAAGGAGTGGATTTATAGGTATGGGTTGATGAAGTTGGTGACTGTTGATGGCGGGCCAGAGTTTGGTACTGAATTTAAAGAAGCTGTGGCTAGTGTGGGTTCTAGGGTTAGAGTGGCTACGCCGTATTATCCTGAAGCTGAAGGAATGGTTGAAAGAGGCCATCAAGTTATCAAGAATTCTTTGGTGAAGATGTGTGGAGATAGTGCCAAAAAGTGGAGGCATTATTTACCCTTGGTTTTATTTGCTGATAGGGTCACTGTGAAGAGGACAACTGGCTATTCTCCTTATGAGTTAATGTTTGGTCAGAAAGCCGTTCTACCAGTGGACTTGGAAGCTGTCTCTTATCTTGGAATTGATTGGGATGACGTGCAAACAACAGAAGATTTGCTCTGTGCCAGGATGCAACAGTTGGAATGTAGAGAGGAATGTCAAGAGAAGGCATACTCTAGAATGATGAAGATTATGAATCAATCAGTCAGATACTGGGACAAGAAGTTAGCTCATAGACTCAGGAATCCCTTAAAACCTGGTTGTTTGGTTTTGGTGTATAATAGAAGTTTGGAGAGTCAGTGGGGGAAAATGTTTGCTGACAGATGGAATGGACCTTACAGAGTCAGATCTCAGGTGTCTGGAGGTTCTTATGTTTTGGAAGAGTTGGATGGTGCAGTCTTGAAAAAGAGGGTGGCTGCAGACCAAGTGAAGAGGTTTTATCCCAGAGGCACTAGGCATGAAGAAGATTGACTCCGCAATGAGGATAAACTACGGACCATTCTTTAATTTTGGTTTTTTTTTTGTGGTGATGCTATGCATCTGTTTGTTGGAAACTTTTGTTAGAGGGTACCCATGGGTGGGGCTTCTAGATTTGATCTTGGCAAGTGTAGGGGTGACTGATGGGCTGGCTGCTCTATCAACAGTTACCCCAGATTGTCTGTTTCCAACCCTTTCTCTTAATTTGGTTGAACCCTAGTATTGGTTTCTTTTTACAGGTTTTAGTCCTCTATGACTTTAAACTGGATATTGCTTTGGTTTTCAAGTGCCGGACTCTTCACTCTTATTGGTTTGGATTTTTTGAGTTGAATGTTGTGTTTTTGTTAGAATGTACCCAGGGGGGGCTTCTAGATATTATTTTGGCAAGTGTGGGGGTAACTGATGAGCTGGCTGCTCTGTAGAACAGTTACCCCAGAATGTCTGTTTCAAGTCTTTTGTTTTTCCTAGTTGAATTCTAGTTCTGTTGTTTATTATTCAGGTTTTGAGTCCGCTATGACTTTAAAATGGTTTGGGACTGGCTTCTTTATCTATGGTTCTTTCATATTGGTGGCGGATCACTGGTGGTCTCCCATCATTTTTACTTGTTGGAGGGAGCCCACCCAGTGATCATTTCTATGGACCAGACTTTCCCTTATTGGATCATCTATGGAGCTGGACCTTCTTTGATTTTGAAGTTATGTTTTTGCTAGATAGTAGTTTTAGATTATTTTCTTTTTTCTCTTTTTTTCTTTTAATTTTTTTATGGGGGTTGTTTAAAATTATAAAATCAAAAATATAGGGTGTTACCACATCAGGGTCACCTGGATGTGGGCAAGCATTGGTGGGGAAAGGCTCATCAATTGGCCGGGCAAGGCTATTTTATTTTTATTTATTATTTATTTCATGTGTTTCTGTGTTTCATTATTTTTTATTATTTTCTGAATTTCCAAATTTTGGATTTTGTTTTCTGATTAGTCATTTAAAAGATTTAATTGTGTATCCACATCAAGGTGCACTTGGATGTGGGTAAGGTATCAGGGGTTCAGCTCATCAATTGGCTGGGGGATACCATTTGTATTATTTTTTATATTTTATTTTATTTCATTTATGTTATTTCATTTTCATTTTATTTATTAATTTTCTTATTTTAGTATATCAGTAGACCGTAAAAAAAAAAAAAAATTCTGAAATTATTTTTTTTACTTGTTTTATATTATTTATATGTTTCTAATCTTTTTCAGGAGCTCATTGTCTGGATGATGAAGCTTCTGGAGGCTGGTCCGGATTGTGATGACGTTTTTGTTTTTTTTTTGGGATTGTGGGAAGCACTGTGTTCTTTGAAGTGCATCCTGCTGGAGAGATTATAGGGATTGTAATGATCAGGGATTGGATTAGAGGGAAGTTCAGAGGAGGAAGAAGAAGAAGAGGCAGGAATGGAGTGCTGGAGGGTGTGTTTAATGATCCTAGACATTTTCCAGTGGTCGTCCAGTAGGCGCTTTCTCAGGTATTTTTCAAAGTCATTCAAGGGTCCATGAAGGGCAAAGGCTTTTAGCATATTGGAACACATGGTGCTTAGGTGTTTCTTCATGTCTCCATAATCCAGGGTCAAAGAAGTTTCAAGAGTTTGGCCAACTCCAATAATAGATTCAGGAGGAGGGGTGCCAACTAGACAAGAAGAATTGGATCAGTAATTATTTTTGTTGAAGAAATGGAATAATTAATTTGGTACTTACAGATTGGAAGCTCATCAAATCTGTAAGCAGCTGGGATTTGGATCTCTGACGATTTTGTTAAGGTCATAGTGGGTGGATCAACTAGGGAAAGATATGGATTCTCATGGTCTTCCTCTGAAGGATCCTGAGAAGGTGAACTGGGATGATGAGGTTCCTGGGGCCTAGTTGGAGCAGTGAGATTGTGGTTGTTGTTGTTTTTGTTATTTCTGTTGGATTCAGCTGGAGGAGGTGCTGGTGATGGAGTACCAGGGTTGTTAAAGGATGGAGCAGGAGAGGGGGATTTGGAAGCAGACTGCTCTTTTCTGGATGGAGAATTTGAAGAGATGGAACTGTCAGAAGAGTAGTTGGCTGACAGAGGAGAGGTGTATTTTCTTTGTCTTAGTTGGGGATGAAGTTGTTGTTGTGGAGCAGTGTGTGGTGTTCTGGTTTCTTCTTGGGGTTCTCTGGCAGTTCTCTTAGAAATCTGGGAAATTTTGGTGTTTTTGGATTTTGGAAGGGTGGATTGTATTGCTCTAGGAGCAGTAGGAGGTAGTTGGTTTGAGTTGTTTTTGTTATCTGGATGAATTTAGCTATTTTCTGGCCGTTTTTGGAGGTTTTGGCCCTGATTTTCGCTGTTTGGTGAGGCAGGCAGGCCGCCCGACGTCAGCCGGGCCGCCTGGACGCGGTCTAGAAGCCTAGGGGTTGATTTTGAAGCTTTTGGAGCTAATTTAGCAGTGATAAAAGCAGTTTCTTGAGAAGCTAAGGCTGGTCTTTTTGGAAGAGTGCGGGAAGCTGAGCTTCTGGATCTTCTGGAAGGAGCTGAAGATAGAGAGGAAGAGGATGGACCAAGTTCTGGAGACCTGGTAGGGGATCTGGAGATGTACTTGTGAGAAGGAGAAGGCGGAGGAATAGGATAGTGGGCATCTCTTTCACATTTCTTTTTTTTGGAATAGCAGGAGTCACAAGCCCTGTTGTAGAATTTGGCTTCTGGATTTGGAAGAGTGAATGTGCAAGGTCTGCACATGTGTATGCACTGTTTGCAGGCATAGTCCCTTGGATCAGTGAAGCAAGAAAGAGTAGAGGAGTCAACAGCAGGGGATCCAGACATGATTTGTGGTGTGAAAGGTGATGAAAAGGATAAGAGAAGATTTTGTCAGTGATGAATAGAAGATGAAGTGAAGGTGGACGCTCTGTGGGTCTGGCTGTGTGTGTGTATTGCATTAAATTGGCTGGGTCAGATTCATGCAAGATTCTGTCAGTCCTCTATGACTCTAAACTGGAAATTTTATCAGTCCATCAAGACTCTAAACTGAAAAAGCTATAGTATCAAGGTAGTCCGTCAAGACTTTAAACTGAACACTGTGTTAGTCCCCCAAGACTTTAAACTGAGGGTTGTAAGTCCCCCAAGACTATAAACTGAGGGAAAAGTTTTTGTTGTTGGAGTTGGTTTGAAAGATTGGTGGAGGGTATCCACAGGGGGAGCCTCCGAATTTAGCAAGGGCAAGTTTGGGGGTAATTGATGGGCTGGCAGCTCTATTCACAATTACCCCAGAATGTTAGTTTTTTCTCTGTGTCTTAATGTGGTTGATCTCTGGTTCTGGGTTTATGATTTAGGTTTTTGAGTCCCCCAAGACTTTAAACTGAGGGTTTTTGAGTCCCCCAAGACTATAAAATGAGGATGGTCCCCCAAGACTTAAAACTGAGGTTTGTTTGTGGTTACATCCTATAGAGGGTGTGATCAATTTTTCTTTTCTGAATCAAACTCAAGTACTAGTGGAATTACAGAGTGAATCAAGAGATGAAATGAAGTGTTCAGAATTAGCCTTGAACTGGTGAATGAGGTGTCTTCTGTTCTCAATGTCCTGTGGATCTCTAGCAGGAGTGGATTGGAAATAATGAAGCAGAAGTTGTTTCTGTTGAGATGTGTGTTGTTGGAACTTGGCCTTGAAAGTGGGCAAGTGCGTTGGTGTTGGTGGTGCAATGGATCCTACATTGTTATCATCACTATCAGAAGAGGAAGGAACTGAGAAGTTATCAGTTTTAAAGTTGAAGGAAGGAATGAATGTTCATTACCATCAGATGGACCAGGGATGGGGGAACTAGTTGCTTTATGGGTTGTGGCACTCTTCTGGGAAGGGTGGAGCCTTTTGATTAATCTGGGTATCAGGATGGATGGCCTAGATCTTTTGGTGCTGGCAGAAGAAGGACCAGGTTGAGGCAGAGGTGAATCTGTTGTAGAAGAAAGTGGACCAGGTCTGTGGCAGGTCTTCTTTCTGGAGTGGCAGACATCGCAGGACGTTCTGTATGGATGAACAGGTGGTGTTATGGTGCAGATTAAATTATTGTTGATGCAGTATTGGCAGGGGCCCAATTCAGAGGCAGATTTGGAAAGGAGGTTAAACATGGTGGTTGGATAAAGAAAGAATGCGGACATTCTCAATTGGAGGGAGGATGTGGTCTTCCAACATTGGCAGGGGACTTTGTTGTGTGATTTGGCGCTGTTTGTGCATGTCTTAATTGACATCTGTTAAGGAATTGGGTATTTTTCTGGTTTTATTCTGTGGATATTGGGTCTGCGGGTATGTGGGTACTATCATTGAATAGCCCTGGTTTTTCTCTATATTTTATGTCTTGGAGACATTTTTCATATTCTGAGTTTTAAGGGGTCATTTCCTCATTTTTCATTTATAAAAAATTGCTGTTTAATTTTGTTTTTCGTGTTTTACGGGCTAACCTTAAGGCTTAGGGTTAAGTGCTTAGTACCATTTGATAGAGCTAATTTTTCTCTATATTTCATGTCTCAATGTTGTTATAGTGAAATTCCGTGTTTTAAAGGTTTTAGTAGTTGTAGCTTATTTTTCTAAGTAGATTAGTGGTTTTTATTGGTTTTCTGGCTTCAGGGAGGCCGGGCCGCTTCAGGCGGCATCTCCGACGTTGGGCGGCCCGCCCGCCTCTGTTTTAGGAGGTTGGGGAGCGCTCCAGGAGGGTTTTTTATGCAATCTGGCAGGTACAGGCGCCAGATTGGTGGGTGCGCATGGGCTCTTAGTTAGTGGTCTGTGTGTACATAGTGAATAAGACGGTTTGGGGCAACCTTAATCATCATACAACCATCCGGAGGTGATCTCATTGTTCCTCACTCAGTTTTCACTGTTTTCTGGCCACAATTGGCTGTGTTTGTTGCAAGTGAGTTCTTCATTTAACTTAACTTTAGCAACTGTTTTCTCTGTTATATTCTTGCAAGCTATAGCAAATATTATTGCTGTCTCTGGTGTGGATTTGCAGCCTACATCAAGTATCTTTGCTGTCTCTGGTGTGGACTTTGTTCTACATTTCAGTTCTTTGGTCTGGTAGTCTATCTGGTGACTACTTTCTTGGCTCATCAAGCAGTCAAGTGTGTTTAAAAAGGGGTCTTTAGCAAAACAGGAACCAAATTACTTTAGCAAGTAAATCTCACTCTATTTTTCTAAAGGGACAGGGGATTTTCTCTCTGGTTTTTCTCCAACTCCCTTGGTCAAGGCCTATAGCTAGTACTATAGGATTGTCTACAACGGAATTTCACTATAACAACATTGAGACATGAAATATAGAGAAAAATTAGCTCTATCCAATGGTACTAAGCACTTAACCCTTTATTATTTTATTAAATCATTTAAATCAAAATATTTATTAATATTATTTATTATTTCAGTACTTACAACATAGTGATTCTAAATTATAAATCATAATAATAATTATAATAATTCTACCTCTTTAAATTTTAGTAAACAAAATATAAGAAAACATACATACCTTTGACTTTGAAAACCCCAAAATCCACCTATCACCGGCATTGGACCTCTGTTAAAAATCTTCTAGACCATCAGGACCCTCTAACAGTTTCCATTATGAGATGGAGCGGTATTTATGTTTGGATGAAAAGCTGTTAGTAGATACAAGTAAAACTTTTGAAGGAAAGCTTGTAAAAGCAATAATATAATAAAAGCAATAAAAAGCGAGAAAATCTAGAAAAGTCTATTTTATATGTAAAAATAAGATACTAATGATAAAGTGAAAAGAATAGAATGAAAAGTCTTAGTTCTAATAAGTAAAAGTAAAAAAGAAAAGCTGGAGTCACATCACCCTTTCCAGATTTTGATGCAAGTTGTAGAGTAGCTAGGTTGGCTAAGGTGAAGTGGATGTCTCATTCAAAGAGCTTTTCATCAATATCATAGATCAGATTATACAATGCAGAATGTATAGTTTCCATACTGAAATATAATTTTACCATGTTTCTGATTGTCCATTTTTCATTTTCAAAGAGATATCTTATCCACATACAAAGAAAATAGATACTAGTAAGTTTAAAATTTTGATCTGGTCTTCCATTTTGGGTCTTACAACCTTTCCCTTCTCTTTCGAAGAGTCCATGTGGCATCTCTGAGGCAATATGATATTGAGGATCAAGGAACCCATATTTGTCTACTCTGAAGCCGTAAAAGTTTATCATATAGATGGTATCCTGTACTGTTTCTGGCCTGTTGATCTTGGGTTTGAAGTCTTAAACTGGCATGATGGAGTTCAACTTGATTTCCATGGAATAGTTTTAACTATTCACCATTAGTGTTGGTTCGCAAAATATGTCCATTAGAAGTCATGAGCTGGTATGAACCATTGGGAGCACAGTCTTTGATGATGAAAAGGCCATCCCATCTGGGATGTTATTTCTTATGGTCAATCTTCAAACGCCTAAGAACCTTGTCTCCAATTTTGAGTGCTTGTTCCACATATGATTCATCAGTTTGAGCATATCATTTTCTTGTTCTTTCATTGAGTTCATTAATTCTTTCTTGTTGGAAATTATATAGTCATGAGCTTTCTAGATTTTGTTTGAAGTAGATTTCTTCCTGATCAGTATCTGAGATGTCAGGTAAGTGACCAAGTAATGGAGGATCAGATGGAAATCTTACCTGAATTCCATATTTAATTTCAAATGGGCTACACTTTAATGCTTGAAATGGAGAATTTTGGTAGGCAAATAAGGATTTACCTAAAAACTGGCCCCAAAAATCTTGATTATCTGGAGAAACAATCATTCTTATAGTATTTTCTAAAGTCCCATGAGACCTTTCTATTAACCCATTAGACTAAGGATGGTAAGGCATTGTTTTTATATGTTTTACATTTTATTCTTTCATGAAAACTTTGAATTGGTAGAAGTCAAATTCTCTTCCATTATTGGTGGTAATTTCTGCAGGTAAGCCATGGTTCATTGTAATTAAACTTACCATCTCCATTTCAGCTTTTGTAGAAGTTGATTTCAATGCTGTAGCATAAGCTCAGCTTTCTCTATAGTCAATAGCTGTAATAATTTGTTTTTTATTTGTCTTTGTCTTATGAAGTGGCCCTACAAAATCAAGGGCCCACTTGAGAAAAGGGCCTCCTCAGACAATAGGCTTCAATGGAAGTCAAAGTTGATTAGATGGCTCTTTAGTAAACTGGAATGCAAGACAATGAGAAATAACCTTTTTAGTTAGTGCCATCATTTCCTGGAATAGATATTTTTGTTTTAAAATTTTTACCAGATCATTTTCATTTTGATGTGCTAGATCAAGGTGAACATTATTAAGGCATGTCTTGAATTCTTGTTGGTTTCTTATAACCTTAACATAATGTTCTACTTTATTGTATTCAGGGATGTAATATAGTTCATTGTATTTTATAAATTATTGTTTTGGATGTTCAAGCGGGGGTGATTTATTTGAGATGATCTGATGAATATTTTCTAATTGTCTCCAAGGATCTCGTTCTGTGTTTGCATTGAAAAGAGGGTTGATTTTTCTGGTGGATCTTTATCATAAGGTGTGTTAGGTTTTCTGTATAAAGCATTGTCTTCGAGCTGTTTATTAACAGGACAGTAGATTATATGAATATTAACAAACTCTACTTCATTTATGAAACAAGTAAGACGTTGAGTTACCTCTTTTTGGGTCCTGAAGTGTTGAAGGGACTGGTGGTCAGTCCTTATGATAACTGGGAATCCTTCAACATATCCTCAAAAGTACTTTAGAGAATGTACTATATCTAAGAGTTCTCTTTCCTGTGCTGAATATTTTTTTTTGGTAGTTGACAATTTTCTTGATTTGTATGCAACTGGCCTGATATTTTTATCCTTTAATTGTTTTACATATTCAATAGGATCAAAGTTATTTTTTTCATATTTAATTTCTATGTCCTGTTGCAGGAATTCTCCAATGTTTGTTCCAGAAGCATCAGTATCCAGAATAAAAGGATGAAAGACTTTTGGATGCTTTAATAGTATTGTTTTGGAAAGAGAAGTTTTGAGTTTTTGAAACAATTGTTCTTCTTCCCCTCCCCAGTTTACTTTGGCTCCCTTTTTAGGTGAATTTTTTGTTAAATTGTAAAGAGGTGAAGCAATAGTGGAAATTTTTTTAATAAATCTTTTGTAATATGTGCATAAATTTAAAAATACTCTGACCTGAGTGATGTTCGAAGGAGTTTGTCAATTAATTATTTTTTCAATTTTATTTGGATTTGTTTTTAAACCTTCTCCATCAACTATGTGCCCTAAAAAAATTAACTGCTTCTGTACCCAATTACATTTGTCAGTAGAAAGTATAAATTTGTTTTCATTTAGAATCTTTAATACCTTCTCAATATTGTATAAATGAGACTTTAAGCCTTTAGAGTATAATATAATGTCATCAAGGTAAACCAAAGCGCACTTGTCAATAACTGATTTTAATATTTTATTCATGAAAGATTGAAACGTACTAGGTGCCTTGCACAATCCAAAAGGCATTACTCTCCATTGGAAATTGCCCATTCTTCAAGTGAAAGCAGTTTTTTCTTTAGAATTTTCATCCATAAGTAACTTCCAAAAGCCACTTTTTAAGTCTAATGTAGTAAAGAATTTTGCTCCCTTGAGGTTCATGTATGTGTCATCAATTTGAGGTAAAGGATATGCTTTCCTTTTAGTTACTGAGTTGAGAGGCCTATCGTCTACACAAACTAAGGTAGAACCTTCTGGTTTTTTGACAAGGATCCATTGTGATGAACAGGGGGAATCAGATTCCTTGATTATACCTTTTTTAAGTCCGTCTTCAACAAAATATTTAATTATTAAGTTTTCTGCAGGATTGTGTGGTTGAGATTTTGATTTGATAGGGGTAGAAGTACCAGTGTCAATATGATGTTTGAATGGAGAATTTTTTCATACTTCTAACTCTCCTTTAAAGCAAAAGGGGGCTACTTTCTTAGAAAAATCAAGAATCTTTTGACTAAGATTAGCATTGCCATATATTGGAGCCAAGGATAATTGATTTATAATACTTACAGGACTTATGGTACAGCCTCTTTCTTTTTTACTTATGATAGTTAATTTATCATTTTTATAATTAAAGACTGGTTTGTATTTTTCATCCAGGGGCGTCCCAGAGCCATATTGAAGTTTGGAAGTGTTATGATTAAGAACTCGTCATGGATGAAATTCAAATTTATTGAACCAAATATTTTTACTAAACTTCCGTTTTCCAGCCTCACATGTTTTATTGTTCTTTCTCCTATGGTTCTAATCAGTCCTTCAGCAGACTTAGAAGAAATATAATTTTCACCTGCCCCACTGTCAATTATTGTGAACAAAATAGACTTTCCTGCTGTCATCATATAAGTAGGTAAAGAAGTAGTGTCACCATTGATGTTGATTATATTGAAAGTAGATTTCCTTCTAGAAACCTGGCTGACTGAGGCACTTGGTCCTATCTCAGATAGAAAAGAGGAGCTGTTGAAGTCAGATAATTCTTGATAAAATTTATTTTTGAATTCTTTTTCATTGTCTTTTTTAGCAATTTGATTGATTACATTGAAATCAGTTACTTCTTCTCCTTTGTAGATTCCATCACTATTGTTTTTGGACCAATGTTTGGAGCCATCAACAATTTGAGAAACTTCTTTCTCAATGTCATAAGATGGATTGATTATATTGACTTTATGATAAGTTTTAATTTTCTCTTCTTTCTCTTGGCTTTCAACTTTATCTTGCAGTCTTTTTCTAAATGTCCTTTTCTATGACAGTAAAAGCACTGAGCTGTAGCAGGATTTATAGCGTCCAAGTCCATTTGGTCTGTTTTATCATGATTGAAGGTCTTTTTACAAGGAGATCTGAGTTGGAAGTTTACTCCAGTTTTCCAACTGGATGAAGCTGGTGTGTGGGACCTTAATTGAGACTTGTGGGGTGTCAGAATTTTTGATCCGTAACGATGAGTTTCTTTGTAAGTAGAATCCCTATCTTTTATGATGTTAAAAACTTGTTCCAAATTAGGTTTTTCACCAAAATAAATTTGAGAAATTTCATACTGCATGTTGGCCGGAAATTTTTTACAAAAAATAAAGATTTTTTCTTTAACTAGGAGTCAAGTGGCAGGGATCTGAGCTGAAATATCACTAAATTTTGAGATGATTTTATCAATCTTTCCCTGAAAGGAGAGATTATAAAGGTTTTCACACATCTTGTCTTCTTTTAATTCATGATTATATTTTTCTAAAAAGGCCTCTTTTAAGAAATACCAATCAGGAAGATTTTTTCCATTGTCGTGTAGTATCTAGTTGAAGAATGACTTGGCTTCCCCTGTAAGGTAAGTCCCCATAGGGGCTAGCCATTTAGATACTGAAATTCTTCTTGCTTGAAAACTGATTTTTAAATCCATGAGCCAATGTTCTACATTATCTCCATAGCCCTTGAATTATTCCAGTTTAAGACGGAGTTTTGGTTCTTTTTTGTTGAGAACAGTCGTGGCCAGACGTGATTTAGCTGGTTAAGTTCTCCTTCCAACTGGGCCATCTTTTTGACCATGAAGTTAAACTGGGCACACATTTGTGCATAGTCTTGATTTTCAGACATCTAATCCAAGATGCTTTAAGTAAGCTAAAAATTTATTATATCTGTAGAATAAATCCTATTAACCTCTTTTCAGAATATTTCTTATCTGCGTAAGGTGGATACCAGGGCCTTTAAGAATATTTGATTGATAATTTTCTAATAGATAAATTAAGACAAATTTCAAAGGTTAGTAACAAGGAAAAACTGATGAAGAGTTTTTTTTTCTAAAAACTCACAAATAATTATTTGTGAATCTTGAAAATTCTAAAACGAAAATTTTCAAGGAAGTAAATTAGTGTTTCAATTACAAGATGGCACAGTATTTATGTTTGCAGGAAAATCTATTAGTAGATACAAGTAAAACTCTTGAAGAAAATCTTGTAAAAGCAATAATATAATAAACGGGATAAAAATCATGAAAAGCTAGAAAAGTCTATGTTAAATGATAAAGTGAAAAGAATAGAATGAAAAGTCATGGTTCTAAAAAGTAAAAGTAAAAAAGAAAATCTGGAATCACAATTATATTAGGAAATAATAGTGTAATAGTTTCTAATTTATTAATTTATACTTTTCCTTTCTTGTAATCATTATCCACTAAATAGTTAGTTTACTATAATAATTACTAATTCTATAATAATTTTAATCACTCAAAAGCTCTACAATTCTCTCAAATATAATTACTAAATTGTGATTCCTAAGATTTTCTACGTACATTTAGAATTCTGAGGAGAAGCTAACTTACTGTTCATTGCACAATATTAGGCCTCTTTTTATAGGTGCAGAGTAACCAGAAGAGCATAGAGTAAAAATCTGCAGATAGTAAATAGTGTGAGCTTTTCAGAGAAAAGCTCTTAGATTCATTTAAGAGTCAAAAGTTAAGAATTAATAAAAGAAACTAAGATAAGATAATTAAGTGAAAAGTAAAAGATGTTTTTAGATAAGCTATGAAATATTGTATTCCAAAAAAGGAAAAGGAAAAATAAGAATAACACCATCCCCTCTATTTTGATGATGCCAAGTTAGATCTTTGGGGGTGAAATTAACTGTTCTTTCCAGAAGGTTTTCATCTAATTCACAAATTAGATTATAAGCTTCTGCAGTGATTTTTTTCATTGCATGGAAAAAATCTATAAAATTAGATATATCCCAGTGATCCTGTTGATACATATATCTTACCCAGTGTAACAAGTTTCACCGCGCAATACGGGGGGGCGGACTTGTTAGCAAGTCCGCAACCTTGGACTCAAATTCACCACAGATTGAACACACATTGAGTTATTGACAAAGGAACCATACAATCAGGGATGAACACCACTCAGCATAACAGTTTTTGTGGGTCTTCAAGTAGAGTTCAGTATGAGTTCAGTATGAGTTCAGTCTGAGTTCCATCTGAGTTCAGTCTGAGTTCAGGTTGGGGACTTGCTAGCAAGTCCACCCCCTATATTGCGTAGTGTTTGCTGTAAAAAATTCTAAAATGCCTGTTGGGATGTCCATTTGGGGTGAAACAGTTTTGCCATTCCATACAAAACAATCCTAGTGGAAATTCTGTAGCATTATGATGTCTTTGGTTGAGGAACCGGTATTTTTCTACTCTTTGCAATGTGGGTTCTATTATAGGCCCTGTATCCCAAGTTATTTCTTGCTGATTGATTTCTGAATTGGAATCTACTACTGGAATGATGGAGTTGAGCTGATTTTCCATGGAATAACTTTTAGCAGGCTCCATTAGTATTAGTTCTTAGAGCATGATTATTTGAAGTCATTGACTGATACAAACCATTATGAAGACATTCACAAATGTGAAAGGGACTATCCCACTTTGGATTTAGTTTAGATGGTCTTTCTTTGAACTTCCTGAGAACTTTGTCTCCCACCTGTTAGCTTCTTTTGGTGTAAGTATTATTGGTATTTGCATATCTTTCTTCAGCTTCTTTTTTTAATTCATTAATTCAATTTTGTCATTCAGAACGTAGTTAGACATTTTCCAAGGTTTGTTGAAAGTAAATTTGTTCTTGGTTAGAATTGGTAATCTTGGGTAATTCTCCAAGAAGTACTGGATCTGATGGTAATCTTACCTGTATACCATAGACCATGTCAAAGGGTGTTGTCTTGAGAGATTTTGAGGGAGAGTTTCTATAGGAAAACAGTGCTTTGTCAAGGTATTTGTCCCAGCATTTTTGATTTTGGGGTGAGACATACCTTTGAATTGTATTTTCAAGTGTTCCATGAAAACTTTCTATGAGTCCATTTGACTGGTGATGGTAAGGAGTAGTTTTTATATGTTTTATTTTTGCATTTTTCAAAAATATTTCAAATTGATAGGAGTCAAATTCCAATCCATTGTCAATCAAGATTTCTATTGGTAATTGGTTGTGGTCTTTCAACATTGGCGGAGACCTTTGTTGGTCTATTTGGCATTGTTTGGATGTCTTAAATGGCATTATTTAATAATTAGGTGTTTTTCTAGAATTATTCAGCAAATATTGGGACTGCGGGGATGTGTGTACTACCATTTGATAGCCCCAGGTAGGGGGTGTCAGTTTTGGAAAATCTGCACTTAACTTAAGTGCGGATTTCAAACCAAATCAGCACTTAAATTTTGCAAAAAATTCACTTATTTCAAAAAAGGGTGTCAGTTATGACCTCAAATCAGCACTTTTTTCCCCTTTTTTTTCACAACCACATTTTGGCCACAAAACATCCCTTCCTTTCTTACCCCATCTGTCAAGGTACGCTTTTAGTCTAGAAGTTTTGGTACGAAGTTCTACGAGGATTTATAAGGTTTAAATGGATTCTCAACAAATTTGTACGTATTTCTTAATTCAAAGATGATTGTTTTACTCAATAAAAAGAGGTAGGATTAAAATATTAATATAATTTATAAATTAGAATTACGCTATTGTAAATACTAATGATATAGAATATAAGAATAAGTTTTTATTGGTTATTGTTGTAATAAAATCGTTTGGTAAGATAGAATGATTAAAAGACAACAAAAAGAGAGGCCTTTTATAGGCAAAGGAGAGACAAAGCACGGAAATCAAATTCTAAAAACAGTAGGGAAAAAGAGAGAAAAAGAACATTCCAGAAAGAGTATTTCAAATAATAAAGTTATTCCAAAAAGAAGGCGTCAAAAAGATGTATTTACAGAGTATGTCAGAAATACATCAATATTTTTAATATTTACTGTAAATGTCAATTCCAAATAAGAAATTTGATTTATTTGTATATATTTAATATTATTTGAATATTTAAATCTTATTTTATCTTTGTATTTTATTTTTTAAATATAAAGTTTTATTTTTCCCAACCTGTCAATTGAGCACGGTATTAGAGAAAATATAAGGGACAAAATTATAATTATAATTTTACTTATTTAGTTAATTAATTAATTTAATTTTAACATTCTGTAACTAGTTAATTTATAACTAATGTTAATGTAACTAAATGATATTTAAATAATAATTAAAGATGATAAGGTGCCGCTTCATCCAGTAAATAATTCCTTATTTCACTGGGTAAGTCCAGTAGCCTGGCTGACACTCCCTTACTCTAAAAAAAATAATAAAAAAAAATGCTATGATTTTTTCTTCTTATACTTATTTAGTAGAGTAGGAAGATTAGATATCTCCTTCCCAGGTATCCAAGAATCATATTCAGATGATTTATTCTTGAATCTCAATAAGTATTCTGTACCTTTCTCAGCAGTGACTATTCTGTCATTTAATATTTTTTCAATTTCTGCTGTCTCAGTGATTTCATTTGGGGTTTTCTTTGGTCTACCCCTCCTTCTTGGAAATAAATCACTATTGGATGTGTAAGGTTTCAAAAGAGATATTTGAAAAACAGGATGTTTTCTGTCATATGGGGAATACAGAATAACTTCAACTGCATTATCTCCAATCATTCTTCTGACAACAAAAGGACCAACAAATGGATCTTTTAATTTGTTATTACCTTGTAAGTTGAAGTGGACTGTAGAAATCAACACTTCATCACCCTTTTTAAAAGTGTATTCTTTATGGGATTTGTCCCATCTTTTCTTCTCATATTCAAATGATTTTTCAATACATTTTTGAGCATGATTTCTGCATAGTTGTTGCATTTGAAGAAAAGATTTTACACCAGGATGTATATCCAATTTAGGTATTTTGTTATTGAGAATTTGGGCAGGAGTATTAGGAACATATCCAAGCCAGAGCTCAAAAGGCTTTCTTTGAGTAACAGAATGAACAGTGCTATTATAAGCAAATTCTAACCCAGGAAGTAAGGTAACCCAATCATGAGTGAATCTGTCATTATCTTTATACTCAAGGCCAAAGGCACAATATCTTCTTATCATGTCCTCTAAAGTCTGAATCATTCTTTCAGCTAAACCATCAGTCTGAGGGTGATGGGCAGTAGAAAGTTTCAGATCACAACCACAAGCATCCATCAGAGACATCCAAAATTCAGAAGTAAATTTAGGGTCTCTGTCAGAGATTATGGCTTTAGGAAAACCAGCAGTATTAAACATATGAGACCACCATAAGAAAGCTAATTCTTTAGTGGAAACATCCTTGTGGGTAGGGATAAATTTACACAATTTTGTGAATCTGTCCACAATAACCCAACAAGAGTTATAACTGTCTTTACCAGCAATAGGTAATCCTGTTACAAAGTCCATGTTTATTATTTGCCATGGAGCATCAGGAGGTTCAATATGTTGCATTAATCCTGCTCTTTTACCAGTTAATCTTTTTGATTTTTGGCATGAATCACAGGATTCAACATATAATTTTGTGTCCTCAGACATATTAGCCCACCAAGCAGTGTTCTTAATTCTGATCATTGTTTTTTCAAAATCAAAATGTCCAGCTAATATGTCATCATGACAAATTTTCAAGATGATTTCTTTCATAGAAGGAGGAATAACAATAACATTACTCAACTTTCTTCTATAATATAGATATCCTTCATCAATTGAAAATTTTCCTTTTTCCAAACCCTTTTGGTACTTTGGTGGAAGGGTTTTAATTAATGCTTGTATTGAAGCATTCATTGGATCATTTAATATGGTGCATAACTTTTTCAAGTCAGTGTCCTTATCATATGATTCCAGAATAAGCTGTAATAGCTCTTCCTCTATATCAACCACATATATCCCATGGATATGGATAATTTCATCCTCAGGATCATAAGCAGGATTTGAGTCATCATTTGGTAAGGGTAACCTTGATAACATATCCACATTTGAGTGACCAATACCAGCTCTGTGAATAATTGTCATTCTCCCTCTGTATTCTTGAACAGCCAGTTGCCATCTAAACATATGTCTATTAGGTGTTTTCAAGTTTAATAGGGATTTAACTGCACTGCAGTCAGTGACAAGTTCAAATTTCTGGTCATCTAGGTAATAATAAAGCTTTTCCAGAGCCCATACTACAGCTAAACACTCTAATTGAGTAGCACCATATTTCAATTCGCTATTTCTCAAGGTTCTTGAAATATAACAAATTACTACCTCTGAAACTTTATCATTTATCACTTGTTTTTGATGGAGGGCAGCACCAAGACCAATAAAACTGGCATCAGTGTACAAAACAAATGGTTGATCAAAGTCAGGTAAAGCAAGAATTGGTGCTGACATCAAACAGTGTTTCATAGTGTCAAAGGCTCTTTGTCTTTCACTATTCCAGAAAAAAGCAACATCCTTTCTAGTTAATTGGGTAAGGGGTAAAGCTATGACTTGGTAATTTTTAATATACTGTCTATAGTATCCACACATTCCCAAAAAACTTTGGAGCTCTCTCACTGTTGTAGGAGCTTTCACCTGTTGTATGGCTGCCACTTTGTTCTGGTCAACACATATCTGTAAGCCTGAAACAACATGACCAAGAACTTTTAAAGAATGGAAACCAAATTTACATTTCTTCAAAGCAAGTGTCATATTTATTTCATTCATTTTCTGGAATACTTTACACAGGTGTTTAAGATGGTCCTCAAATGTTTTTGAGAATATAATGATATCATCAATATAAATCATCAGCCATCCTTCAATTATCTCTTGATGGAATGTGTTATCCATTACTTTTTGGAAAACTGAAGGGGCATTTTTAGGGCCAAATGGCATCCTAATATACTTATAAATACCCATATGAGTGGCAATCATCAGAAAGTTCTGAGAATTTTCCTCAACAGGTACCTGGTGATATCCCTTATTACCATCCAAACAGCTGATATATTTAGCACCCTGTAAAGTAGCATGTATAGAGCTGATTCTAGGTAAAGGATAGATATCATCAACAGTATAAGTATTTAGTGCTCTATAATCACCAAATAACCTGGCTTTATCTTTCTCATAAGAAATTAGGACAGGTGAGATAACACAATATTTAGGTGTTTCAACTACCTTTTCAATAATATTCATTTTTAAAAGGGTACAGATATTATCTTCAATATCTTTTCTCTTTGTGGGAGAAGCAGGATAATGCTTCTTCTTTAAACTAGGTGGTATATCAGTTAATGGACAAGACAATGAAAGTTTCATTTCCTCCTTAACTAATCCCAGTTCATGTGACCCATGAGCAAAGGCCATAGGAAAAGATTTTATCAAGTTAATGATGGAATCTTTATCCTCACCAGAAAGTTGTTCTCCAAAAGAGGCATTGTCAATTTCAGACATAAGGGCATGCATTTCCTTTGTAGATCCTCCTTTATATTGAACCACAGAATTACATGTGTTCAATTCTGGTTTTAATAATTTTTTAGGGGAGGAAATTTTAAATTTTCTCTTCCCATTCAACCCCATTGTGAAACATTGGTTTGAAGGATCCAATTTTATGCCATACTTGGTTAAAATATCATTCCCTACAATAAACCAATTGCTCAAGTTATCATTTTTCATGACAACAAAATCACAAATAGCTCTTACAAAACCATGGTTATATTTAAAAAACACTGTGGCTTTGTATTTACCAATGGGGGACAAAACAGAGCCATACCCTCTCCAATTTTCAGAAATGATAGGCAACAGTTTAGATTTATAGTCTTGATCTACTGAAGCAAGTGCTCTTTCAGATACTACACTTCCTCCAGCTCCAGAATCCAGAACAACTTCAATGCTGGTTCCATTGATCAAGACTGGTGCCTTAAGAGGGGCAATAATAATTGAGTTATCCTCAATGTTCTTTATGATCTCAGCATCCACAACTGTAGATAAATCATTATTATCAATGTCAATAGTATTTAAATAATGAATATCTTCTTCCAGCATCAAGATTTCTTGTTGAGATTCATATGAAATATTGCTGGCACAATCACTTGATGTATCATCCAGTGCCACTGTGTCATCAGCATGCTCCTCTGTGTGTTCTACAAGATTTATCTTCCTGTCACAAACATGGCCTTTCTGCCAAGGCTTGTTGCACTTGAAGCAAGTGTTTGTTGCATATTTCTTTGGTGCAACAGGGGCAGAAGGTTTACCAACCTTTTCCTGAGGTTTTTGTTGGTAAGTGGAGGGTTTCTCCAAAGGGGTCCTAGGAATGAATCTTCTTGCATCATACTTATTGTTTAGAAGTATCTCATTGCAAGTATTAATGAAAGAAGAGGGTTCTTTGGAGAACTCAATCCTAGCCACAATCAAGTCTCTCAGAGACATTGGTAATTTATAGAGGATCCTGTCCTTCCATAAATCAAACTCCATATTTGGGTCCATTGCCCTTAAGATTTTGACAAGTTTCATTAAAAACTCAATAGGTTTATCAGTAGAAGAGCTATATTTAGTTTCCTCATACTGCCTTTGTTGAGCCATTCTGAACTTGGAGCCACCAAATTGTGCTTTAATTAATTTCTTCCAATCCTCCCATGAGTAGTCATTCCCATCCAGGAGAACAGATTCATACCACATCAGGGCAACATTAGTGAACAAAGAAATTAATTTGGACACAATTTCCTCATCTGGGAGTTTGTAAGAATTTTTTAAATTATCAATTCTGCAAATAAATTGTTGCCAATCAGAGGAAGAATCACCATCAAATGTTGGGTACTGGTCAAGTTTTGGCCAATTCTTTTGATTTGAAGGAGTCTCCTTAGTACTAGCTTGTTTCTGAGTAAGAAGCAGCTGTAATTTCTCTAATTGTGCTGAAATCTCATTGTTTAATTCTGTTGCAGATCCTGGTGCATCATCAGTTTTTGATGGAAACTCAGTGTTATCAACAGGTATTTCTGGATCAATTTTTATTTTAGATGAACTAGCCACAGGTACTGGTTGAGCATCCTGCACTATATGTTCTTTCACAGAATTGTAAGAATATTTTTGGTCATTTAACAATGAGTTCAATGTTTCTTCAATGGTTTTTAGTCTTGTTTTCATTCTTGGAAGACTAGATAAACTTTCATTGACAGTTGCAAAAGATAATTGGTTTTTATGTTGAAAAGATGACAAATGGTCACTCAATCTTTTCAGATTTATCTTATCCATTTCTACCTCCTGGAAACAGGCAGATACAGTATCTTTTAGTTTAGACAAATCATTTTTTATATTTTGCCATGAAGCAATTTTCTTTTCATGGGTTGCTTTGTAATGAGACAATTCATCAGAGACTCTCTGTGCTTCACTTTTTAATGCTTGATAACCCTGATCAGTTAACAAAATATTATATCTCTGAGTCAATTGCATATTTTTCATTATATGATTTTGCTTGGCAATAATATCTCTCAAGTGCTCATCATTAATTCTTGCTACATCTGGAGTGTTTCTCAATAAGGAAACTGAATAACTTTCCAGGCTCTCATAGAACTCAGGGTCAAGAGTTTCATCAATCACAGCCATATCAGGATTAATCATTGAGGTAGCAATTAAAAGTAATGGATTGGATACATGAGATAACTTTCTACTATTCCCAGCCTCTATAGGTCTCAAGGTTTCATCCTGCCTTCCAGATTTACCTGAAGGAACAGAGTCAGCCACAAGAAAAGGCACTTGAGAATCAATAGAGGGACGTACCAGGGTTTGCTGGGTATCACCATATTGGGTTTCCTTCTTCTTTTGCCTCCTTGATAAGGGTGGGGAGGAGTGGGGTTTGCCTGGGTGGGCCTTGATGGACCTACCTGAGGTAATTGATGCTGATTTTGAGCTAAGTAGTCCCACTGTGTGTTGAGCCAGTCCCACTGCCACTTGGACACTTCTACCATCTCTTGGGATTGGGGAGCCAATTGTTGTTGATCCCTGGGAGGAAGAGGTTTCCTTTTCTCTTGGAGAGAAGTATTTTTTCTTTTCTCCCATTCTTCCAAGGCATCTACCCTTACCTTTAGTTTTAAGCTGTCTGTCTTTAACTCCTTTATGTGGGTTGACAGATTCTTTATCTGCTGAGACAACGGCATCTTTTTTATCTTGAAGCCTCTTGGAAGCTCTTCTGGTGGGTTTGTCCTGGGTTTCTGATCCTGAGTATTGTCCACTAGGATTTCTACTTCTTCCATTTCCACATCCTGTTTGGGGCAAGGATTTATTAGTTTGAGAAATTCTTCTTGTTAAAGGAGAACTTACAGAAGTAGGCTCATCATAATCAATTAAGTCTAGTTCTTCTTCACGTGAAGCAAAGCCACTTTGATCAGTCATCTTAAGATTCTACTGAAATGAAGGAAAAGAGACAAAAAATTAATTAGTCTTTATTTTTAATTTTTATTTAACAGAAAAAATAAAATAAAAATAATAAAAAAAATCTTGTTAGGATAAAAATCAACTTAAATAAAATTAATAAAAAAAATTTAAAACCAGGATAATGCAATCAACTGTAGAAATAAATTAGAGTTTCTATTAATTTTTATTTTCAGGATTTAAATCAACTAATTTATTACCAGGATTTATTGTCAACTGAAATAATCAAATATGAATCTTTATTAATTAAAAAAAATTTATTTTGACTGATCACTTAACTACCAGGACTTAATAGGGGGTGTCAGTTCTGGCAAATCCGCACTTAAATTAAGTGCGGATTTCAAACCAAATCAGCACTTACAAATCAGCACTTAAATTTTGCAAAAAAGTCACTTATTTCAAAAAAGGGTGTCAGTTATGACCTCAAATCAGCACTTTTTTCCCGTTTTTTTTCACAACCACATTTTGGCCACAAAACATCCCTTCCTTTCTTACCCCATCCCTGTCACATGTGACACACTGACCTTCCTTGCTACCTACCCATCAATCCTCGGCACACACCCCTTCCTGACATTTTCAATATTTTGACCAGGCATGTTTACATTCTTTTTTACTTATTTCTTCTACTTTTTAATCTTTTTTCTTGTTATGTGCCAGTTTCATAATGCCTCCCAGACATTCCAAATATCAAAAGGTAACTCAAAAATCTGCTTCGTCACAAAAGTCTCCTCGTAAAGCAAGGATTACATAGAAAAAAAATCAGTGACTTTTTCTATTACTTACAACTGTTTTTACAGAATTGAAAACTATGTTTCAGCTAATATTTTATGGAAGTGAACTCTGTTCTTCGCCCGAAGAACAGAGTTCATCCTCCTATTTTCACATTCTGTTTGCACCAATCTCCAACATTTTCAATATTTTAACCAGGCATGTTTACATTCTTTTTTACTTATTTCTTCTACTTTTTAATCTTTTTTCTTGTTATGTGCCAGTTTCATAATGCCTCCCAGACATTCCAAATCTCAAAGGGTAACTCAAAAATCTGCTTCGTCACAAAAGTCTCCTCGTAAAGCAAGGATTACATATAAAAAAAATCAGTGACTTTCTCTATTACTTACAACTGTTTTTACAGAATTGAAAACTATGTTTCAGCTAATATTTTATGGAAGTGAACTCTGTTCTTCGTCTTCCCTCCCCATGCCTTTTGCTATCCTCCCAGCCCCATTGTATGCCATCCTCTTTTAAAGGTAATTCAAAAATCTGCTTTGTCACAAAAGTCTCCTCGTAAAGCAAGGATTACATATAAAAAAAATCAGTGACTTTTTCTATTACTTACAACTGTTTTTACAGAATTGAAAACTATGTTTCAGCTAATATTTTATGGAAGTGAACTCTGTTCTTCGCCCGAAGAACAGAGTTCATCCTCCTATTTTCACACTCTGTTTGCACCAATCTCCATCCCTTTCAATTCTATCAACACATGCTTGTCTTCCCTCCCCATGCCTTTCGCTATCCTCCCAGCCCCATTGTATGCCATCCTCTTTTGATCCCCATTTCACCCCTCTCAACCTCTCCCAGACCCTTTTCTTCATTTAAAATGCCTCGGAACCCTTAATCTTCCCTTCCAACTCTTTCCCAACCTTTGAGTGACTGAAAAAATATGCGTTTGCTGAAAATATGCGATTTCATGTTGAGTTGATGAAAGAAAACACAGAGAGAAAAAAAAATAAGACTTTAACAGCAAATTCAAAAACCAAAAAAATATGCAAAAAAATTTACCATTCTCAGTGAATAATACATGCAAATTGATAATTTGAAGAGAAAGAGAAAAAAATTAAAATTGCGTTGAAAAATGTTGGAGTGTTATTGGAAGGATTTTCGCCCTTATACTAGTTGATTGAGAAAGAGAAGTGTTGGATATAGTCGGAGGTGAATCAACTTGTTCATCTTCATACAGCTCTAACCATTGATCTTTGAGGTCAGCAAGTAGGTTATGAAGTATAGTGCAACACAGAATCCAGTTGATCACCGCCTCCATTTCAGATTTATTTCTAAGAGGACTTCTTAATTCCCTTAAACTAGAAAAACGGCCTTTCAAGATTCCAATAGAATGTTCAATACGGACTCTTGACTTTGCCAAATGATTGTTGAATTTGGCATTTTGACTGTCTTCTGAAGCTGCTACCTGAAAAGCAGGAAGTACATACTTTCCATTCACATAAGCAGAATCTGCAAGAAGATACTGATTTTCATCAAAGAATTTTTCAGGTTCATTTGAAATATGCATTCTTTGGAAGACGTAGGAGTCATGACATGAGCCAGGATAGCCAGCAAAGAATGATATAAATTTTTTGTTTACGTCACATATAAGCTGAACGTTAATTGAATATCTATAAAGAAGATATATTTGTTTGTGTTAGTTTCAAGGAGGATGAAAGGAGTTAAGAATAATCTACCTCTTTTTACGGTCAAAGTAATTGTTTCCACCTTGAGCAGGTTTCTGGCTCAAAGGAATAGTAGTACCATCAACAAAACCAATACATCCTGGAAAGCCCTCTGCTTGCATAACCTGAGATGATTCAAGTCGCTCTTATTTTGTTGGCCAGGTGAGAAGTTGAGATTCCAAGGAGTTGATGGCAGTGATACATCGTTTGGTATAAGTGTTAACTGAACCATACCCTAAATCAAAGACATTTTCTAAACGTTTCAAAGCGGCTCCATTACCATTTGAACCCAAACAACATAGTGTGATGGCCAATTGAATTGAAGGATGTCGTTGTTCTTTTTGAGAATTATTGTGAAATATGGAATGATCCTGAATAAGCTCAAGCAATTTAAGGAAACATTCCTGAGAAGTCCTGAACAGCTGTCTAAAACTGGGTGTAGATAGGTTAAGAAGTGTTTGGATGGTGTACTTGGGGGTATGAAGTACTTGAGGCTTTCTGGGAAGAAGGTAACGTTTCCTGGCCATTTTTGATAAAACGACAAAATCTTCTTCTAGATCAGAATCGGAATCAGAGTCCAAGAGCAGTTCAAGTGCCATGAAAGTCATTGCTTTATGTAATTTATCACAATTTGAAAGTGAGGAAGGCATGACTCTTATATGATATGATATGAAGATGTAAGTGATGTACGATGTTTTGAGTTATGAAGTGTTATTCTGCGGAGTGCTGCGTATGAATGGGATGATGCTGACAAATCAGTGAAATGGGACTTGATGGTGAAATCAGCACTTTTGGTTGAGAAAGTGCGGATTTGAGTGAAATAAGTGACTTATTTCATTTTGAAATCCACCAGTATTGGGGCTAGTGTGTTTTGGAAATCCGCACTTATTTAAGTGCGGATTTGGTCAAATTTAAGTGCGGATTTGTAAGTGCGGATTTGCCAGAACTGACACCCCCTAATGTCAACTGAAGTAATTAAATATGAAGTTTTATTTTAAAATTTTATTACTGATCACTTAACTACCAGGACTTAATGTCAACTGAAGTAATTAAATATGAGTTTTATTAATTAAAAAGATTTATTGGATTACCAGGACTCAAAGTCAACTGAAGTAATGAAATGTTAATTATTTATTAAAAAAAATATAATTGTCAGGATAATTTGTCAACTGGAACAATTAATTAATCAGGACAAATGTCAACTGAAAAATTATAATAATTATTTTATTTAATAAAAAATATTATTGTCAGGACAGTTTGTCAACTGGAACAATTAAAATTCAAATTAATCAGGACAATTGTCAACTGAAAAATGATAATAATTAATATTAATATATAATTATTTTATTACCTCTGGGACTAAGAACAGTTATTGCTCTATTATGGTCAACCAGGAAAAATAAAAAAAAATATAATAATAAAAATAAATTCCAATTACCAGACACCTCCCCCTGCAAAATGAGAAAATTAATGCCACTTACAGAGTGCTGAGTAAAAGGAAATACGTAGCAAATGAAGAGTGAAGAGTAACCCACAAATAGTAATCACAATAATTACCACAATATATACGATCTTTAGTCAGTATATGAACTTAAGTTTTGGAGCGCGGTTCGATTCCCGTTCGCAGCAAAAACTTTTATCACGTGACGTATGACGTTCGTTGTCTTTCTCGCCTCCACTCGTCCTTTACAGGTGCTTGTACGCCGATGGTCCCCTCAATTACGCCTCAAGTAACGTTGCGCCCTCGATCTTCCCGGAAAGTCCCCCAATTGTCAAGGTACGCTTTTAGTCTAGAAGTTTTGGTACAAAGTTCTACGAGGATTTATAAGGTTTAAATGGATTCTCAACAAATTTGTACGTATTTCTTAATTCAAAGATGATTGTTTTACTCAATAAAAAGAGGTAGGATTAAAATATTAATATAATTTATAAATTAGAATTACGCTATTGTAAATACTAATGATATAGAATATAAGAATAAGTTTTTATTGGTTATTGTTGTAATAAAATCGTTTGGTAAGATAGAATGATTAAAAGACAACAAAAAGAGAGGCCTTTTATAGGCAAAGGAGAGACAAAGCACGGAAATCAAATTCTAAAAACAGTAGGGAAAAAGAGAGAAAAAGAACATTCCAGAAAGAGTATTTCAAATAATAAAGTTATTCCAAAAAGAAGGCGTCAAAAAGATGTATTTACAGAGTATGTCAGAAATACATCAATATTTTTAATATTTACTGTAAATGTCAATTCCAAATAAGAAATTTGATTTATTTGTATATATTTAATATTATTTGAATATTTAAATCTTATTTTATCTTTGTATTTTATTTTTTAAATATAAAGTTTTATTTTTCCCAACCTGTCAATTGAGCACGGTGTTAGAGAAAATATAAGGGACAAAATTATAATTATAATTTTACTTATTTAGTTAATTAATTAATTTAATTTTAACATTCTGTAACTAGTTAATTTGTAACTAATGTTAATGTAACTAAATGATAATTAAATAATAATTAAAGATGATAAGGTGCGGCTTCATCCAGTAAATAATTCCTTATTTCACTGGGTAAGTCCAGTAGCCTGGCTGACACCATCCCTGTCACATGTGACACACTGACCTTCCTCGCTACCTACCCATCAATCCTCGGCACACACCCCTTCCTGACATTTTCAATATTTTGACCAGGCATGTTTACATTCTTTTTTACTTATTTCTTCTACTTCTTAATCTTTTTTCTATGGGTGTCAGTTCTGACCTCAAATCAGCACTTTTTTCATGATTTTTTTTTCAAAACCAAATTTTGGCCACATCATCCCTTTCTTTCCCATACCATTTTGTACTCTCCAAATGTCCTCTTTGTTTACTTCATTCACTTGGGTTGGTATTTTGGTTTGTTGCATAATCATTTTTTTTGGAATTTACGGTGAAATTTTTTTTTTTGGATGGCTCATTGGTTTTCTTTCACCAGCTCAACATGAAATCGCATATTTTGTCAGTGATTTTTTTTTTCATTCATCCCTCATATCCTTTTCCTATTCTCCTCCAACATCCCTCAAACAATTTGGTTTCATTCATTTTGTCATCTCATCTCTCCAGGTAAGTCATTTTATTCTTTTTTTTGATTTTTTGATTACTAATTATAATTTTTTTTGTTTTTTTCTGTTTATTTTATTTTTTTTATCTAAATTTTTTTTGTAAGTGGTTATTTTGGATTTCAATGGTATAATTAACCTTTTTTTTCTCTCCCTCTTTACTTTCTTTTTTAGCTCCATCACCCTACTCTTCATCCCTCCTTGGCATGGTCATTATCCCCCCTTTCCCTTATTTCACTTTTTTTTGGCTCCATTTCATTGAAACACATACATTGCACATTCTTTATGCATTTCACTTACTCCATATTCAATTTCCCCACAATTCCAACATCAATCTTTCTCACTCTATTTTTCCTACTTTTCAATCAAGGTAAGTTTCATCTCCTTTTTTTCATGCCTATATGATATCTCATTCCTTTTATGAAAAGTTCATACTTAAATATATGTATGACTCTTATCTGGATAACAGTGAACTTATAAAACTCCTTTTGATCTCATCTTCATTACCACTTTTCAAGTTTTTGTAAAATTTTGAAAATCAGACTCGGAATTAGGGTTAGGTTTATTCAAATCTGATGTTCTTCTTACTGAAGATTATCCTGAAGGCTACCTTTCATTTCCCACAAACAGATTTGAATTTGATTCAGTGGTTGATGAGATATTGACCGTTAAAGTTGAGCCTTTTTTTTCCCAATTTAAATTTTTATTTCATTTTTTTATGTAACAAATTAGGGTTAGGTTTATTTAAATCACATGTCCTTTAACTGAAGATTATACTAAAGCATATCTTTCATTTCCCACAAACAGGTTTTGAATTAGGTTCAGTGGTTGCTGAGATTTTGACCTTTGAAGTTGAGCCTTTTTTCCAAATTTCACTTGTCTCATTTCACATTTTTATATTGCATATTTAGAGGATAAGGATTCTAAAACTCTTATATGATTATTATCTATGCATTTCAATTATATAGGCATATATTTGTTGCTCAAGAATATCACTAAAGCTCAGAAAGATGAAGATTTTGGCTTATGGGACACTCTACCTTCCTTTAACTCTTTTCTTGCTCTTCAACTCAAAAAGCACTGTAATAAAGCATTTGAAAAAAATCATGAACTTGCAACCAAAGTTGGAATACCGAATTGGTGTGACTCCGTATGGGAAGATATCAGCCACGAATATCTTTTATTTTCTAATGTTATTATCACTCATTCTGGATTTCACAATAAAATTCACACCGATACCAAGGACACCAATTTTCTTACTTTTGGTATATTCTCATATATCAAACCGATTACTGGCCAACCAAAACCATCTCCAGCTAAAATCAAATGACATGGTTTATATTTTCCAGACCACCGGTGCATCATTGATTTTGGTTTGGGAAATGGTATCATCGAAACTATTTGGAATTCTTCTAAGGATAATCATCAAACAACCAAAGCTCCTCCTGGTTTGGAATCCTGTCAAGATTTAACACATTTTGGTTGCTCATTTCAAATCAGTCATAAGTTGATTCAAAGAATCAATAAGGTAATGAAAGAAAGTAAAGTTAATCGATTTAAAAAAACTTTATTTAGATCCAAAAAGTATGGGGATTAGAGTTGTCATCGAAAATTTTATATTTTTTCGTAAATTTTTAATAAATATTTTTTATGTATCAATTTCCTCAACTAAAGTAATGGGCCCACAATCTTGTGTTGTACAAATGGTAATCATGATAACATTTATTTGTTTCATGAGGTTCCTCTAGCCGATACCTGTGGAAAGTCCCAAACTTTTGTTTCTAGATTTGATCTGCATTTTGGCTTGAGGGATTGTCATTACTTTAAACTAGGGAAATTGATATATATTAGATATTTATTTAATAATTTACGTAATTATATTAAATTTAGATGACTTCCACCACTTACTTCAATAAAATGCAGGGGGGGGGGTATTGCCAAATTTTTAAATCTGACATGTGAAATTGATGACTTAGAAAAATTTTGGTGATATCCACCCCTTGCTTCAATAAAATGCAGGGGAGAGTATTGCCAATTTTTTAAAACAGATATAGAATTTTTTTGACTTGTAAATATTTTGGTGAAAATTTTTGACGAGAATGTGAAAGTAATTGTTTCCACCTTGAGCAGGTTTCTGGCTCAAAGGAATAGCAGTACCATCAACAAAACCAATACATCCTGGGAAGCCCTCTGCTTGCATAACCTGAGATGATTCAAGTCGCTCTTCTTTTGTTGGCCAGGTGAGAAGTTGAGATTACAAGGAGTTGATGGCAGTGATACATTGTTTGGTATAAGTGTTAACTGAACCATACCCTAAATCAAAGACATTTTCTAAAAATTTCAAAGCGGCTCCATTACCATTTGAACCCAAATGACATAGTGTGATGGCCAATTGAATTGAAGGATGTTGTTGTTCTTTTTGAGAATTATTGTGAAATATGGGATGATCCTGAATAAGCTCAAGAAATTTAAGGAAACATTCCTGAGAAGTCCTGAACAGCTGTATAAAACTGGGTGTAGATAGTTTAAGAAGTGTTTGGATGGTGTACTTGGGGGTATGAAGTACTTGAGGCTTTCTGGGAAGAAGGTAACTTTTCGTGGCCATTTTTGATAAAAAGACAAAATCCTCTTCTAGATCAGAATCCGAATCGCAATCAGAGTCCAAGAGCAGTTCAAGAGCCATGAAAGTCATTGCTTTATGTAATTTATCACAATTTGAAAGTGAGGAAGGCATAACTCTTATATGATATGATATGAAGATGTAAGTGATGTACGATGTTTTGAGTTATGAAGTGTTATGCTGCGGAGTGCTGCGTATGAATGGGATGATGCTGACAAATCAGTGAAATGGGACTTGATGGTGAAATCAGCACTTTTGGTTGAGAAAGTGCGGATTTGAGTGAAATAAGTGACTTATTTCATTTTAAAATCCACCAGCATTAATGCTAGTGTGTTTTGAAAATCCACACTTATTTAAGTGCCGATTTGTAAGTGCGGATTTGCCAGAACTGACACCCTATTGAGATTTTTCAGATTTTAAGTATTAAGGGGATAATTTCTCATTTTTAATTTAAAAAGATAGCTGTTTAATTTTGTTTTTTGTGTTTTATGGGCTAACCTTAAGTCTTAGGGTTAATAACTAAGTAACGTTAGAATTGGCTAATTTTTCTCTACATTTCATGTCTCAATGTTGTTATGGCCTAATTATGTGTTTAAAAGGTTTTAGTAGTTGTAGTAGATTTTTTCAAGTATTGTTGGTCAGTCGTCTAGAAGAAGGTAAGGAAAAGAGGAGAAAAGTAGGAGAAAAGGAGGAGGACAAGGGAAAAAATAAAAGAAATAAACTATAATAGAGTATTTAATTTATTTAAAAGGAAAACAACGGCGAGTAACTTGAGAGATGACAAAAACTTAGGCTTTATTAATAATAATATTATTTAAGGTAAGGGTTCTGCGCGGCAAACACTTTTAATCACTATCAGACTTAAAGCAACCTTTAAAGTGTTATATAGAATTTTAATTAGAATTGTATTACTAATAAAAAGAATATAAACGTAATAAAATGGTATTTAATTTGTGGAGTGTATAATAAGTGATGAGGCTACAGGGGATTATCCAAGGCACTTTTATAGGCAATGGGTCCTCTGAAGCGCCACTATATTTTTAAATACAATAATTAGAATAGAATAAAACAAGTATATCAAAGAGTAAATGAAACATTACAATGTAGAGAAAAATATGAAACAAATAATTAAAACACCAATTAAGAATCCAATTTTCCCGCCATTAATTCCCAAATCAGTAAGTAAAAATAGTGAATAACTAAACAAGATTGGAACATAGGAACTATGAGAAAAATAATTCCAAACAGATGGTACAGTCTAATTTAGGATATTTTAAGTGAAACAAAAAATACTTTGACGCAACAAACATGTAATTAATCTCAATTTAGTATAAATTAATTAATTGGTTTTTCCTGACACAATTAAGGGTCAAAAGAAGCGTCATTAATTATTGTTTAGTATTATGTGAAAGGTGTTATTTAATATATAAATTTAAATAATTAATTTAAATATATTATAAGTCAATTTTACACTTATAATTATAATATATGTTTTTCAATTAATTAAATATAAATTTATAATTATTAAATACATAAAAATGTGCCATTTTTTGTAGAATATATTATATTATGTTCAATTTAAATGTATATAAAAATTTATATAACCAATAAAATTAATATAACACTTGTATATAATAAAATACTTGTATAATTTTATTATGCAATAAAATATCAATTTATATTCATTAAATACAATTCTTACCCACTCTTTCAGGTTTTATAGGTTACATATCATTTACTGGACTCCTGGAATAGCCTGGCTGACACTCCCTCACTCTAAAAAAACAATAAAAAAATGCAAAGATTTTTTCTTTTTGTATTTTTTCAACAGAGTAGGCAGATTTGAAATTTCCTTGCCAGGTATCCATGCATCATGTTCAAATGATTTGTTCTTATATCTCAATAAATATTCAGTACCTCTTTCAGAAGTGATAATTCTATCATTGAGAATTTTATCAATTTCTGCTGTTTCTGTGACTTCCTGAGGGTTCTTCTTAGGTCTTCCTCTTCTTTTTGGAAATAAGTCACTGTTGGAAGTATAAGGCTTAAGCAAAGAAATGGGAAAGACAGGATGTTTCCTATCATATGGAGAATACAATACAACTTCTACTGCATTATCACCAGCCATTCATTTAACAACAAATGGTCCTACAAAAGGATCTTTTAATTTGTGGTTACCTTGTAAATTGAAATGGACAGTAGAGATCAACACTTAATCACCCTTGTTAAATGTGTATTCTTTATGGGATTTATCCCATCTTTTCTTTTCATATTCAAATGCTTTATCAATACAACTCTGAGCATGTTTTCTGCATAGCTGTTGCATTTGCATAAAAGATTTTACACCAGGGTGTAGTTCCAACTTAGGTAATTTACTATTGAGAATCTGAGCAGGAGTGTTTGGGACATAACCTAACCAAAGCTCAAAAGGCTTTTTCTCAGTGACAGAATGAACAGTGCTATTATATGCAAATTCAAGACCAGGCAAAAGAGTGACCCAATCATGAGTAAATCTGTCATTGTCCTTATATTCTAAACCAAAGGCACAATACCTTCTAATCATATCTTCCAGAGTTTGAATCATTCTTTCAGCTAGACCATCAGTTTGAGGATGGTGAGCTGTAGACAATTTTAACTCACAGCCACAAATATCCATCAAAGAGGTCCAAAACTCAGAAGTGAATTTTGGATCCCTATCAGAGATAATGGCTTTTGGAAAACCAATAATATTAAACATGTAAGACCACCATAAGAAAGCTAATTCTTTGGTGGATACATCTTTGTGGGTTGGAATAAATTTGCACATTTTTGTGAATCTATCCACTATTACCCAACAAGAGTTAAAGCTGTCTTTACCTGCAACAGGAAGACCAGTGACAAAATCCATATTAATGATATGCCAGGGAGCACTAGGTGCTTCAATATGTTGTAATAACCCTGATCTCTTACCTGTTAACCTTTTAGATTTTTGGCAGGAATCACAAGATTCAACATATAATTTTGTGTCTTCAGACATATTAGCCCACCATGCAGTGTTTTTGATTCTAATCAATGTTTTTTCAAGATCAAAATGACCAGCTAATATGTCATCATGACAAAGTTTGAGGATAGTTTCTTTCATTGAAGGAGGAATAACAATTACATTGGTAAGCTTCCTTCTATAATAAATATAACCATCTTCAATAGAGAACTTTCCTTTATTTAAAGCATTTTGGAAATTTTCAGGAAGAGTTTTTATTAATGCTTGAATTGAAGCATTCTTAGGATCATTTAAGAAAGTAACCAATTTATTTAAATCAGAATCTTTATCATATGAATCCAGTATTAACTGTAATAACTCCTCTTCCATATCAACTATAAATATACCATGGATATGAACAGTATCATCTTCAGGTACATAAGCAGGATTTGAGTCATTATATGGCAGAGGCAATCTGGAGAGCATATCAACATTAGAGTGAAAATATCCAGCTCTATGTATAATTGTCATCCTTCCTCTGTATTCTTGAACAGCAAGTTGCCACCTGAACATATGTCTGTTAGGTGTCTTGAGGTTTAAGAGAGACTTCACAGCACTACAGTCAGTTACCCACTCAAATTTTTGGTCATCCAAATAGTAATGAAGTTTCTCAAGAGCCCAAACAACTGCTAAGCACTCCAATTGAGTGGCACCATATTTCAATTCACTATTTCTTAAGGTTCTTGAAATATAACAAATTACAACCTCTGAGGATTTATCATTAATAATTTGCTTTTGGTGAAGGGCAGCACCCAGACCAATAAAGCTAGCATCTGTATAAAGGACAAATGGCTTGTTAAAATCTGGAAGAGCCAATATAGGGGCAGTCATTAAGCAACTTTTTAATGTATCAAAAGCTTTTTGACAGTCATTATTCCAGAGAAAAGCAACATCTTTTCTGGTCAGTTTTGTAAGAGGCAAGGCTATGACCTGATAATTTTTAATATATTATCTATAATAGCCACACATACCCAAAAAACTTTGGATTTCTCTTACAGAAGTTGGTGCTTTTACATTCTGAATGGCAGCAACTTTATTATGGTTTACACAAATTTGTAAGCCTGACACAACATGGCCAAGGGCTTTCAAATATTGAAAACCAAATTTACACTTTTTTAAAGATAAGGTCATATTGATTTCATCCATTTTTTGGAAAACTCTATTCAAGTGAATCATATGTTCATCAAAAGTTTTAGAAAAAGAAATAATATCATCAATATAAACCATGAGCCAACCTTCAATAATTTCTTGATGGAAAGTGTTATCCATGACTTTCTGGAAAACTGAAGGAGAATTTTTAGGGCCAAATGGCATCCTAACATACTTATATATTCCCATATGAGTAGCAATAAGAAAAAAATTTTGAGAATTTTTCTCAACTGGAACTTGATGATAACCTTTATTACCATCCAGACAACTAATAAATTTTGCACCTTGCAAGGTAGCATGTATTGAATTAATTCTGGGTAAAGGATAAATATCATCAACAGTATAAGTATTTAAAGCTCTGTAATCTCCACATAATCTAGCTTTATCTTTTTCATAAGAAATCAAGACTGGGGAGATGACACAATATTTGGGGGTGACATCCACTTTCTCAATGATATTCATTTTCAATAATGTTTCAATATTATCTTCAATATCTTTTCTTTTTGATGGAGAAGCAGGATATGTTTTTTTCTTAAGGGTAGGAGGAATATCACTCAAATTACAGGATAAGGTAATTTTCATCTCTTCCTGAACAATTCCCAAGACATGAGAAACATGAGCAAAAGCCATAGGGAAAGAGGTAATAGAGGCAACAATAGAATCCTTTTGTTCACTATTCAACTGATCACCAAAAGAAGTGGTATTTATTTCATGTAATAAAACATCCATTTAAGTTGTTGTTCTACCTTTACATTGGATCAGTGAGTTACAAGATTTCAACAAATGCCAAGAAGTTCTAGGAGAGAAAATTTTGAATTTCCTTTTCCCATTCATTCCTAAGGTAAAGCAATTATTTGCTGGGTCCAGTTTCACACCAAACATGGTTAAAATATCATTTCCCATAATATACCAATTGCTTAAATTATCATTTTTCATGACAAAAAACTCACAAACAGCTCTGAAAAAACCACCATTATATTTGAAGAATACAGAGGTTTTGTATTTTCCAATAGGCAATAAGGTAGAACCATACCCTCTCCATTTTTCAGAAGTTATAGGTAATAATTTACTCAAATATTCCTTATCCACTGAAGCCAAAGCCTTTTCAGATACTACACTTCCTCCAGCACCAGAATCAAGAACTACATCAACATTTTTACCATTAATGATAACAGGTGCCTTTAAAGGGGATATAGGAATAGAATTGTTAGTAATATCTTTAATTATCTCAGCATTTTCAACTGAAGATAAATCCAATACACAATCTTCAGATATATTATTTAAATAATGGACATCATGTTCCAACATTAAAACATCCTTAACAGATTCATTGTCATAGGAGATATTACTTTCACAGTCACTAGAAGAATTATTGACATCAAGTTCAACTTCATCAGTGTCCTCATTATGTTCAACAAGATGAATTTTCTTGTCACAAACATGACCCTTCTGCCACTGTTTGTTACACTTATAACAAGTATTTGTTGCATATTTTTTAGGTGCAATTGGGGCAGAGGGTTTACCAGATTTTTCTGGGAGTTTTGTAGAAGGTTTATTCTGATCATTATAAGATTTACCAAGGTAAATCTTTGGTTCATATCTATGGTTCAGCAGTACCTCATTACAGATATTAATGAAAGAAGAATTTTCCCTTACATGTTCAGTTCTAGCCACAATCAAATCCCTAAGAGAATTTGGTAATTTATACAAGATTTTATCTCTCCAAATATCATAATCCAACTTTGAATCAATTGCTCTAAGGATTTTAGTTATTTTCATCAGAAAAAAAATGGGCTTTTCAACAGAGGAGGACACATATCTAGTATTCTCATACAGTCTCTGCTGAGCTAACCTGAATTTTGAACCACCAAACAAATTCTCAATCAAGGATTTCCAATCATTCCATGTATAATGATTGTTGTCTAAAAGAACAGATTCATACCACATCAAGGCTACATTGGAAAATAAAGAAATTATCTTAGAAACAATTTCCTCATCAGGTAGTTTATAAGATCTCTTTAAATTATCAATTCTTTGGATAAAGTGTTGCCGATCAGAGGAAGAATCACCATCAAAGGTAGGATATTGGTCTAACTTAGGCCAATTTTTCTGACTACTGGGATGGTCCACTTTTTGGTTTGAAATATTCATTATTAATAATTCCTGAAGTTTAGCCAGGTGTCCAGAAATTTCATTATTTACAGAAACAGCTGGTGCATGACCATCACAAGATTTTTTGCTAGTAGCAAAAGATTTTAAAGACTCATTGTCAGTTTGTTTAATGGTTGAAATATGAGGAAGAAAGGATGAACTTTGTTCAGGTTTTTTCCCTTTATTTTTATGCAGCTTATTGATAGAAATCTTATTTAATTCATTATTGATGGTTAAGGTTGAGAATTTTTCCTGCAGGTCAGACACATAGCTTCTTATTCTTGGAATTTCAGACATCTGGTCATTTACTTTTGCAAGAGATAGAACATTTCTGTCCTCAGAAACTGAGTGTTTGGTACTTAGTGCATGGAAATCATTTTTTAGCTTTTTAAACTCATTTTGCAGAGATTTTATTTCATTTTTGAATAAATATTTTTCTTCAATAAGGGGTTTCAATTCACTCAAGGTCTTATGTAGACTGATATTTCTATCTGAGATAGCTCTATGGTCACTTCTTATTTGTTTTTGTTGACTAAGAACAATATTCAAGGTTTCTTTGATTTTTAAATAAGCTGTATCTTGTACAGAAGAACTCACTTTACATTGCAAGTGTAAATTATTTAATCTATCATTTTCATGGATTAACACATCTCTCAAATGTTTGTCACTCACAACATTAAAATCAAGGGTATCTTTCAATATTTCCTCAGAAGTTTTTTCAATTAAGGTATAGATTTCAGGGGGAACAGAATCATATTTAATTGCAAGAGAAGGATTAATTAAAGAAGTAGAAGTTAAATGTAAAGGTTCATCAAATGACAATTTGCTAATTACATCAATAGGGCTACTAGTTACAGGAAGCTGTCTTTTAACAGGTTTAACTGTTCATTCACCATGTTCAATAATATTACCTGCAGAAGAAGATTTATTAGAAAACATACCCAAGTGACTATCAACCAAATTACTTACCATGGCAGAGGAGGAATCTTCCTTTGGGACTGGGCTTGGGATTGTGCTTGGGCCTTCTTTCTCCTACCTTGTTGGTAGGGATGAGGAGGTGGATGGAAATTGGGTGTTCTGGATGGGCCAGGCTGATGATGAGGAGGGTGTTGCACATTCTGTTGGTAGTGACTCATTAGATAATCCCATTTCCATTGCTCTACTTCCATAGTAATTGGATTTTGGATGGTTGAGCTGGGTGGCTGTGAAGGTTGAGCCTGAAACTGAGGCTGATTGGGAGGCAACTGAGGAGGGGCCTGGGCCTGAATCTGGTTCCTGAGTTCTTGAACTTAATCCCACAAGGTGTCTACCTTTGCTTTGTACGTCATATTTTCTGTCTTCAACTCTTTTATATGACTGGATAGGTTGCTGATTTGTTGTGGCAGAGGAAGCTTTTTTATTTTGAAGCCTTTTGGAAGACCTTCTTGAGGCACTAGAGGCTTTACTTCCTTCTGTGGTACTGGGGGAAGGGGGTTTGGTTTGTTTACATTTCCTGTCATTTCCACATCCTGCAGTATGTGAATTCTTTGTGTTAGCATAAGATTTTTTATGACCAACTTTAGTAGAACTTACAGTGTCAGCATCATAGTCAATTTCAATTTCATCCACTTGCATGTTATCCATTTTGTCAGCCAAATTGTTGGACATAATAGTGGGAACATTTTAATTTACTTCTTATTTTTTTTTTTTTTAAAAAAAATAATAAAAGTTAGTTAATAATTGCTCCAAATAATAAAAAAAAATTTATTAATTAAATTATAGAAAAAAAAATTTCAATATAAAGTAATAATTATAAAAAATTAATTTTTAAAAAATGGATTGCAAGGTTAAATTGGGAATAAACAATCAAGTTAATTCAACCAATTAATTACCAATATTAAATATGGCAATATATTTGGGACTAAGCACAAAGTACTTTTAAGTCAACCAAAATTAACAATAATTAATAATAATAAAAAATTAAATTAACAATTCAATTTGTATTAATAAAAAATGTCAATTCTTCTAGGACTAAGAGGATTTAACACTTTATAATGGTCAGCTAGGAAAAAAAAACTTTAATAATTGAACACTTACACTCAGTGAATCAGCAATTAAGCCACAATCACTGTTATTGCAGTAAAAATATAGTAATATGAGTGAGAGGTGCAAAGGTGAACTTACTATAGTGATCGAAAAATCACTTCAAAATAATATAAGAATTAATATAATATAAACCTAAGAAATCGAACCCAAGTTTGAAACACAGTCGCAGCAAAAGTTTTGTTTTTTGCTAGGTGGTCCGTGCGTTTTGTCTTTTGTCGCCAGGCTTGATCTTCGTCGTCGTTTGGAAAGGTCCCCAGTTGTCGGTCAGTCGTCTAGAAGAAGGTAAGGAAAAGAGGAGAAAAGTAGGAGAAAAGGAGGAGGACAAGGGAATAAATAAAAGAAATAAACTATAATAGAGTATTTAATTTATTTAAAAGGAAAACAACGGCGAGTAACTTGAGAGATGACAAAAACTTAGGCTTTATTAATAATAATATTATTTAAGGTAAGGGTTCTGCGCGGCAAACACTTTTAATTACTATCAGACTTAAAGCAACCTTTAAATTGTTATATAGAATTTTAATTAGAATTTTATTACTAATAAAAAGAATATAAACGTAATAAAATTGTATTTAATTTGTGGAGTGTATAATAAGTGATGAGGCTACAGGGGATTATCCAAGGCCCTTTTATAGGCAATGGGTCCTCAGAAGCGCCACTATATTTGTAAATACAATAATTAGAATATAATAAAACAAGTATATCAAAGAGTAAATGAAACATTACAATGTAGAGAAAAATATGAAACAAATAATTAAAACCCCAATTAAGAATCCAATTTTCCCGCCATTAATTCCCAAATCAGTAAGTAAAAATAGTGAAAAACTAAACAAGATTGGAACATAGGAACTATGAGAAAAATAATTCCAAACAGATGGTACAGTCTGATTTAAGGATATTTTAAGTGAAACAAAAAATACTTTGACGCAACAAACATGTAATTAATCTCAATTTAGTATAAATTAATTAATTGGTTTTTCCTGACACAATTAAGGGTCAAAAGAAGCGTCATTAATTATTGTTTAGTATTATGTGAAAGGTGTTATTTAATATATAAATTTAAATAATTAATTTAAATATATTATAAGTCAATTTTACACTTATAATTATAATATATGTTTTTCAATTAATTAAATATAAATTTATAATTATTAAATACATAAAAATGTGCCATTATTTGTAGAATATATTATATTATGTTCAATTTAAATGTATATAAAAATTTATATAACCAATAAAATTAATATAACACTTGTATATAATAAAATACTTATATAATTTTATTATGCAATAAAATATCAATTTATATTCATTAAATACAATTCTTACCCACTCTTTCAGGTTTTATAAGTTACATATCATTTACTGGACTCCTGGAATAGCCTGGCTGACAAGTATTTTGGGTATTTTTGGAGGGTTTTGGTGGTTTTCTTGCTTAAGCGTGGTCCCACGGCCTTAGGGGGGCCTCCTGACATCGGACAGACCACCTGCCTTGGTGCTAGAAGGCTGAGAAGCATTTCTAGAGGGGTTTTATGCAATTTGGCACTCAAAAATGCAAAATTCGTTGTTGTGAAGGGGCTCATAGAGTGGTCAGTGTGTAAATAGTGAAAAAAGGAGTTTGGGGCAACCTTTGGGGCAACCTTAATTATCATAAAACCATCTGGAGGTGATATCCTTGTTCCTCACTCAGTTTTCACCCGTTTTTGGCCACGATTGGCTGTGTTTGTTGCAAGGTGAGCTCTTCATTTAACTTAACTTGGAAACTGGTTTCTCTGGTAAAGTATTGCAAGCTATATCAAGTATTATTACTGTCTCTGGTGTTTATTTGCAACCTACATCAAGTATCATTGCTTTCTCTGGTGTGGACATTGGTCTACCTTTCAGTTCTTTGTTTTGGTAGTCTGTCTGGAGACTACTTTCTTGGCTGATCAGGCAGTCAAGTGTGTTGGAAAAGGGACTTTAGCAAACAGGAACCAATTAACTGTAGCAGGTAAATCTCACTTTATTTTTCTAAAGAGATACAGGATTTTCTCTCTGGGTTTTCTCCAACTCCCTTGGTCAAGGCCTATAGCTAGTACTATAGGATTGTCTACACCGTGATTTAAAGTTATCAGAATGACCATCTTTATAGCTGCCTTGGTGGATGTTTATTCTAAAGGGGTTTCATTGGCCCATATAATCCCATAATCAATAGCATTGATAATATATTTGTGGTCTTCTTTTGTCTTTGAAAGGGGTCCCACAAAATACATAGACCATCCAACAAAGGGTCCACCTCTTGTGATTGTTAAGATTAGAATTTTGAGTTGTTTGGATCCTTCTTTGTTGAACAGACATTCTGGACATTGTTTGATAACCCTTTTAGTTAATTTCATAATTTCAGGGAGGATATATCATTGTTTCAAAATAGTGATTATATCCTTATAGTTTAAATGTCCTAATTCAGAAAGTACCTTGTAAATTATTCCTTCTTCTTCTTGTTCACTGGTGACTACTTTAAGAAATCTGTCTGGTTGTTCCTTTTTGGGATAATAATAAAGTTTTCCTTCTATAATAAAATAATTCTTCAAGTTTTCTGGGTTTTTCTGAGAGAAGGATAGGGTTTCAGTTATTCTTTTAAGTTTATCCCAAGGTTTACGTTGTTTGATATTGAACAAAGGAGAGGCGGTTTCTGGTGGTTCTTGGTCAAGGAGGGTGTTCAATTTTTGGGATAAGGCATTGGCTGCTAGTTGTTTATTTCCTGGTCTATAGATAATATGTACGTTAAAAAATCAATTTTGTTAATGAACCATGTTAGTCTCTGAGTAAGTTCTTTTTGAGTTTTAAAATACCTTAAAGATTGATGATCCATTCAAATTATACTTGGAGACCCTTCAACATAACATCTGAAGTGTTTTAGTGAATGGACTATAGCAAGTAATTCTTGTTCCTGTGCTGAATAATTATGTTCTGTTTTTGAAAGTTTTCTGGATTCATAAGAAATGGGGAGTATATTTTTATCTTTAATCATTTTTATGTATGAAATTGGACTGAAATTTTTAGCTTCATAAGTGAAAATAGTGTCTTGTTGTAAGACTTTACCTATATTTGTACTCAATGCATCTGTGTCCAGGATAAAAGGGTGGTGTCAGGCTAAGGTCAAGTACAAGGACGTGAACTAGCTTGAATGGTCAGTTGTCTAGAAGATTTTAATGGTCCTATATGAATACTGTAATCTAAATCCAAAAAGTAGTAAAATATAATCAAAATTAAAGGTCTCAGTAATTTAATTCTCACTATTTTTATATATGGCTTACAATATTTGTAGTTGGTAGAAAAATAGATTTTATAATTCAGATAATATTAAAAAGTCTTATAAAAGTACTAATTGATATGAATTGTAATTTATTTGGTTATATTGGTAAATTGTAAATGATAAAGAATGCCGAAAACAAGACCAAAAACCCCCTCCTTCTATACACACTAAGTTCCCCAATAAACACCTTGATGTACCATCCAATACAATGTTAATGACGCCTTCAAACAAGTAATAGACCTCTCCATCAACGCCCCTAGTGACCAATAACATAATCAAACAAACAACAACCACTAAAATCCTATTAATAATAAGGGAGATCCATCAAAATAAAGAAAAGACAAAAAGAGAGTATATGCGTGGAAAACAATATTATAACAAGGTTAAAGGAGACTTTTAAAGGTTAATTATAGCTTAATAATAAGGGGGATATACAGTAGAAATGGAGGGGCTAATCCTGACATTATACTACGTGAAATTCCCATTCAAAAATAACCAAAATTGACTGAGAAACCACCCAAAAACTTAAAAAGAGCGTGAGATGTGGGGTAACTACATGCAGTCCTTGGCAGGCGCTTGCATGGGTAAATCCTTGACTAAAATTAGGCGAATTTAAGCGTGGTGATGAAATAAGGTGCCAAGAGTGAGGTTATTAATGAAATTAGTGCATATAAACAAGGTCAATGCATTATTAATTAAGCTAGGACACTAAATAAGTGCCTGTCGCCTATTTTAGTGTGTTTCCCCATAGTGGGCATAGAATGTGGGGTAATCATAGTGTGAAAAAGCTAACTTTTCTAAAAATGAAGCTATTCACATGGGAAAAAAGCAGGCAGTATGTAGCCAGTACACAGAAGCCATTTCTGGCATAAAAAACACCAAATTTGAAAAGTGTTATTTTTATGCATTTAAATAGCCAAATCAATAGTTCTAAATGAGCCCAATTGATCTGTCAAAGCACAATTTTGATATTCTTAATTTTATAGTGCATATAGTCAACTTTTAAGTGAAATAAAGCACATTTCTTGTTTTTTGTGTAAAACAATGAATATAACAGCTTTAAGTGTACTTAAAAATTATGTAGCCTTATACTTAAGGTTCTTAAGATTACCCTAACATATTCCAACTTAATATTAAGTACGTAAGACTTATAAAAGGTGGATATATGCGTGTATATAAGGTGTTATAATGGCATTTTTTGTGTATTATCATAATTTTACTTATGTATACTGTTTGTGTACTCTCATTTATTGTTCCCATGTATAGTTCATGTGTTTAACATAACTTATAAGCACTTTTTACTCAGTCCTGGGGATATACAGGTTGACAGGTGGAATGGTTGAAGGTGTTTAAGAAGAATCATACTGGTAAGTGATTATTTTAGAAGATCAAAGGCTTGATCTTGTTCTTCCCCCCATAGAATTTTCACCCCCTTTTTTGGTGAGTTTTTGGTTAGTTTATAAAAAGGAGAAGCCAAAGTTGAGAATTTAGGAATGAAATGTTTATAATAAGTGCATAAGTTTAAAAATCCTCTTACATGTGTGATGTTAGTTGGTTTTGGCCACTACAATATTTTTAAAAATTTTTCTGGATTAGTTTTGATTCCTTCACCTTTGACCATATGACCTCAGAAAAGAATCTGTTGTTTAGCCCAATGAAATTTGTCCTTTGACTAGACAAAATTTTCTTTTGATAGAAGCTTTAAAACAGTAATTATATCTTTGAGATGATTCTCTAAATTTCTTGTGAATATTTTGATGTTGTCCATGTCAACAAGAGCACACTTATCAATCACCATCTTCAGAATTTTGTCATTGTAGCTTTAAATATTCATGGAGCATTTCAAATTCCAAATGGCATGACATTCCATTGAAAATGTCCTAGTTGACAAGTGAATGCTGTTTTAGCTTTTGAGGATTTTTCCATTGGTATCTGCCAAAACCAAGACTTTAGATCAAGAGTGGTACAAAATTTTTCTCCCTTTAAATATTGATAGGTATCATAAATTTGTGGTAAAGGGTAAGCATTATTTACTGATACTGCATCAAGGGGTCTATAATATACACATACTCTAGTGAAACTGTCTGCTTTTTTGACCAAAATTAAAGGGGAGGACCATGGAGAATCAGATTCTACTATTATACCTTTTTTGAGAAATTCCTCATCAAATTATTGGATTATTTTGTTTTCTAAAGGATTATGAGGTCATCCTCTTGTTTTAATTTGAAATGAATATCCCATATCAATAGAATTTTTAAATTGTGTATGGTAATTTATGTTTTTTCATTTTTAAAATAGCTTGGTATAATTTTTTTGGAGAAGGAGAGAACCTTTTTGAGATTATATCAGTTCTATCCTGTCTCTCTGGTGAGATACAATTGAGTTGTCTTACTGAAAGATCTTTCTCTCTTGTCCTGCCATATCCTTTATATGAGTAAAGATTTTTTTTGGATGTATCCATACATGATATTTATCTATCCAAGGTAAACCTAAGATGAGGTCCAATTTTAAGCTATGTAAGATGAGGAATGTACCATCTGTTTGAAATTTTTTATGGGAAAGATTAAGTTGAAATTTTCCATCTATTTTTTTTAAAGATCCATCAGCTAATCAAGATTTCTGGTTTGTTTTGTCCATGAATTTTGGGTGTAGGTTTTTGCCGTTTAATGAAGAATATAATTAGCACCTGCCCCTGAGTTGATGATTTCCTGAAGAAGTTTCTCATATACTTGAACTTCATATGTAGGTACTTGTATTCCTTCTTTGGGTAGTATACTGAGCAAATCTGTACTACTATTTTTTGATTTTTGGCTAACTGAAGCACTAGGACCTAATTCAGAAAAAAGGGATGAAGAATTGAAGTTAGAAAAATCTTTTTTTAAATTTTTTATTGAAAGTTTCAGGGTTGTGATTGTTATCATATTCAATGGATTCTGTAAAATATTGGGGGTTAAAGACAGGACTATCAGGGATTGTAATGATTTCTTTCTTGTTTTCTAAATAGTTTAAGTTTTGATGATTCTTCTGAAAGCCCTGGTCCCAAAAATTATTAATTTTCTCAATCTTGCTTTAAGTGTTCTGGTCCTCTGATTCTAGTATGTTACAATCCATGTTTTTTGTCTTTGCCATTGGTTCCTTGCATTTATTATTCTCTTGAAAGTCATGAACAAAGTGTCCCTTTTTATGACACCTAAAACATTCCACCATACCCAGGTTTATGGAATCCAAATCCATTGGCATTGATTGATCACAGTTGAAATAGTCTCTTTAAGAGCTTGTAGTCTGAACTTTCCAAAGGTTCCTGTAGGAGGATTTTTGGTTGGTTTCCATACAGTGGTTGTGGGGGTTGTAATTTTTTGTCTAGTTTTTAATCTTTGTCCTCCTTTAGTATTTTGTTGATAAGTCATTTCAAAATCTCTAGCAATGTTAAAGAATTTTTCCATTCTGACATCATTTGGGAATTTGGTGCAAAGTAAATGGAGCCTGAGTGAGATAGGGAGTTTCCTCATGAAAAGATAGATTTTTTCTTTTATTAAGAATTGATTATGAGGGAGTTGTGAGATTATATCTCTAAATTTGGTGATATATTCATTGATAATTCCATTATAGTAAGCCAAGTTTTCCAATTGATCTCATAATTCTTCTTCTTTATATTCAGCATTGTATTTGTCAAAAAATGAGTTTTTAAGGTTGATCCATTCTTGGAGATTGTTATTTCTGTTGTCTTGTAACTGGAAATAAAAAGATTTTTCTTCACCAGTAAAGTAACTGCCTATAATAGCTGACCATTTTTTTTGGGGGATACCTTTTGAGTTGAGAATATTTTTGAATTCCCTAATCCAATGATTGATGTTCTCACCATACCCTTTGAACTTTTGAGGTTCAATTTTGAGAGAGTGGAAATGATCAGGTACACAATGGGTTTGACTTTGTAAGTAAAGTATTTCTTTGTCTCCCTGTTGGATAAGTTCTTCTGTCCTATCTAATTTTTCATTAATATAGGCCAAACAACATGCCAACATGGAATTATTGGGAACCTGGGCCATCTTTTAATAGGGATAAATTTTATGTTATAATAAATTAATCCTATTTTTAATAATCTAGACAATATTTTGATGATAAGAATTGAATCCTTTACCTGAACTTGAGACTATTAGGTATCTTCTAGAACTTGGTAAAGGGATTAAAATTTTTGTTTGAGATCTGAAAAATTTGATACTATATTTGATTAATTTTCTTAATAAGGTGAGAAAAAATACAAATTAGTAAAAAAGAATTTAATGATCTGTTACCCAACAAACAATTTACACAAATAATTATTTGTGATTACTAATATTTTCTAGGTATGTTTAGAATTCTGAGGAGAAGCTAAATTAATGTTCATTGCACAATATTAGGTCTCTTTTTATATGGGCAGAGTAAACAGAAGAGCGGAGAGAAAAAATCCGCATATAGTAAACAGTGTGAGCTTTTTGAAGAAAAGCTCTTAGATACATTTAAGAGTCAAAAGATAAGAATTATTAAAATCAACTAAGATAAGATAATTAAGTGAAAAGTAAAAGCTGTTTTTAGATAAGCTATGAATTATTGTATTTCAAATAAGGAAAAGAGAAAAATAAGAATTACAAAATGCAGATTATTATTCTTTGCTTTTCTCTTATATCTTATTGCATCATTCCTTGCAATGAACACTAAGCTAGTTTCACTTACTGACCTTGACACACTTAGGATTTTGTGAGAATCACAAATAATTATTTTTGAGTTTAATAATTACTTTTCTAACTTAAAAGGAACTACTAATAATAAGTATCTAATTCAAAGGCTTTATTGTTTACTAACTTAATTAAGTACAGCTAATCTCACTTGAAAGCTTTTAAAAAATGTAGTACTTATCTTTGATATCTGAACTTTTCTTCATACTTTAGAGTTTTTCATTTTTGTGTTAAAAATCTAATCCTTTTTTTAGTTGTTCTCAGACACTCTCTTTCATCTTTCCAGGAACTAAATAATTTAATAGTCATGCCCGCAAATGATGGAAGGTAACTCAATCCCAGATCTGAATCCAATTTACAGACAGCTAAATCATTTAACTCAGGAATTGGTCCACCTAAAAGAATTAACTAGAAATCATAAAGAACATCTTTGCATCCAAAATGAAGAACTAGAACATTTTTATTGGCCTTGAATGGAAAGGAACCTTCTCTTTGTATGGAAACAGAGAATTTCAAAGGATATGGGAAAAACTTTCAATTTTGGCTTTTAGATTTTGAAGGAATTATGCAGGCCAAATCAATCCTGATAGATAAATGGCCAGTGATAATTGGAAACTACCTGGTTGGAGAAGCCAAATATTTCTTTTACCAGCTTTGAAGCAAAAATATGAATGTTGTACCCAATTGGAATTTTTTAAAAGACACCTATGAAAGAAAGTACAAGAGTAAATAAAAAGAGGAAAATAAAAGGGAAAAATTGGACACAATACGTTACATCCCAGGAAGAATGGACAATTTCATTGAAATATTTAGGGATGCTGCTGTTCATATCCCTGATACCAGAATTTCTAATAATGAAAAAACTCACCTTTTCAATAAGAAACTTCCAGCTGAAATCCAAATACAACTCAATCAACAAGACTTCTCCTTTCAACCTAACCTAGAAAGAATATTGAAAGCAGAAAATGATTGTGAATCAGCATATTGACAAATATCAGGAGGACTGAAGAATTTAATTCCAATAAGAATATCCTCTCATGGCAATAATTCAACTATGGATAATAGCTGGAAATCTCCCAATATGAAAAACAATGCTCTCTCTTTGGCTCATTGGATTCACAACTTCAAATTAAAGTCCCAAAAAAAGCCAATCCAGGAAAATCATATTCCAATGGATCTGGGAGTAATAAACCTGGCAATTTCAGAATGATTATACTGTCACAAAGTTTGATGCCTAGCTAAAGATTACAAAATCAAATTAAAGACAGAAATAAAAGATTATCCTTACAAGAAAACAAAGGATTTTCATTTATTTCCAAGTGTGATACTGATTTGGATAAAGACATAGAGAACATAGGGAATGAAATAGAAAAAGAAAGGTAAAGTCACATTTGTAATGAACTAAATCTTATTACCCCCAAAATATCAGATAGATCAAAACATGAGGACACTATCTTAGGAGGACAAAATCCAGTGGTTGTCAATAAAAAATTCCATGAAGAACTATCCAATTTTAATTCCTCATCATATTTTTTGGAGATTGGACCAAGTGCCTCAATAAGTCAAGTGTAAAAAAATCCTATGAAATTCTACACTATGGGTAATGCTAATACTAATCTTCCTATATATAACATACAAAAATTTGGAAGAAACATACTTGCCATAATAGATTCTGGAGCAGGGGCCACTTATATAGCCCCTAAAGTAGCTTTATCTCTAGGCAGACCTGTAAGCAAACCCAATTTTGGTCATGTAAAATTTGCTTATGGAACCCTTAAAAAGATATTAGGAACAATAACAATAAATTTTGATTGTGGGGACCTTTAATGAGAGAAGAATTAGTAATATTTCCATTACAAGATTTTGAATTGGTACTGGGAATACCTTGGCTCCAAAAATATGATGCAGAAATTAAATTGAAAACAAATACAATGGAACTTAAGATGACACAGGTAAATCAGCTATTATGAACCCAGAAAGTCCTTTTAATTATATCATTGAATACAATAATATTAATAAAAATAAAAATAAGTTCCTCAAATTGGAAAAAAAGATGGCACCTTTGTGTTTCAAAGAAGAGTTAATTCCCAAATTGGATTCAAAATTTAATCACAGGATTGATACAGGAAATTCTGCTCCAATCAAATGTCAAGGACGTCTTCATAATCCAGTTGAAAGAAAAATAATAGATGAATTTATTGAGGAAGGTTTGAAGAAAGGAAGTATAGAAGAATCATACTCACCTTGGTTGGCCCCATTAATCATTTTTAAAAAGACAATGGTTCAAACAGAGTTTGCATAGATTACAGACCATTAAACACAGTAACAAAAAATGCTTACACATTACCAAGAATTGAAGACTCATACTTGTTTCTTAAAGGTGTGAATTTCTTCACAACTTTAAACTTGAAGAGTGCTTTCTGGTGAATTCTGATGCATCCAGACTCAAAAAAATTGCTTTCATCTGTTTTATGAGACATTATCATTGGAATGTAATGCCATTTGGCCTATGTAATGCACCCAGTGCGTTTCAATCTGCAATTAATAAAATATTGAAATCAGTTATTGATAAATATGCCTTGGTTTATTTGGATGATATCATATTCTATTCTACTAATGTAAAAAAGCACTTATGTGATATCCACACAGTCTTAAAGCTTCTGGAACAAGTGAGCTTCATCTTATTGGTCAAGAAGTTTTAATGGGCAAAAGACAAACTACTATTTCTAGGACATATTTTTGATGGGGATGGTTTAAAAATTCATCCTAATAAGATAGATAAAATAATTAACTGGCCAATACCTAATAATATCACACAGGTAAGAGGGTTTTTAAACCTTTTTACATATTATAAAAATTTTGTTAAAGGATTATCATCCATTGCTTCTCCATTATACAAATTAACAAAAACCCTTCCAAGAAAGGGGGCTCCAATTAAATTGGGGGAAGAGCAAGAACAATCTTTCAGAAATTTCGAAATTTCTCTTACTGAAACAATCCTCCTTAAACACCTGATTCCATTTCATCCTTTTATTCTTGATACAGACCCCTCAGTAACTAACATAGGAGCAGTTCTTCAAAAAGACATAGAAACTACTTATGACCTGGATAACTTCAACCCACTCAACTACTTAAAGACTTTAAAAGACAAAAATATTAGGCCAATTACCTACAAATCCCAAAAACTATCTCTTACAGAACAAGGGTACTCAGCTCATGAAAGAGAGCTCTTGGCAATAGTAAATTCTCTTGAAAGCTTTAGATGATACATAGAGGGATCACCAGTTTTGATATGAAAAGATCATGAATCTCTCAAGAATTTAAAAACACAGAGATAACTGACTCAAAGGCTCACATGATTTATAAATGAAATTAAAAACTATAATGTTCACATCATATATTGTCCTGGTAAGTCTCAATTGGCCTTGGACTTCCTTTCTTGGAAACCAGAAGCACCAACTGACCCTGCACCTCCAGAAAATGCTACACCACTCTTCAATATAAATGAAAAAGACCCATGGAATCAACTAGACAAAATAAACTGCATCTTAAAAAATAACCCGTCTCCACCAAATATCCTGGAGAATTACACACTCAAAGATGGACAACTCTATTACTTCTCAGATTTAAACAACAAAGAGATGTTTGTAAAAGTTATATTGGATGAACATTAAGCTGAATAAATTGTCCAGAATATCAATGAAGAATTGGGGAATAGAAATGAAAAGGATGTTTTAAGTACTCTTAAAGAAAGATACCTGTTTCTAGAAATTTTCAACAAAGTAAAAAACTTTATTAAAAATTGCTTGCCTTGTCAATTTACTAAGGACCAATTGTCTCAAGATAAACTTCCCATACTAACTATACTCAGAAGAAAAAATTTCCTCAAATGGGCCACAGACTTTGTTGGCCTTCTTCCACTCACTAAGAAATGAAACAAGCACATAATAACTGCTATTGATTATAGAAAAGGTTGGGCTTATTCCAAAGTTATAAAGGCAACATCAACTCTTGAGGTAATTGTAACGGTAAAAAGTTAATCTCAATCATGGGCTTCCACTTGAGATTCTGACCAAAAATGGCTCCAAATTTGATTCTTATCAGTTTGAATTATTCCTTAAAGAAACAAAAATATTCCATATCAAGAAAAACCCTTTTTATCCTCAATCAAATGGCCTAGTCAAACAAATTCATGGTACCCTTGAGAATGCCAAAAGAAAATGTGACCCCCAGCAGTAAACATGACTGGGAACTTTGGTTTGACAAATCTCAGTTTGCTTATAAAAGCTCACCATCAAGAGCTCTCAAGACAACACCGTTCTTTATGACTTATGGAATAAAAGTCAGACTCCCTTCTGACTCACAGTTTTCAGGTATAACTCTTCCAGATATTTCAAATATTGACATGGAGTCCATTTACTATCAAAAAATTTTGATAATTGCCAATTGCATGTTGATTGTGAAGATAGGATTAATAACCTTAACCATTCTTCTCAAGAACAGTATGCAGAAACTGATGAAACATATACAAAAAGGGGAATTAAACCTGGAGACAAAGTCTTACAAAAATTTGAGGGCAGACAATCAAAACTTCATCTGAAATGGGACAGGCCATTAATCATTAAAGAATGTGATTTACATGGTATATAAAAATTGTATACTATGAATGGGCATATACAAAGAAAGAATTTAAATTCCTCACAATTAAAACTATTCCATGGAAATTCACCTCAATTACATCACACCAGTTTGCATGTCCTACTTAGAGACTGCAACACCAGAAATAGCTCTGGATACCGTGCATATGACAGAAAAAGCAGATGAATATGGATTACCATTTCTAACCCATGGAGATAATCCTTCAGAAATTACCAAAGGAGTATCCAACAAACAAGAGATAGAAAATAATCAATATGAAAAAAGCACTCCTAATGGACATTCTGACCCTTTTTTAGACTTTCATTCATTTATTACTTAGAATCATGGCTTAACTTTTTACACTTAGAACATAATTTTGACCTAAACTATTTAAAAACACTTTTAATGGGATTGAGCATATGCAACATGCTGCCTATATGATAATAGAGAGGACAGACTCAAATCTATTAGAAGATAGGGACCTTCTTGAAGAAACTGAAGAAATTAAAGTTTAACAGATATCACCTGGGGTCTCTTCTCAATATTATATTTAACTAACCAACAAATTCGATAACATAGTAACACAAAATGATATAATGAAAGAATTAAACATCTTGACAGAACAAACATTATACCAACAAGCATTAAAAAATGAAAGAGAACTCTTGTAAAATTCTCAAAATGAAAAAATCATGAATACAGATGACAAAATGTTAAACTCAGACAAGGAAGTCTAAAATCTAGGAGGGGATGGTGTGGTTCTTACTTCCTATTTGATTGGATTAGGAAGTAATAGCATAATAATTTCTTATTTATTAATTGATACTTTTCCCTTCATGTAATCATTATCTACTAAATAGTTTAAACAATAACTACTATATTCTATAATACTTTTTATCACTCAAAAGATTTACAATCCTCTCAAATATAATTAATAAGTGTGGGTTGGTATTCTTCACTTTTCTCTTGTATCTCAGTGCATATATAAAGTGCATCTTTCCTTGCAATGAACACTAAGCTAGTTTCACTTACTGAACTTGATGAACTAAGGATTCAGTAAGAATCACAATAATGAATTTCAATATTCAACCTCCCTATGCCATATCTTTAGCTAATCACTCATTAAAATTACATTCATCTTTTGAGCTCATTCAGTAAAACTCAAGTATCCCAGATATCTTTAAATGTTCCTGATGAATTAATCAATATGAAAGAAGAATAATATTGTCAGCCAGGCTATTCCAGGAGTCCAGTAAATGATATATAAATTATAAAACCTTAAAGAGTGGGTAAGACTTGTATTTAATGAATATAACTTAATATTTTATTGCATAATGAAATTATATAAGAATTTTATTATATACAAGTGTTACATTAAATTTATTGGTTATATATATTTTTATATACAATTAATTTGAGCATAATATAATATATTCTACAAATAATGGCGCATTTTTATGTATTTAATAATTATAAATTTATATTTAATTAATTGAAAAACATATATTATAATTACAAGTGTAAAATTGATTTATAATATATTTGAATTAATTACTTAAATTTATATATTAAATAATACCTCTCATATGATACTAAACAATAATTAATGACGCTTCTTTTGACCCTTAATTGTGTTAGAAAAAACAAATAAATTAATTTGGACTAAATTGAGATTAATTGCTTGTTTTGTTGCGTCAAATTATTTTTTGTTTCACTTAAAATGTCCTTTAATCAGAATGTACCATCTGTTTGGAATTATATTTCTCATAGTTCGTATGTTTCCAATCTTGTTTAGTTATTCACTATTGTCACTTACTGATTTGGGAATTAATGGCAGAGAAATTGGATTCTTAATTGGGGTTTTAATTACTTGTTTCATGTTTTTCTCTATATTTTTATGTTTCATTTACTCTTTTGATATATTTGTTTTATTACATTCTAATCATTGTATTTACAGAGATAGTAGCGCTTCAGAGGACCCATTGCCTATAAAAGGGCCTTGGATAATCCCCTGTAGCCTCATCACTTATTATACACTCAACAAATTAAATAACCATTTATTACATTTATATTTTTTTTATTAGTAATACAAATCTAATTTAAATTCTATACAACAAATCAAAGGTTGCTTTAAGTCTAATAGTAATTAAAACTGTTTGCCGCACAGAACCCTTACATTGAATAATATTATTATTAATAAATACTAAGCTTTTGTCATCTCTCAAAGTTGCTCGCCGTTGTTTTCCCTCTTAAATAAAATTAAAATACTATTACAAATTATACCTCTTATTTTCCCTTGTTATCCTCCTTCTCTCCTATTTTTCTTACCTCTTCTAGACGACTGACCGACAACTGGGGACCTTTCCAAATGACGACGACAATCGAGCTTGGCGACAAACGACAAAACGCACGGACCACCTAGCAAAACAAAACTTTTGCCGCGACTGTGTTTCAAACTTGGGTTCGACATCTTAGGTTTATATAATATTAATTTTTATATTATTTTGAAGTGATTTTTCGATCACTATAGTAAGTTCACCTTTGCGCCTCTCACTCTTATTACTATATTTTTATTGCAATAACAGTGATTGTGGCTTAATTGCTGATTCACTGAGTGTAAGTGTTCAATTTTTAAAATTTTTTTTTCCTAGTTGACCATTTTAGAGTGTTAAATCCTCTTAGTCCTGGAAGAATTGACATTTTTTAATACAAAATTGAATTATTAATTTAATTTTTTTTATTAATTATTGTTAATTTTGGTTGACTTAAAAGTACATTGTGCTTAGTCCCAAATATATTGCCATATTAAATATTGGTAATTAATTGGTTGAATTAACTTGATTGTTATTCCCAATTTAACCTTGCAATCCATTTTTTAAAATTAATTTTTTTTTAATTATTACTTTATATTGAAAATTATTTTTTCTATAATTTAATTAATAAATTTTTTTTATTATTTGGAGCAATTATTGACTAACTTTTTAATTTTTTTATAAAATAAAAAGTAAATTATAAATCTTCACACTAGTATGTCCAACAATTTGGCACAAAAACTGGATAACATGCAAGTGGAGGAAATAGAAATTGACTATGATGCTGACACTGTAAGTTCTTCTAAAGTTGGTCATAAAAAATCTTATACTAACACAAAGAATTCAAATACTGCAGGATGTGGAAATGACAGGAAATGCAAACAAACCAAACCCCCTTCCCCCAGTACCACAGAAGGAAGTAAAGCCTCTAGTGCCTCAAGAAGGTCTTCCAAAAGGCTTAAAAATAAAAAAGCTTCCTCTGCCACAACAAATCAGCAACCTATCCAGTCATATAAAAGAGTTGAAGACAGAAAATATGACGTACAAATCAAAGGTAGACACATTGTGGGATCAGGTCCAAGAACTCAGGAACCAGATTCAGGCCCAGGCCTCTCCTCAGTTGCCTCCCAATCAGCCTCAGTTTCAGGCTCAACCTTCACAGCCACCCAGCTCAACCATCCAAAATCCAAATACTATGGAAGTAGAGCAATGGAAATGGGATTATCTAATGAGTCACTACCAACAGAATGTGCAACACCCTCCTCATCATCAGCCTGGCCCATCCAGAACACCCAATTTCCATCCACCTCCTCATCCCTACCAACAAAGCAGGAGAAAGAAGGCCCAAGCACAATCCCAAACCCAGTCCCAGGGGAAGTTTCCTCCTCTGCCATGGTAAGTAATTTGGTTGATAGTCACTTGGGTATGTTTTCTAATAAATCTTCTTCTGCAGGTAATATTATTGAACATGGTGAAAGAACAGTTAAACCTGTTAAAAGACAGCTTCCTGTAACTAGTAGCCCTATTGATGTAATTAGCAAATTGTCATTTGATGAACCTTTACATTTAACTTCTACATCTTTAATTAATCCTTCTCTTGCAATTAAATATGATTCTGTTCCCCCTGAAATCTATACCTTAATTGAAAAAACTTCTGAGGAAATATTGAAAGATACCCTTGATTTTAATATTGTGAAAGAAAACATGTGAGAGATGTGTTAATCCATGAAAATGATAGATTAAATAATTTACACTTGCAATGTAAAGTGAGTTCTTCTGTACAAGATACAGCTTATTTAAAAATCAAAGAAACCTTGAATATTGTTCTTAGTCAACAAAAACAAATAGAAGTGACCATAGAGCTATCTCAGATAGAAATATCAGTCTACATAAGACCTTGAGTGAATTGAAACCCCTTATTGAGGAAAATTATTCATTCAAAAATGAAATAAAATCTCTGCAAAATGAGTTTAAAAAGCTAAAAAATGATTTCCATGCACTAAGTACCAAACACTCAGTTTCTGAGGACAGAAATGTTCTATCTCTTGCAAAAGTAAATGACCAGATGTCTGAAATTCCAAGAATAAGAAGCTATGTGTCTGACCTGCAGGAAAAATTCTCAACCTTAACCATCAATAATGAATTAAATAAGATTTCTATCAATAAGCTGCATAAAAATAAAGGGAAAAAACCTGAACAAAGTTCATCCTTTCTTCCTCATATTTCAACCATTAAACAAACTGACAATGAGTCTTTAAAATCTTTTGCTACTAGCAAAAAATCTTGTGATGGTCATGCACCAGCTGTTTCTGTAAATAATGAAATTTCTGAACACCTGGCTAAACTTCAGGAATTATTAATAATGAATAATTCAAACCAAAAAGTGGACCATCCCAGTAGTCAGAAAAATTGGCCTAAGTTAGACCAATATCCTACCTTTGATGGTGATTCTTCCTCTGATTGGCAACACTTTATCCAGAGAATTGATAATTTAAAGAGATCTTATAAACTACCTGATGAGGAAATTGTTTCTAAGCTAATTTCTTTATTTTCCAATGTAGCCTTGATGTGGTATGAATCTGTCCTCTTAGATAACAATCATTATACATGGAATGATTGGAAATCCTTGATTGAGAATCAGTTTGGTGGTTCAAAATTCAGGTTAGCTCAGCAGAGACTGTATGAGAATACTAGATATGTATCCTCCTCTGTTGAAAAGCCCATTTTTTTTCTGATGAAAATAACTAAAATCCTTAGAGCAATTGATCCAAAGTTGGATTATGATATTTGGAGAGATAAAATCTTGTATAAATTACCAAATTCTCTTAGGGATTTGATTGTTGCTAGAACTGAGCATGTAAGGGAAAATTCTTCTTTCATTAATATCTGTAATGAAGTACTACTCAACCATAGATATGAACCAAAGAATTACCTTAGTAAATCTTATAATGATCAGAATAAACCTTCTATGAAGCTCTCAGAAAAATATGGTAAACCCTCTGCCCCAGTTGCACCTAAAAAATATGCAACAAATACTTGTTATATATGTAACAAACCGTGGCAGAAGGGTCATGTTTGTGACAAGAAAATTCATCTTGTTGAACAAAATGAAGACACTGATGAGGTTGAACTTGATGTCAATAATTCTTCAAGTGACTGTGAAAGTAATATCTCCTATGACAATGAATCTGTTAAAGATGTTTTAATGTTGGAACATGATGTCCAATATTTAAATAATATATATGAAGATTGTGTATTGAATTTATCTTCAGTAGAAAATGCTGAGATAATTAAAGATATTACTAACAATTCTATTCCTATATCCCCTTTAAAGGCACCTGTTATCATTAATGGTAAAAATGTTGATGTAGTTCTTGATTCTGGTGCTGGAGGAAGTGTAGTATCTGAAAAAGCTTTGGCTTCAGTGGATAAGGAATATTTGAGTAAATTATTACCTATAACTTCTGAAAAATGGAGAGGGTATGGTTCTACCTTATTTCCTATTGGCAAATACAAAACCTCTGTATTTTTCAAATATAATGGTGGTTTTGTCAGAGCTATTTGTGAGTTTGTTGTCATGAAAAATGATAATTTGAGCAATTGGTTTATTATGGGAAATGATATTTTAACCATGTTTGGTGTGAAACTGGACCCAGCAAATAATTGCTTTACCTTAGGAATGAATGGGAAAAGAAAATTCAAAATTTCTTCTCCTAGACCTTCTGGGCATTTGTTGAAATCTTGTAACTCACTGACCCAATGTAAAGTTAGAACAACAACTGAAATGGATGATTTATTGCATGAAATAAATACTGCTTCTTTTGGTGATCAGTTGACTTGTGAACAGAAAGATTCTATTGTTGCCTCTATTACCTCTTTCCCTTTGGCTTTTGCTCATGGGTCTCATGTCTTGGGAATTGTTCAAGAAGAAATGAAGATTACCTTATCCTGTAATTTGAGTGATATTCCTCCTACCCTTAAGAAAAAACCATATCCTGCTTCTCCATCAAAAAGAAAAGATATTGAAGATAATATTGAAACATTATTGAAAATTTATATCATTGAGAAAGTGGATGTCACCCCCAAATATTGTGTCATCTCCCCAGTCTTAATTTCTTATGAAAAAGATAAAGCTAGATTATGTGGAGATTACAGAGCTTTAAATACTTATACTGTTGATGATATTTATCCTTTACCCAGAATTAATTCAATACATGCTACCTTGCAAGGTGCAAAATTTATTAGTTGTCTGGATGGTAATAAAGGTTATCATCAAGTTCCAGTTGAGAAAAATTCTCAAAATTTTTTGCTTATTGCTACTCATATGGGAATATATAAGTATGTTAGGATGCCATTTGGCCCTAAAAATGCTCCTTCAGTTTTCCAGAAGGTCATGGATAACACTTTCCATCAAGAAATTATTGAAGGTTGGCTCATGGTTTATATTGATGATATTATTGTTTTTTCTAAAACTTTTGATGAACATATAATTCACTTGAATAGAGTTTTCCAAAAAATGGATGAAATTAATATGACCTTATCTCTAAAAAAGTGTAAATTTGGTTTTCAATCTTTGAAAGTCCTTGGCCATGTTGTGTCAGGCTTACAAATTTGTGTAGACCATAATAAAGTTGCTGCCATTCAAAATGTGAAAGCACCAACTTCTGTAAGAGAAATCCAAAGTTTTTTGGGTATGTGTGGCTATTATAGACAATATATTAAAAACTATCAGGTCATAGCCTTGCCTCTTACAAAACTAACCAGAAAAGATGTTGCTTTTCTCTGGAATAATGACTGTCAGAAAGCTTTTAATACATTGAAAAGTTGCTTAATGACAGCCCCTATATTGGCTCTTCCAGATTTTAACAAGCCATTTGTACTTTATACAGATGCTAGCTTTATTGGTCTGGGAGCTGCCCTTCACCAAAAGCAAATTATTAATAATAAATCCTCAGAGGTTGTAATTTGTTATATTTCAAGAACCTTAAGAAATAGTGAATTGAAATAGGGTGCCACTCAATTGGAGTGCTTAGCAGTTATTTGGGCTCTTAAGAAACTTCATTACTACTTGGATGACCAAAAATTTGAGTTGGTAACTGACTGTAGTGCTGTGAAATCTCTCTTAAACCTCAAAACACCTAACAGACATATGTTCAGGTGGCAACTTGCTGTTCAAGAATACAGAGGAAGGATGACTATTATCCATAGAGCTGGAAATGTTCATTCTAATGTTGATATACTCTCCAGATTGCCTCTGCAAAATAATGACTCCAATCCTGCTTATGTACCTGAAGATGATACTGTTCATATACATGGTATATTTATAGTTGATATGGAAGAAGAGTTATTACAGTTAATAATGGATTCATATGATAAAGATTCTGACTTAAATAAATTAGTTACTATTTTTAATGATCCTAAGAATGCTTCAATTCAAGCATTAATAAAAACTCTTCCTGCAAAGTACCAAAATGCTTTAAGTAAAGGAAAGTTTTCTATTGAAGATGGTTATATATATTATAGAAGGAAGCTTACCAATGTAATTGTTATTCCTCCTTCAATGAAAGAAACTATCCTCAAACTTTGTCATGATGACATATTAGCTGGTCATTTTGATCTTGAAAAAACATTGATTATAATCAAAAACACTGCATGGTGGGCTAATATGTCTGAAGACACAAAATTATATGTTGAATCTTGTGATTCCTGCCAAAAATCTAAAAGGTTAACAGGTAAGAGAGCAGGGTTATTACAACATTTTGAAGCACCTAGTGCTCCCTGGCAAATCATTAATATGGATTTTGTCACTGGTCTTCCTGTTTCAGGAAAAGACAGCTTTAACTCTTGTTGGGTAATAGTGGATAGATTCACAAAAATGTGCAAATTTATTCCAACCCACAAAGATGTATCCACCAAAAAATTAGCTTTCTTATGGTGGTCTTACATGTTTAATATTATTGGTTTTCCAAAAGCCATTATCTCTGATAGGGATCCAAAATTCACTTCTGAGTTTTGGACCTCTTTGATGGATATTTGTGGCTGTGAGTTGAAATTGTCTACAGCTCACCATCCTCAGACTGATGGTCTAGCTGAAAGAATGATTCAAACTCTGGAAGATATGATTAGAAGGTATTGTGCCTTTGGTTTAGAATATAAAGACAATGACAGATTTACTCATGATTGGGTCACTCTTTTGCCTGGTCTTGAATTTGCATATAATAGCACTGTTCATTCTGTCACTGAGAAAAAGCCTTTTGAGCTTTGGTTAGGTTATGTCCCAAACACTCCTGCTCAGATTCTCAATAATAAATTACCTAAGTTGGAACTACACCCTGGTGTAAAATATTTTATGCAAATTCAACAGCTATGCAGAAAACATGCTCAAAGTTGTATTGATAAAGCATTTGAATAGGAAAAGAAAAGATGGGATAAATCCCATAAAGAATACACATTTAACAAGGGTGATGAAGTGTTGATCTCTACTGTCCATTTCAATTTACAAGGTAACCACAAATTAAAAGATCCTTTTGTAGGACCATTTGTTGTTAAAAGAATGGTTGGTGATAATGCAGTAGAAGTTGTATTGTATTCTCCATATGATAGGAAACATCCTGTCTTTCCCATTTCTTTGCTTAAACCTTATAATTCCAACAGTGTATTATTTCCAAAAATAAGAGGAAGACCTAAGAAGAGCCCTCAGGAAGTTACAGAAACAGCAGAAGTTGATAAAATTCTAAATGATAGAATTATCACTTCTGAAAGAGGTACTGAATATTTATTGAGATATAAGAACAAATCATCTGAACATGATGCATGGATACCTGGCAAGGAAATTTCAAATCTGCCTGCTCTGTTGAAAAAATACAAAAAGAAAAAATCTTAACATTTTTTTTTATTGTTTTTTTAGAGTGAGGGAGTGTCAGCCAGGCTATTCCAGGAGTCCAGTAAATGATATATAAATTATAAAACCTTAAAGAGTGGGTAAGACTTGTATTTAATGAATATAACTTAATATTTTATTGCATAATGAAATTATATAAGAATTTTACTATATACAAGTGTTACATTAAATTTATTGGTTATATATAGTTTTATATACAATTAAATTGAGCATAATATAATATATTCTACAAATAATGGCGCATTTTTATGTATTTAATAATTATAAATTTATATTTAATTAATTGAAAAACATATATTATAATTACAAGTGTAAAATTGATTTATAATATATTTAAATTAATTACTTAAATTTATATATTAAATAATACCTCTCATATCATACTAAACAATAATTAATGACGCTTCTTTTGACCCTTAATTGTGTTAGAAAAAACAAATAAATTAATTTGGACTAAATTGAGATTAATTGCTTGTTTTGTTGCGTCAAATTATTTTTTGTTTCACTTAAAATGTCCTTTAATCAGAATGTACCATCTGTTTGGAATTATATTTCTCATAGTTCCTATGTTTCCAATCTTGTTTAGTTATTCACTATTGTCACTTACTGATTTGGGAATTAATGGCGGAGAAATTGGATTCTTAATTGGGGTTTTAATTACTTGTTTCATGTTTTTCTCTATATTGTTATGTTTTGTCGGCCGGTCGTCTAGAAGAAGGAGAAAATAGAAGAAGGAATGAGAGGAGGAGAAGGAGGGAAAAAGTATGGGTAATAAAAAAAATAAAATTTAATAAAATTATTTAATTTATTGAGAGGAAAACAACGATAAGTGAGCTGGGAGGTGACAACAAGTTGGTTTTATTAATATTAATATTATTTAAGTAAGAGTTCTGCACGGCAACCAAAATAATTACTATCAGACTTAGAGCAACCTTTAAATTGTTATATAAAATTTTAATTAGAATTTTATTACTAATAAAAAGAATATAAACGTAATATAAAAATTGTATTTAAATTGTTGAGTGTATAATAAGTGATAAGGCTACAGGGGATTATCCAAGGCCCTTTTATAGGCAATGGGTCCTCTGAAGCGCCACTATATTTGTAAATACAATGATTAGAATAGAATAAAACAAATATATCAAAGAGAAAATGAAACATAACAATGTAGAGAAAAATATGAAACAAATAATTAAAACCCCAATTAAGAATCCAATTTTTCCGTCATTAATTCCTAAATCAGTAAGTAAAAATAGTGAATAACTAAACAAGATTGGAACATAGGAACTATGAGAAAAATAATTCCAAACAGATGGTACAGTCTGATTAAAGGATATTTTAAGTGAAACAAAAAATACTTTGACGCAACAAAACATGTAATTAATCTCAATTTAGTATAAATTAATTAATTGGTTTTTTCTGACACAATTAAGGGTCAAAAGAAGCGTCATTAATTATTGTTTAGTATTATATGAAAGGTGTTATTTAATATATAAATTTAAATAATTAATTTAAATATATTATAAGTCAATTTTACACTTATAATTATAATATATGTTTTTCAATTAATTAAATATAAATTTATAATTATTAAATACATAAAAATGCGCCATTATTTGTAGAATATATTATATTATGTTCAATTTAACTGAATAGAAAAATTTATATAACCAATAAATTTAATGTAACCTCCTCTATATGATTACAGTAATTTATTGTATAAATTACTGGACTCCTGAGATAGCCTGGCTGACATGTTTCATTTACTCTTTTGATATATTTGTTTTATTACATTCTAATCATTGTATTTACAAAAATAGTAGCGCTTCAGAGGACCCATTGCCTATAAAAGGGCCTTGGATAATCCCCTGTAGCCTCATCACTTATTATACACTCAACAAATTAAATAACCATTTATTATGTTTATATTTTTTTTATTAGTAATACAAATCTAATTTAAATTCTATACAACAAATCAAAGGTTGCTTTAAGTCTAATAGTAATTAAAACTGTTTGCCGCGCAGAACCCTTACATTGAATAATATTATTATTAATAAATACTAAGCTTTTGTCATCTCTCAAAGTTGCTTGCCTTTGTTTTCCCTCTTAAATAAAATTAAAATACTATTACAAATTATACCTCTTATTTTCCCTTGTTATCCTCCTTCTCTCCTCTTTTTTCTCCTATTTTTCTTACCTCTTCTAGACGACTCACCGACACTGTCCCAGGAGCCAAGTAATAAATATACAATTTTATTGGAGTTAATAAATAACATGATAATTGCAGATTATGTGTATATATTAAATTTATATTACACAATAAATTTATATTAATATTTTATTTATATAAATAAAGTAAATATTATTTTAATTTTATTATAAGATAATTTAAAAGCATTTAATTATATTCCATAACAAAGGGCACATTGTTTATTTAATAATTATAAATTAATTAATTAAAAACTTATAAGATAATTATATTCAAGTGTTTATCTTATATTGTAATTACTTTAATTAATTAAATTTAATTATTAAAATAAAATTTTTCATATACTATTATCCATAATTATTGCCCCTGTTTTTGGACCCTTAATTGTGTCAATAAAAATTAAATAAATTATAATACTTTTTTTATAAAATAGTATTAAAATTCTCAACTTAATTTAGTAATAAATTAATTACTTGTTTCATTTAAATTAATTATTTAATTACATAGTTGGAACAATTAATTAATTTCTTTATACTAAATTAAGATTGATTACATATTTTGTTGTGTCAAAATATTTTTACTTGCTTCACTTAAAAACTGTCAGCCAGGCTATTCCAGGAGCCCAGTAAATGACATGTTAACTTATAGGACCCAAAACAGGGCATAAATTATTGCATTTGATGTATATAAAGTAATATTTTATTGCATAATAAAATTATATAAGTATCTTATTAAAAATAAGTGTTATATTAATTTTATTGTTATATAAATTATTTATACATTTAAATTAAGCATAATATATTTTATATTCTACAAATAATGACGCATTTTTTATGTATTTAATAACTATAAATTAATATTTAATTAATTAACAACATATATTATAATTATAAGTGTAAAATTGACTTATAATATAATTAAATAAATTAAATAAATTATTTAAATTTATATATTAAATAACAACTTTCATATAGTATTAAACAATAATTAATGGCGCTTCTTTTGACCTATAATTGTGTCAGGAAAAAAAATTAATTAATTTATACTAAATTGAAATTAATTACATATTTTGTTGCGTCAAAATATTTTTTGTTTCACTTAAAAATCCTTAAATCAGACTGTACCATCTGTTTTGAATTATTTTTCTCATAGTTCCTATGTCCCAGGCTTGTTTAGTTATTAACTTTTTTTACTTACTGATTTGGGAATTAATTGTGGGAAAATTTGATTATTAATTGGGGGTTTTAATTATTTGTTTCATATTTTTCTCTACATTGTTATGTTTCACTTATTCTTTTATATTCTTGTTTCATCCTATTATAATTCTTGTAGTTACAAATATAGTGGCGCTTCAGAGGACCCATTGCCTATAAAAGGGCCATGGATAATCCCCTGTAGCCTCATCACTTACTATACACTCAACAAATTAAATACATTTTTACATTACTTTTATATTCTTTTTATTAGTAATAAAGTTCTAATTAAAATTCTATATAACAATAGAAATTTTGTTTTAAGTCTGATAGTGATCACAGTGTCTGCGGCGCATAGCCCTTACATTAGAATAATTGTCGGTTAGTCGTCTAGAAGATATAAGAGAAGAGGGAAGAAAAGAGAGGAGGACAAGAAGGAGATAATAGTTTTAGAAGTAAAAGAAATAAAAACAATTAAAATTATTTAATTTATTTGAGAGAAGGCAACGACGAGTGATCTGAGAGGTGACAACAAATTGGTTTTATTAATATTATTATTATTTAAGTAAGAGTTCTATGCGGCAAACAATATAATTACTATCAGACTTAAGGCAACCTTTAAATTGTTATTTAGAATTTTTAATTAGAATTTAATACTAATAAAAATAATAATAAGCGTAATAAATTTATCTTTAAATTGTTGAGTGTGTAATAAGTGATCAGGCTACAGGGGATTATCCAAGGCCCTTTTATAGGCAATGGGTCCTCTGAAGCGCTACTATATTTGTAAATACAATGATTAGAATGGAATAAAACAAACATATCAAAAGAGTAAATGAAACATAACAATATAGAGAAAAACATGAAACAAATAATTAAAAGCCCAATTAAGAATCCAATTTCCCCGCCATTAATTCCCAAATCAGTAAGTGACAATAGTGAATAACTAAACAAGATTGGAAACATAGGAACTATGAGAAATATAATTCCCAACAGATGGTACATTCTGGTTAAAGGATATTTTAAGTGAAACAAAAAAAATAATTTGACGCAACAAAACAAGCAATTAATCTCAATTTAGTCCAAATTAATTTATTTGTTTTTTCTAACACAATTAAGGGTCAAAAGAAGCGTCCTTAATTATTGTTTAGTATCATATGAGAGGTATTATTTACCATATAAATTTAATTAATTAATTTAAATATATTATAAATTAAATTTACACTTGTAATTATAATATATGTTTTTTAATTAATTAAATATAAATTTATAATTACTAAATACATAAAAATGCGCCATTATTTGTAGAATATATTATATTATGCTCAATTTAATTGTATATATAAAAATATATATAACCAATAAATTTAATGTAACACTTGTATATAATAAAATTCTTATATAATTTCATTATGCAATAAAATATTAAGTTATATTCATTAAATACAAGTCTTACCCACTCTTTAAAGTTTTATAATTTATATATCATTTACTGGACTCCTGGAATAGCCTGGCTGACACTCCCTCACTCTAAAAAAACAATAAAAAAAAATGCTAAGATTTTTTCTTTTTGTATTTTTTCAACAGAGCAGGCAGATTTGAAATTTCTTTGCCAGGTATCCATGCATCATGTTCAGATGATTTGTTCTTATATCTCAATAAATATTCAGTACCTCTTTCAGAAGTGATAATTCTATCATTGAGAATTTTATCAATTTCTGCTGTTTCTGTGACTTCCTGAGGGTTCTTCTTAGGTCTTCCTCTTCTCTTTGGAAATAAGTCACTGTTGGAAGTATAAGGTTTAAGTAAAGAAATGGGAAAGACAGGATGTTTCCTATCATATGGAGAATACAATACAACTTCTACTGCATTATCACCAACCATTCTTTTAACAACAAATGGTCCTACAAAAGGATCTTTTAATTTGTTGTTACCTTGTAAATTGAAATGGACAGTAGAGATCAACACTTCATCACCCTTGTTAAATGTGTATTCTTTATGGGATTTATCCCATCTTTTCTTTTCATATTCAAATGCTTTATCAATACAACTCTGAGCATGTTTTCTGCATAGCTGTTGCATTTGCATAAAAGATTTTACACCAGGGTGTAGTTCCAACTTAGGTAATTTATTATTGAGAATCTGAGCAGGAGTGTTTGGGACATAACCTAACCAAAGCTCAAAAGGCTTTTTCTCAGTGACAGAATGAACAGTGCTATTATATGCAAATTCAAGACCAGGCAAAAGAGTGACCCAATCATGAGTAAATCTGTCATTGTCTTTATATTCTAAACCAAAGGCACAATACCTTCTAATCATATCTTCCAGAGTTTGAATCATTCTTTCAGCTAGACCATCAGTCTGAGGATGGTGAGCTGTAGACAATTTTAACTCACAGCCACAAATATCCATCAAAGAGGTCCAAAACTCAGAAGTGAATTTTGGATCCCTATCAGAGATAATGGCTTTTGGAAAACCAATAATATTAAACATGTAAGACCACCATAAGAAAGCTAATTCCTTGGTGGATACATCTTTGTGGGTTGGAATAAATTTGCACATTTTTGTGAATCTATCAACTATTACCCAACAAGAGTTAAAGCTGTCTTTACCTGCAACAGGAAGACCAGTGACAAAATCCATATTAATGATTTGCCAGGGAGCACTAGGTGCTTCAATATGTTGTAATAACCCTGCTCTCTTACCTGTTAACCTTTTAGATTTTTGGCAGGAATCACAAGATTCAACACATAATTTTGTGTCTTCAGACATATTAGCCCACCATGCAGTGTTTTTGATTCTAATCAATGTTTTTTCAAGATCAAAATGTCCAGCTAATATGTCATCATGACAAAGTTTGAGGATAGTTTCTTTCATTGAAGGAGGAATAACAATTACATTGGTAAGCTTCCTTCTATAATATATATAACCATCTTCAATAGAAAACTTTCCTTTATTTAAAGCATTTTGGTACTTTGCAGGAAGAGTTTTTATTAATGATTGAATTGAAGCATTCTTAGGATCATTCAAAATAGTAACTAATTTATTTAAGTCAGAATCTTTATCATATGAATCCAGTATTAACTGTAATAACTCTTCTTCCATATCAACTATAAATATACCATGTATATGAACAGTGTCATCCTCAGGTACATAAGCAGGATTGGAGTCATTATTTGGCAGAGGCAATCTGGAGAGCATATCAACATTAGAGTGAAAATTTCCAGCTCTGTGGATAATAGTCTTCCTTCCTCTGTATTCCTGAACAGCAAGTTGCCACCTGAACATATGTCTGTTAAGTGTTTTGAGGTTTAAGAGAGATTTCACAGCACTACAGTCAGTTACCAACTCAAATTTTTGGTCATCCAAGTAATAATGAAGTTTCTCAAGAGCCCAAACAACTGCTAAGCACTCCAATTGAGTGGCACCATATTTCAATTCACTATTTCTCAAGGTTCTTGAAATATAACAAATTACAACCTTTGAGGATTAATCATTAATAATTTGCATTTGGTGAAGGGAAGCACCCAGACCAATAAAGCTAGCATCTGTATAAAGGACAAATGGCTTGTTAAAATCTGGAAGAGCCAATATAGGGGCTGTCATTAAGCAATTTTTCAATGTATTAAAAGCTTTCTGACAGTCATCATTCCAGAGAAATGCAACATCTTTTCTGGTTAGTTTTGTAAGAGGCAAGGCTATGACCTGATAATTTTTAATATATTGTCTATAATAGCCACACATACCCAAAAAACTTTGGATTTCTCTTACAGAAGTTGGTGCTTTAACATTTTGAATGGCAGCAACTTTATTATGGTCTACACAAATTTGTAAGCCTGACACAACATGGCCAAGGACTTTCAAAGATTGAAAACCAAATTTACACTTTTTTAAAGATAAGGTCATATTGATTTCATCCATTTTTTGGAAAACTCTATTTAAGTGAATCATATGTTCATCAAAAGTTTTAGAAAAAACAATGATGTCATCAATATAAACCATGAGCCATCCTTCAATTATTTCTTGATGGAAAGTGTTATCCATGACTTTCTGGAAAACTGAAGGAGCATTTTTAGGGCCAAATGGCATCCTAACATACTTATATATTCCCATATGAGTAGCAATAAGCAAAAAATTTTGAGAATTTTTCTCAACTGGAACTTGATGATAACCTTTATTACCATCCAGACAACTAATAAATTTTGCACCTTGCAAGGTAGCATGTATTGAATTAATTCTGGGTAAAGGATAAATATCATCAACAGTATAAGTATTTAAAGCTCTGTAATCTCCACATAATCTAGCTTTATCTTTTTCATATGAAATCAAGACTGGGGAGATGACACAATATTTGGGGGTGACATTCACTTTCTCAATGATATTCATTTTCAATAATGTTTCAATATTATCTTCAATATCTTTTCTTTTTGATGGAGAAGCAGGATATGGTTTTTTCTTAAGGGAAGGAGGAATATCACTCAAATTACAGGATAAGGTAATTTTCATCTCTTCCTGAACAATTCCCAAGACATGAGAACCATGAGCAAAAGCCATAGGGAAAGAGGTAATAGAGGCAACAATAGAATCCTTTTGTTCATTAGTCAAATGATCACCAAAAGAAGCGGTATTTATTTAATGTAATAAATCATCCATTTCAGTTGTTGTTCTACCTTTACATTGGGTCAGTGAGTTACAAGATTTCAACAAATTCCCAGAAGGTTTAGGAGAAGAAATTTTGAATTTTCTTTTCCCATTCATTCCTAAGGTAAAGCAATTATTTGCTGGGTCCAGTTTCACACCAAACATGGTTAAAATATCATTTCCCATAATAAACCAATTGCTCAAATTATCATTTTTCATGACAACAAACTCACAAATAGCTCTGACAAAACCACCATTATATTTGAAGAATACAGAGGTTTTGTATTTGCCAATAGGAAATAAGGTAGAACCATACCCTCTCCATTTTTCAGAAGTTATAGGCAATAATTTACTCAAATATTCCTTATCCACTGAAGCCAAAGCTTTTTCAGATACTACACTTCCTCCAGCACCAGAATCAAGAACTACATCAACATTTTTACCATTAATGATAACAGGTGCCTTTAAAGGGGATATAGGAATAGAATTGTTAGTAATATCTTTAATTATCTCAGCATTTTCTACTGAAGATAAATTCAATACACAATCTTCAGATATATTATTTAAATAATGGACATCATGTTCCAACATTAAAACATCTTTAACAGATTCATTGTCATAGGAGATATTACTTTCACAGTCACTGGAAGAATTATTGACATCAAGTTCAATTTCATCAGTGTCTTCATTTTGTTCAACAAGATGAATTTTCTTGTCACAAACATGACCCTTCTGCCACGGTTTGTTACATTTATAACAAGTATTTGTTGCATATTTTTTAGGTGCAACTGGGGCAGTAGCTTTACCATATTTTTCTGGGAGCTTTATAGAAGGTTTATTCTGATCATTATAAGATTTACTAAGGTAATTCTTTGGTTCATATCTATGGTTGAGTAGTACTTCATTACAGATATTAATGAAAGAAGAATTTTCCCTTACATGCTCAGTTCTAGCAACAATCAAATCCCTAAGAGAATTTGGTAATTTATACAAGATTTTATCTCTCCAAATATCATAATCCATCTTTGGATCAATTGCTCTAAGGATTTTAGTTATTTTCATCAGAAAAACAATGGGCTTTTCAACAGAGGAGGATACATATCTAGTATTCTCATACAGTCTCTGCTGAGCTAACCTGAATTTTGAACCACCAAACTGATTCTCAATCAAGGATTTCCAATCATTCCATGTATAATGATTGTTATCTAAGAGGACAGATTCATACCACATCAAGGCTACATTGGAAAATAAAGAAATTAGCTTAGAAACAATTTCCTCATCAGGTAGTTTATAAGATCTCTTTAAATTATCAATTCTCTGGATAAAGTGTTGCCAATCAGAGGAAGAATCACCATCAAAGGTAGGATATTGGTCTAACTTAGGCCAATTTTTCTGACTACTGGGATGGTCCACTTTTTGGTTTGAATTATTCATTAGTAATAATTCCTGAAGTTTAGCCAGGTGTTCAGAAATTTCATTATTTACAGAAACAGCTGGCGCATGACCATCACAAGATTTTTTGCTAGTAGCAAAAGATTTTACAGACTCATTGTCAGTTTGTTTAATGGTTGAAATATGAGGAAGAAAGGATGAACTTTGTTCAGGTTTTTTCCCTTTATTTTTATGCAGGTTATTTGCAGAAATCTCATTTAATTCATTATTGATGGTTAAGGCTGAGAATTTTTCCTGTAGGTCAGACACATAGTTTCTTATTCTTGGAATTTCAGACATCTGGTCATTTACTTTTGCAAGAGATAGAACATTTCTGTCCTCAGAAACTGAGTGTTTGGTACTTAGTGCATGGAAATCATTTTTTAGCTTCTTAAACTCATTTTGCAGAGATTTTATTTCATTCTTGAATGAATAATTTTCCTCAATAAGGGGTTTCAATTCACTCAAGGTCTTATGTAGACTGATATTTCTATCTGAGATAGCTCTATGGTCACTTCTTATTTGTTTTTATTGACTAAGAACAACATTCAAGGTTTCTTTGATTTTTAAATAAGCTGTATCTTGTACAGAAGAACTCACTTTACATTGCAAGTGTAAATTATTTAATCTATCATTTTCATGGATTAACACATCTCTCACATGTTTGTCTTTTACAATATTAAAATCAAGGGTATCTTTCAATATTTCCTCAGAAGTTTTTTCAATTAAGGTATAGATTTCAGGGGGAACAGAATCATTTTTAATTGCAAGAGAAGGATTAATTAAAGATGTAGAAGTTAAATGTAAAGGTTCATCAAATGACAATTTGCTAATTACATCAATAGGGCTACTAGTTACAGGAAGCTGTCTTTTAACAGGTTTAACTGTTCTTTCACCATGTTCAATAATATTACCTGCAGAAGAAGATTTATTAGAAAACATACCCAAGTGACTATCAACCAAATTAATTACCATGGCAGAGGAGGAAACTTCCCCTGGGACTGGGTTTGGGATTGTGCTTGGGCCTTCTTTCTCCTGCTTTGTTGGTAGGGATGAGGAGGTGGATGGAAATTGGGTGTTCTGGATGGGCCAGGCTGATGATGAGGAGGGTGTTGCACATTCTGTTGGTAGTGACTCATTAGATAATCCCATTTCCATTGCTCTACTTCCATAGTATTTGGATTTTGGATGGTTGAGCTGGGTGGCTGTGAAGGTTGAGCCTGAAATTGAAGCTGATTGGGAGGCAATTGAGGAGGGGCCTGGGCCTGAATCTGGTTCCTGAGTTCTTGGACCTGATCCCACAATGTGTCTACCTTTGCTTTGTACGTCATATTTTCTGTCTTCAACTCTTTTATATGACTGGATAGGTTGCTGATTTGTTGTGGCAGAGGAAGCTTTTTTATTTTGAAGCCTTTTGGAAGACCTTCTTGAGGCACTAGAGGCTTTACTTCCTTCTGTGGTACTGGGGGAAGGGGGTTTGGTTTGTTTGCATTTCCTGTCATTTCCACATCCTGCAGTATGTGAATTTTTTGTGTTAGTATAAGATTTTTTATGACCAACTTTAGAAGAACTTACAGTGTCAGCATCATAGTCAATTTCTATCTCATCCACTTGCATGTTATCCATTTTTTCTGCCAAATTGTTGGACATACTAGTGGGAAGATTTATATTTTACTTTGTACTTTATAAAAAATAATCAAAGTTAGTCAATAATTGCTCCAAATAATATAAAAAAAATTTTTTTTAATTAATTAAATTATAGAAAAAATAATTTTCAATATAAAGTAATAATTAAAAAATTAATTTTTTTAAAAAAAAAATGGATTGCAAGTTTAAATTGGGAATAAAAAGTAAGTTAATTCAACCAATTAATTACCAATATTAAATATGGCAATATATTGGGACTAAGCACAATGTATTTTTAAGTCAACCAAAATTAACAATAATTAATAATAAAAAAAAATTAAATTAATAATTCAATTTGTATTAATAATAATGTCAATTCTTCTAGGACTAAGAGGATTTAACACTCTATAATGGTCAACTTGGAAAAAAAAAAATTTTTAAAAATTGAACACTTACACTCAGTGAATCAGCAATTAAGCCACAATCACTGTTATTGCAATAAAAATATAGTAATATGAGTGAGAGGCGCAAAGGTGAACTTACTATAGTGATCGAAAAATCACTTCAAAATAATATAAAAATTAATATTATATAAACCTAAGATGTCGAACCCAAGTTCAAAACACAGTCGCGGCAAAAGTTTCGTTTTGCTAGGTGGTCCGTGCGTTTTGTCGTTCGTCGCCAGGCTTGATCGTCGTCGTCGTTTGGAAAGGCCCTCAGTTGTCGGTTAGTTGTCTAGAAGATTTAAGAGAAGAGGGAAGAAAAGAGAGGAGGACAAGAAGGAGATAATAGTTTTAGAAGTAAAAGAAATAAAAACAATTAAAATTATTTAATTTATTTGAGAGAAGGCAACGACGAGTGATCTGAGAGGTGACAACAAATTGGTTTTATTAATATTATTATTATTTAAGTAAGAGTTCTGCGCGGCAAACAATATAATTACTATCAGACTTAAGGCAACCTTTAAATTGTTATTTAGAATTTTTAATTAGAATTTAATACTAATAAAAATAATAATAAGCGTAATAAATTTATCTTTAAATTGTTGAGTGTGTAATAAGTGATCAGGCTACAGGGGATTATCCAAGGCCCTTTTATAGGCAATGGGTCCTCTGAAGCGCTACTATATTTGTAAATACAATGATTAGAATGGAATAAAACAAACATATCAAAAGAGTAAATGAAACATAACAATATAGAGAAAAACATGAAACAAATAATTAAAAGCCCAATTAAGAATCCAATTTCCCCGCCATTAATTCCCAAATCAGTAAGTGACAATAGTGAATAACTAAACAAGATTGGAAACATAGGAACTATGAGAAATATCATTCCCAACAGATGGTACATTCTGATTAAAGGATATTTTAAGTGAAACAAAAAAAATAATTTGATGCAACAAAACAAGCAATTAATCTCAATTTAGTCCAAATTAATTTATTTGTTTTTTCTAACACAATTAAGGGTCAAAAGAAGCGTCCTTAATTATTGTTTAGTATCATATGAGAGGTATTATTTAATATATAAATTTAAGTAATTAATTTAAATATATTATAAATCAAATTTACACTTGTAATTATAATATATGTTTTTTAATTAATTAAATATAAATTTATAATTATTAAATACATAAAAATGCGCCATTATTTGTAGAATATATTATATTATGCTCAATTTAATTGTATATATATAAATATATATAACCAATAAATTTAATGTAACACTTGTATATAATAAAATTCTTATATAATTTCATTATGCAATAAAATATTAAGTTATATTCATTAAATACAAGTCTTACCCACTCTTTAAAGTTTTATAATTTATATATCATTTACTGGACTCCTGGAATAGCCTGGCTGACAATAATATTATTATTTAATAAGAACCTCACTTTTGTCACCTCTGAAGAAAAACGTCATTGATTCTCCTCAATAAATTAAATAATTTTTATTAATTTTATTTCTTTTATTACCCATAATCCTTTCCTCCTTCTCTTCTTCTACTTCTTCCCATTCATCTTCCTCTCTTCTAGACGACTGACCGACAACTGGGGGCCTTTCCTAAACGACGACGACGATCAAGCCTGGCGACAAACGACCAACGCACGGACCACCTAGAAAAAAAGAAACTTTTGACGCGACCGTGCTTCGAACTTGGGTTTGATTTATTAGGTTTATATTATATTAATTCATATATTATTTGAAGTGATTTTTTGATCACTATAGTAAGTTCACCTTTGCACCTCTCACTCATATTACTATATTTTTACTGCAATAACAGTGATTGTGGCTTAATTTCTGATTCACTGAGTGTAAGTGTTCATTTATTAAATTTTTTTTTCCTAGTTGACCATTATAGAGTGTTAAATCCTCTTAGTCCTAGAAGAATTAACATTATTATTAATAAAAATTGAATTATTAATTTAATTTTTTTATTATTATTAATTATTGTTAATTTTGGTTGACTTAAATAGTACTTTGTGCTTAGTCCCATATATATTGCCATATTTAATATTGGTAATATAATTAATTGGTTGAAGTAACTTAATTGTTTATTCCCAATTTTTTCTTTGCAGTCTGTTTTATTATATTATTTTTTATAAATATTACTTTATATTAAAAATTTTTTTATATAATTTAATTAGTAAAAAAATTTTTTTTGGAGCAAATTATTAACTGATTTTAATTAATTTTTTTAAGAATTAATTAATCTTCCCACTATTATGTCCAACAATTTGGCTGAAAAAATGGATAACATGCAAGTGGATGAAATGGAAATTGATTATGATGCTGATACTGTGAGTTCTTCTAAAGTTGGTCATAAAAAATCTTATGCTAATAAGAAAAATTCACATAATTCAGGATGTGGAAATGGCAGGAAATGTAAAAAAATCAAACCCCCTTCCCCCAGCACAACAGAAGGAAGTAAAGCCTCTAGTACCTCAAGAAAGTCTTCCAAAATGATTCAAAATAAAAAAGCTTCCTCTGCCCCAGCAAATCAGCAACCTGTCCAGTCATATAAAAGAGCTGAAGACAGAAAACATGAAATACAAGGCAAAAGTAGACACCTTGTGGGATCAAGTTCAGGAACTCATGAACCAAAATCAGGCCCAGGCCCCTCCGCAGTTGCCTCCCAATCAGCCTCAGTTTCAGGCTCAACCTTCACAGCCACCCAGCTCCTCCATCCAAAATCCAAATACTATGGAAGTAGAGCAATGGAAATGGGATTATCTAATGAGTCACTACCAAAAGAATGTGCAAAACCCTCCTCATAATCAGCCTGGCCCATCCAGAACACCCAATTTCCATCCTCCTCCTCATCCTTACCAACCAAGCAGGAGAAAGAAGGCACAAGCACAATCCCAAACTCAGTTTCAGGGAAAGTTTCCTCCTCTTCCATGGTAAGTAATTTGGTTGATAGTCACTTGGGTATGTTTTCTAATAAGACTTCTTCTGCAGGTAATATTATTGAACATGGTGAAAGAAAAGTTAAACCTGTTAAAAGACAGCTTCCTGTAACTAGTAGCCCTATTAATGTAATTAGCAAATTGTCATTTGATGAACCTTTAAATTTAACTTCTACTTCTTTAATTAATCCCTCTCTTGCAATTAAAAATGATTCTGTTTCCCCTGAAGTCTATGACTTAATTGAGAAAACTTCTGAAGAAATATTGAAAGATACCCTTGATTTTAATGTTGTGAAAGACAAACATTTGAGAGATGTGTTAATTCATGAAAATGATAGATTAAATAATTTGCACTTGCAATGTAAAGTAAGATCTTCTGTACAGGATAAAGCTTATTTTAAAATTAAAGAAACCTTGAATATTGTTCTTAGTCAACAAAAACAAATAAGGAGTGACCATAGAGCTATCTCAGATAAGAATATAAATCTGCATAAGACCTTGAGTGAATTGAAATCCCTTATTGAGGAAAATTATTAATTAAAAAGTGAAATAAAGTCTCTACAAAATGAGTTTAAAAAGCTAAAGAATGATTTCCATTCACTGAGTACCAAACACACAGTTTCTGAGGACAGAAATGTTTTATCTCTTGAAAAAATAAATGACCATATGTCTGAAATTCCAACGATAAGAAACTATGTGTCTGACTGCAGGAAAAATTTTCAACCTTGACCATCAATAATCATGGTATAAGTGAGAATGCTGCCCATAAGCTGCATAGAAATAAAGAAAAAGAACCTGAACAGAGTTCCTCTTTCTTCCTCATATTTCAGCCATTAAAAAAGCTGACAATGAGTCTGTCAAATCTTTTTCTACTAGCAAAAAGTCTTGTGATGGTCATGTATCAGCTGTTTCTGTAAATAATGAAATTTCTAAACACCTGGCTAAACTTCAGGAATTATTAATAATGAATAATTCAAACCAGAAAATGGACCATCCCAGTAGTCAGAAAAATTGGCCAAAATTGGACCAATATCCTACCTTTGATGGTGATTCTTCTTCTGATTGGCAACACTTTATTCAAAGGATTGATAATTTAAAAGGATATTATAAGCTACCTGATGAGGAAATTTTTTCTAAGCTAATTTCTTTATTTTCCAATGTAACCTTGATGTGGTATGAATCTGTTCTTTTAGATAACAATCATTATACATGGAATGATTGGAAATCCTTGATTGAGAATCAGTTTGGTGGTTCAAAATTCAGGTTAGCTCAGCAAAGACTGTATGAGAATACTAGATATGTGTCCTCCTCTGTTGAAAAGCCTGTTGTTTCTCTTATAAAAATAACAAAAATTCTTAGAGAAATTGATCCAAAGATGGATTATGATATTTGGAGAGATAAAATCTTGTATAAATTACCAAATTCTCTTAGGGATTTGATTGTGGCTAGAACTGAGCATGTAAGGGAAAATTCTTCTTTCATCAATATCTGTAAAGAGGTACTACTCAACCATAGATATGAACCTAAGAATTACCTTGGTAAATCTTATAATGATCAAAATAAACCTTCTTCAAAGCTCCCAGAAAAATCTGGTTAACCCTCTGCCCCAGTTGCATCTAAAAAATATGCAACAAATACTTGTTATAAATGTAACAAACCGTGGCAGAAGGGTCATGTTTGTGACAAGAAAATTCATCTTGTTGAACAAAATGAAGACACTGATGAAGTTGAACTTGATGTCAATAACTCTTCTAGTGACTGTGAAAGTAATATCTCCTATGACAATGAATCCGTTAAAGATGTTTTAATGTTGGAACAGGATGTCCATTATTTAAATAATATATCTGAAGAATGTTTATTGGATTTATCTTCAGTAGAAAATGCTGAGATAATTAAAGATATTACTAACAATTCTATACCTATATCCCCTTTGAAGGCACCTGTTATCATTAATGGTAAAAATGTTGATGTAGTTCTTGATTTTGGTGCTGGAGGAAGTTTAGTGTCTGAAAAAGCTTTAGCTTCAGTAGATAGGGATTATTTGAGTAAATTATTACCTATGACTTCTGAAAAATGGAGAGGGTATGGTTCTACCTTAATTCCTATTGGCAAATACAAAACCTCTGTATTCTTCAAATATAATGGTGGTTTTGTCAGAGCTATTTGTGAATTTGTTGTCATGAAAAATGATAATTTTAGCAATTGGTTTACATGGGAAATGATATTTTAACCATGTTTGGTGTGAAATTGGACCCAGCAAATAATTGCTTTACCTTAGAAATGAATAGGAAAAGGAAATTCAAAATTTCCTCTTCTAGAAAACCTTTAAAGCATCTGTTAAAGTCTCGTAACTCACTAATCCAGTGTAAAGGCAGAACAACAACTGAAATGGATGATTTATTAAATGAAATAAATACTGCTTCTTTTGGTGATCAGTTAACTAGTGAACAAAAGGATTCTATTATTGCCTCTATTACCTCTTTCCCTATGGCCTTTGCTCATGGTTCTCATGTCATGGGAATTGATCAGGAAGAGATGAAAATTACCTTATCCTGTAACTTGAGTGATATTCCTCCTACTCTTAAGAAAAAACCATATTCTGCTTCTCCATCAAAAAGAAATGATATTGAAGATAATATTGCAACATTATTGAAAATGAATATCATTGAGAAAGTAGATGTCACCCCCAAATATTGTGTCATCTCCCCAGTCTTAATTTCTTATGAAAAAGATAAGGCTAGATTATGTGGAGATTACAGAGCTTTGAACACTTATACTGTTGATGATATCTATCCTTTACCCAGAACTAATTCAATACATGCTACCTTGCAAGGTTCAAAATTTATTAGTCGTCTGGATGGTAATAAAGGATATCATCAAGTTCCAGTTGAGAAAAATTCTCAAAACTTTTTGTTACTGTTACTCATATGGGAATATATAAGTATTTTAGGATGCTATTTGGCCCTAAAAATGCTCCTTCAGTTTTCCAATAAGTCATGGATAACACTTTCCATCAAGAAATAATTGAAGGATGGCTCATGGTTTATATTGATGACATCATTGTTTTTTCTAAAACTTTTGATGAACATATGATTCACTTAAATAGAGTTTTCCAAAAAATGGATGAAATAAATATGACCTTATCCTTAAAAAAGTGTAAATTTGGTTTTCAATCTTTAAAAGTCCTTGGCCATGTTGTGTCAGGCTTACAAATTTGTGTAGACCACAACAAAGTTGCTGCCATTCAAGATGTGAAAGCACCAACTTCTGTAAGAGAAATACAAAGTTTTTTGGTATGTGTGGCTATTATAGACAATATATTAAAAACTATCAGGTCTTAGCCTTGCCTCTTACAAAACTGACCAGGAAAGATGTTGCCTTTCTCTGGAATAATGACCGTCAAAAAGCTTTTGATACATTAAAAAGTTGCTTAATGAAAGCCCCTATATTGGCTCTTCCAGATTTCAACAAACCTTTTGTCCTCTATACAGATGCTAGCTTTGTTGGTCTGGGTGCTACCCTTCACCAGAAACAAATAATTAATGATAAATCCTCAGAGGTTGTAATTTGTTATATTTCAAGAACCTTGAGAAATAGTGAATTGAAATATGGTGCCACTCAATTAGAGTGCTTAGCAGTTTTTTGGGCTCTTGCAAAGCTTCATTACTATCTAGATGACCAAAAATTTGAATTGGTAACTGACTGTAGTTCTGTGAAGTCCCTCTTAAACCTGAAGACACCTAACAGACATATGTTCAGGTGGCAACTTGCTGTTCAAGAATACAGAGGACTGATGACAATTATCCATAGGGCTGGAAATGTTCACTCCAATGTTGATATGCTCTCCAGATTTCCTCTGCCAAATAATGACTCAAATCCTGCTTATGTACCTGAAGATGATACTGTTCATATCCATGGTATATTTGTAGTGGATATGGAAGAAGAGTTATTACAATTAATACTGGATTCATATGAGAAGGATTCTGATTTAAATAAATTGGTTACTATCTTAAATGATCCTAAGAATGCATCAATTCAAACATTGATAAAAACTCTTCCTGAAAAGTATCAAAATGCTTTGAGTAAAGGAAAGTTTTCTATTGAAGATGGTTATATATATTATAGAAGGAAGCTTACTAATGTAATTGTAATTCCTCCTTCTATGAAAGAAAATACCCTCAAACTTTTTCATGATGACATATTGGCTGGTCATTTTGATCTTGAAAAAACATTAATTAGAATCAAAAACACTGCTTGGTGGGCTTATATGTCTGAAGACACAAAATTATATGTTGAATCTTGTGATTCCTGCCAAAAATCTAAAAGGTTGACAGGTAAAAGAGCAGGGTTATTACAACATATTGAAGCACCTAATGCTCCCTGGTAAATCATTAATATGGATTTTGTCACTGGTCTTCCTGTTGCAGGTAAAGACAGCTTTAACTCTTGTTGGGTAATAGTAGATAGATTCACAAAAATGTGCAAATTTATTCCAACCCACAAAGATGTATCCACCAAAGAATTTGCTTTCTTATGGTGGTCTTACATGTTTAATATTATTGGTTTTCCAAAAGCCATTATCTCTGATAGGGATCCAAAATTTACTTCTGAGTTTTGGACCTCTTTGATGGATATTTGTGGCTGTGAGTTAAAATTGTCTACAGCTCACCATCATCAGACTGATGGTCTAGCTGAGAGAATGATTCAAACTCTGGAAGATATGATTAGAAGGTATTTTGCCTTTGGTTTAGAATATAAAGTCATTGACAGATTTACTCATGATTGGGTCACTCTATTGCCTGATCTTGAATTTGCATATAATAGCACTGTTCATTCTGTCACTGAGAAAAAGCCTTTTGAGCTTTGGTTAGGTTATGTCCCACATACTCCTGCTCAAATTCTCAATAATAAATTACCTAAGTTGGAACTACACCCTGGTGTAAAATCTTTCATGCAAATGCAGAAGCTATGCAGAAAACATGCTCAGAGCTTTATTGATAAAGAATTTGAATATGAAAAGAAAATATGGGATAAATCACGTAAAGAATACACATTTAACAGAGGTGATGAAGTGTTGATCTCTACTGTCCATTTCAATTTACAAGGTAACAACAAATTAAAAGATCCTTTTGTAGGACCATTTGTTGTTAAAAGAATGGTTGGTGATAATGCAGTAGAAGTTGTATTTTATTCTCCTTATGATAGAAAACATCCTGTTTTTCCTATTTCTTTGCTTAAGCCTTATACTTCCAACAGTGACTTATTTCCCAAAAGAAGGGGAAGACCTAAGAAAAACCCTCAGGAAGTCACAGAAACAGAATAAATTGATAAAATTCTCAATGATAGAATTATCGCTTCTGAAAGAGGTACTGAATATTTATTGAGATATAAGAACAAATCATCTGAACATGATGCATGGATACCTGGCAAGGAGATTTCAAATCTTCCTACTCTGTTGAAAAAGTACAAAAAGAAAAAATCTTAGCATTTTTTTTTATTGTTTTTTTTAAGTGAGGGAGTGTCAGCCATGCTCTTCCAGGAGCCCAGTAAATGACATATTAACTTATAGGACCCGAAAGAGGTCATAAATTATTGCATTTGATGTATATAAAGTAATATTTTATTGCATAATAAAATTATATAAGTATCTTATTAAATTTAAGTGTTATATTAGTTTTATTGTTATATAAATTATTTATACATTTAAATTAAGCATTATATATTTTATATTCTACAAATAATGGCGCATTTTTTATGTATTTAATAATTATAAATTAATATTTAATTAATTAACAACATATATTATAATTATAAGTGTAAAAGTGACTTATAATGTAATTAAATAAATTATTTAAATTTATATATTAAATAACACCTTTCATATAGTATTAAACAATAATTAATGGCGCTTCTTTTGACCTATAATTGTGTCAGGAAAAAAAATTAATTAATTTATGCTAAATTGAAATTAGTTACATATTTTGTTGTGTCAAAATATTTTTTGTTTCACTTAAAAATCCTTAAATCAGACTGTACCATCTGTTTTGAATTATTTTTCTCATAGTTCCTATGTCCCAGGCTTTTTTATTATTCATTATTTTTACTTACTGATTTGGGAATTAATTGTGGGAGAATTAAATTCTTAATTGGGGTTTTTAATTATTTGTTTCATACTTTTCTCTACATTGTTATGTTTCACTTATTCTTTTATATTCTTGTTTCTTCCTATTATAATTCTTGTAGTTACAAATATAGTGGCGCTTCAGAGGACCCATTGCCTATAAAAGGGCCATGGATAATCCCCTGTAGCCTCATCACTTACTATACACTCAACAAATTAAATACACTTTTACATTACGTTTATATTCTTTTTATTAGTAATAAAATTCTAATTAAAATTCTATATAACAATTGAAAGGTTGCTTTAAGTCTGACAGTGATCACAGTGTCTGTGGCGCATAGCCCTTACATTAGAATAATATTATTATTTAATAAGAACCTCACTTTTGTCACCTCTCAAGAAAAACGTCGTTGATTCTCCTCAATAAATTAAATAATTTTTACAATTTTTATATCTTTTATTACCATAATCCTTTCCTCCTTCTCCTCTTCTACTTCTTCCCATTTTTCTTCCTCTCTTCTAGAAGACTGACCAACAAAAACCCTTAAAGCATACTTTACCATCTGTTTTGAATTATTTTTCTCATAGTTCCTATGTCTCAGGCTTGTTTAGTTACTCACTATTTTTACTTACTGATTTGGGAATTATTTGTGGGGAAATTTGGTTCTTATTTGGGGTTTTTATTATTTGTTTCATATTTTTCTCTAAATTGTTATGTTTCACTTATTCTTTTAATTTCTTGTTTCATCTTATTATGACTCTTGTATTTACAAATGTAGTGGCGCTTCAGAGGACCCATTGCCTATAAAAAGGCCTTGGATCATCCCCTGTAGCCTCATCACTTACTATACAAACAAAATCTGAACAAATTGTCAATATAATACGTTTTATTATTATTTTTATTAGTATTAAGTTTCTAACTTAAATTCTATATAACTATTTACAGGTTGCTTTAAGTCTGATAGTAATTATAGTGTTTTCCGCGCAGAACCCTTACTTTAAATAATATTGTTATTTAATAAAACCTCATTTTGTGTCATCCCTCAAGCAACTCGTCGTTGCCTCTCTTTAAATAAATTATTTTATTACTCTATTTCTTTTACCTCCTATAAAACTTTCTTTCCTATCTCCTTACCTCCTCTTTTTCTTCCCCCTTTTCTTTCCTTCCTCTAGACGACTGGTCAACAAATAAATTATTTCCTATGTATTCAAAAGTCCAAAATAAAAAATATGAAGAGAAAAAAAAGTAAAATTGAATTTTCAACATATGGAAGGCCATCAATGACTAATTATTGACTAATTTATCCCCAACTTTACATATGCTGATATCATGTTTGTGCAATGTTTTCTAATGAGTAGGGATCTATTCAACTGTATCTGTGAGGACCTAAAAAATCACAACCATTTTATGTTATTGAAAAAGGTATGTTGTAAAATATTTCAAAATACTAGTCATAGTTTAATTCTCTTACATTCACTTAGGATTGCTGTGGCCAAGTGGGTTTGACACCAGAACAGAAAATGACAGCTGGTCTACAACAATTAGGATATGGTATTTAAGCTAATAGTACTGATGAGTATGTCCGTATTGGCAAAACTACTTCCCTGAGAGCACTAAAGTAATTCATCAAAGATATAATTAGTTTATATGGAAAGGAAGACTTACAAGAGCCTAATGCTTTGGAAAAAAACTATATTGAGAGAGTACAAAGCACAAGGATTCTGTCGGTCAGTCGTCTAGAAGTAGGTAAGAAAAGGTGGAGAAATGGAGGAGGACAGGAAGGAAAATAAAAGAAATAAAATATAAAAAGATTATTTAATTTTTTGAGAGGAATCAACGACAGTTTTCTTGACAGGTGACAAAAGTGAGGTTATTATTAATTAATAATATTATTATGATGTAAGGACTATGCGCAGCAGACACTATGATGACTATCAGACTTAAAGCAACCTTTAAATTGTTATATAGAATTTTAATTAGAATTTTATTACTAATAAAAAGAATATAAACGTAATATAAAAAGTGTATTTAATTTGTTGAGTGTATAATAAGTGATGAGGCTACAGGGGATTATCCAAGGACCTTTTATAGGCAATGGGTCCTCTGAAGCGCCACTATCTTTGTAAATACAATAATTATAATAGAATAAAACAAGTATATCAAAGAGTAAGTGAAACATAAAAATGTAGAGAAAAATATGAAACAAATAATTAAAAACCCCAATTAAGAATCCAATTTTCCCACCATTAATTCCCAAATCAGTAAGTAAAAATAGTGAATAACTAAACAATCCTGGAACTTAGGAACTATGAGAAAAATCATTCAAAACAGATGGTACAGTCTGATTTAAAGATTTTTAAGTGAAAAAAAAATATTCTGACGCAACAAATATGTAATTTATTTCAATTCGGTATTAATTAGTTTTTCCTGACACAATTATAGGTCAAAAGAAGCGCCATTATTTATTGTTTAATATTATAAGAAATGATATTTAATATATAAATATAATTAATTAATTTAATTATATTATAAGTAAATTTTACACTTATAATTATAATATATGTTTTTAATTAATTAAATATAAATATATAATTATTAAATACATAAAAAATGCGCCATTATTAGTAGAATATATTATATTATGTTAAATTTAAATGTATATAAAAAATTTATATAACCAAAAAAATTAATATAACACTTGTATTTAATAAAATACTTATATAATTTTATTATGCAATAAAATATTAATTTATATACATCAAATACAATTCTTACCCCCTCTTTCAGGTCTTATAAGTTACATATCATTTACTGGACTCCAGGAATAGCCTGGCTGACACTCCCTCACTCTAAAAAAAACAATAAAAAAAATGCTAAGATTTTTTCTTTTTGTACTTTTTCAACAGAGTAGGCAGATTTGAAATTTCCTTGCCAGGTATCCATGCATCATGTTCAGATGATTTGTTCTTATATCTCAATAAATATTCAGTACCTCTTTCAGAAGTGATAATTCTATCATTGAGAATTTTATCAATTTCTGCTGTTTCTGTGACTTCCTGAGGGTTTTTCTTAGGTCTTCTTCATCTTTTTGGAAATAAGTCACTGTTGGAAGTATAAGGCTTAAGCAAAGAAATGGGAAAGACAGGATGTTTCCTATCATATAGAGAATACAATACAACTTCTACTGCATTATCACCAACCATTCTTTTAACAACAAATGGTCCTACAAAAGGATCTTTTAATTTGTGGTTACCTTGTAAATTGAAATGGACAGTAGAGATCAACACTTCATCACCCTTGTTAAATGTGTATTCTTTATGGGATTTATCCCATATTTTCTTTTCATATTCAAATGCTTTATCAATACAACTCTGAGCATGTTTTCTGCATAGCTGTTGCATTTGCATAAAAGATTTTACACCAGGGTGTAGTTCCAACTTAGGTAATTTATTATTGAGAATCTGAGCAGGAGTGTTTGGGACATAACCTAACAAAAGCTCATAAGGCTTTCTCTCAGTGACAGAATGAACAGTGCTATTATATGCAAATTCAAGACCAGGCAAAAGAGTGACCCAATCATGAGTAAATCTGTCAATGACTTTATATTCTAAACCAAAGGAACAATACCTTCTAATCATATCTTCCAGAGTTTGAATCATTCTTTCAGCTAGACCATCAGTCTGAGGATGGTGAGCTGTAGACAATTTTAACTCACAGCCACAAATATCCATCAAAGAGGTCCAAAACTCAGAAGTGAATTTTGGATCCCTATCAGAGATAATGGCTTTTGGAAAACCAGTAATATTAAACATGTAATACCACCATAAGAAAGCAAATTCTTTGGTGGATACATCTTTGTGGGTTGGAATAAATTTGCACATTTTTGTGAATCTATCTACTATTACCCAACAAGAGTTAAAGCTGTCTTTACCTGCAACAGGAAGACCAGTGACAAAATCCATATTAATGATTTACCAGGGAGCATTAGGTGCTTCAATATGTTGTAATAACCCTGCTCTTTTACCTGTCAACCTTTTAGATTTTTGGCAGGAATCACAAGATTCAACATATAATTTTGTGTCTTCAGACATATTAGCCCACCATGCAGTGTTTTTGATTATAATCAATGTTTTTTCAAGATCAAAATGACCAGCTAATATGTCATCATGAGAAAGTTTGAGGATATTTTCTTTCATAGAAGGAGGAATTACAATTACATTGGTAAGCTTCCTTCTATAATATATATAACCATCTTCAATAGAGAACTTTCCTTTATTTAAAGCATTATGGTAATTTGCAGGAAGAATTTTTATTAATGCTTGAATTGAAGCATTCTTAGGATCATTTAAGATAGTAACCAATTTATTTAAATCAGAATCTTTATCATATGAATCCAGTATTAATTGTAATAACCCCTCTTCCATATCAACTATAAATATACCAGGGATATGAACAGTATCATCTTCAGGTACATAAGCAGGATTTGAGTCATTATTTGGCAGAGGCAATCTGGAGAGCATATCAACATTAGAGTGAACATTTCCAGCTCTATGGATAATTGTCATCCTTCCTCTGTATTCTTGAACAGCAAGTTTCCACCTGAACATATGTCTGTTAGGTGTCTTCAGGTTTAAGAGGGACTTCACAGCACTACAGTCAGTTATTAACTCAAATTTTCGGTCATCCAAATAGTAATGAAATTTCTCAAGAGCACAAATAACTGCTAAGCACTCCAATTGAGTGGCACCATATTTCAATTCACTATTTCTCAAGGTTCTTGAAATATAACAAATTACAACCTTTGAGGATTAATCATTAATAATTTGCATTTGGTGAAGGGAAGCACCCAGACCAATAAAGCTAGCATCTGTATAAAGGACAAATGGCTTGTTAAAATCTGGAAGAGCCAATATAGGGGCTGTCATTAAGCAACTTTTTAATGTATCAAAAGCTTTTTGACATTCATTATTCCAGAGAAAAGCAACATCTTTTCTGGTCAGTTTTGTAAGAGGCAAGGCTATGACCTGATAGTTCTTAATATATTGTCTATAATAGCCACACATACCCAAAAAACTTTGAATTTCTCTTTAAGAAGTTGGTGCTTTCACATTTTGAATGGCAGCAACTTTATTATGGTCTACACAAATTTGTAAGCCTGACACAACATGGCCAAGGACTTTCAAAGTTTGAAAACCAAATTTACACTTTTTTAAAGATAAGGTCATATTGATTTCATCCATTTTTTGGAAAACTCTATTCAAGTGAATCATATGTTCATAAAAAGTTTTAGAAAAAACAATAATATCATCAATATAAACCATGAGCCAACCTTCAATAATTTCTTGATGGAAAGTGTTATCCATGACTTTCTGGAAAACTGAAGGAGCATTTTTAGGGCCAAATGGCATCCTAACATACTTATATATTCCCATATGAGTTGCAATAAGCAAAAAATTTTGAGAATTTTTCTCAACTGGAACTTGATGATAACCTTTATTACCATCCAGACAAATAATAAATTTTGCACCTTGCAAGGTAGCATGTATTGAATTAATTCTGGGTAAAGGATAAATATTATCAACAGTATAAGTATTTAAAGCTTGTAATCTCCACATAATCTAGCTTTATCTTTTTCATAAGAAATCAAGACTGGGGAGATGACACAATATTTGGGGGTGACATCCACTTTCTCAATGATATTCATTTTCAATAATGTTTCAATATTATCTTCAATATCTTTTCTTTTTGATGGAGAAGACAGATATGGTTTTTTCTTAAGGGTAGGAGGAATATCACTCAAATTACAGGATAAGTTAATTTTCATCTCTTCCTGAACAATTCCCAAGACATGAGAACCATGAGCAAAAGCCATAGGAAAAGAGGTAATAGAGGCAACAATAGAATCCTTTTGTTCACTAGTCAACTGATCACCAAAAGAAGCGGTATTTATTTCATGTAATAAATCATCCATTTCAGTTGTTGTTCTACCTTTACACTGGATCAGTGAGTTACAAGATTTCAACAAATGCCCAGAAGTTCTAGGAGAAGAAATTTTGAATTTCCTTTTCCCATTCATTCCTAAGGTAAAGCAATTATTTGCTGGGTCCAGTTTCACACCAAACATGGTTAAAATATCATTTCCCATAATAAACCAATTGCTCAAATTATAATTTTTCATGACAACAAACTCACAAACAGCTCTGACAAAACCACCATAATATTTGAAGAATACAGAGGTTTTGTATTTGCCAATAGGAAATAAGGTAGAACCATACCCTATCCATTTTTCAGAAGTTATAGGTAATAATTTACTCAAATATTCCTTATCCACTGAAGCCAAAGCTTTTTCAGATACTACACTTCCTCCAGCACCCGAATCAAGAACTACATCAGCATTTTTACCATTAATGATAACAGGTGCCTTTAAAGGGGATATAGGAATAGAATTGTTAGTAATATCTTTAATTATCTCAGCATTTTCTACTGATGATAAATTCAATACACAATCTTCATATATATTATTTAAATAATGGACATCATGTTCCAACATCAAAACATCTTTAACAGATTCATTGTCATAGGAGATATTACTTTCACAGTCACTGGAAGAATTATTGACATCAAGTTCAACTTCATCAGTGTCCTCATTATGTTCAACAAGATGAATTTTCTTGTCACAAACATGACCCTTTTGCCACGGTTTGTTACATTTATAACAAGTATTTGTTGCATATTTTTTAGATGCAACTGGGGCAGAGGGTTAACCAGATTTTTCTGGGAGCTTTGAAGAAGGTTTATTCTGATCATTATAAGATTTACCAAGGTAATTCTTTGGTTCATATCTATGGTTGAGCAGTACTTCATTACAGATATTAATGAAAGAAGAATTTTCCCTTACATGCTCAGTTCTAGCCACAATCAAATCCCTAAGAGAATTTGGTAATTTATACCAGATTTTATCTCTCCAAATATCATAATCCATCTTTGGATCAATTGCTCTAAAGATTTTTTTTATTTTCATCAGAAAAACAATGGGCTTTTCAACAGAGGAGGATACATATCTAGTATTTTCATACAGTCTCTGTTGAGCTAACCTGAATTTTGAACCACCAAACTGATTCTCAATCAAGGATTTCCAATCATTCCATTTATAATGATTGTTATATAAAAGAACAGATTCATACCACATCAAGGCTACATTGGAAAATAAAGAAATTAGCTTAGAAACAATTTCCTCATCAGGTAGTTTATAAGATCTCTTTAAATTATCAATTCTATGGATAAAGTGTTGCCAATCAGAGGAAGAATCACCATCAAAGGTAGGATATTGGTCTAACTTAGGCCAAATTTTCTGACTACTGGGATGGTCCACTTTTTGGTTTGAATTATTCATTATTAATAATTCCTGATGTTTAGCCAGGTGTTCAGAAATTTCATTATTTACAGAAACAGCTGGTGCATGACCATCACAAGATTTTTTGCTAGTAGCAAAAGATTTTACAGACTCATTGTCAGTTTGTTTAATGGTTGAAATATGAGGAAGAAAGGATGAACTTTGCTCAGGTTTTTTCCCTTTATTTTTAAGTAGCTTATTGAAAGCAATCTCATTTAATTCATTATTTATGGTTAAGGTTGAGAACTTTTCCTGCAGGTCAGACACATAGTTTCTTATTCTTGGAATTTCAGACATCTGGTCATTTACTTTTGCAAGAGATAGAACATTTCTGTCCTCAGAAACTGAGTGTTTGGTACTTAGTGCATGGAAACCATTTTTTAGCTTTTTAAACTCATTTTGCAGAGATTTTATTTCATTTTTGAATGAATAATTTTCTTCAATAAGGGGTTTCAATTCACTCAAGGTCTTATGTAGACTGATATTTCTATCTGAGATAGCTCTATGGTCACTTCTTATTTGTTTTTGTTGACTAAGAACAATATTCAAGGTTTCTTTGATTTTTAAATAAGCTGTATCTTGTACAGAAGAACTCACTTTACATTACAAGTGCAAATTATTTATTCTATCATTTTCATGGATTAACACATCTCTCAAATGTTTGTCTTTCACAACATTAAAATCAAGGGTATCTTTCAATATTTCCTCAGAAGTTTTTTCAATTAAGGTATAGATTTCAGGGGGAACAGAATCATATTTAATTGCAAGAGAAGGATTAATTAAAGAAGTAGAAGTTAAATGTAAAGGTTCATCAAATGACAATTTGCTAATTACATCAATAGGGCTACTAGTTACAGGAAGCTGTCTTTTAACAGGTTTAACTGTTCTTTAACCATGTTCAATAATATTACCTGCAGAAGAAGATTTATTAGAAAACATACCCAAGTGACTATCAACCAAATTACTTACCATGGCAGAGGAGGAAACTTCCCCTGAGACTGGGTTCGGGATTGTGCTTGGGCCTTCTTTCTCCTGCCTTGTAGGTAGGGATGAGGAGGTGGATAGAAATTGGGTGTTCTGGATGGGCCAGGCTGATGATGAGGAGGGTGTTGCACATTCTGTTGGTAGTGACTCATTAGATAATCCCATTTCCATTGCTCTACTTCCATAGTATTTGGATTTTGGATGGTTGAGCTGGGTGGCTGTGAAGGTTGAGCCTGAAAATGAGGCTGATTGGGAGGCAACTGAGGAGGGGCCTGGGCCTGAATCTGGTTCCTGAGTTCTTGAACCTGATCCCACAAGGTGTCTACTTTTGCTTTGTACGTCATATTTTCTGTCTTCAACTCTTTTATATGACTGCACAGGTTGCTGATTTGTTGTGGAAGAGGAAGCTTTTTTATTTTGAATCCTTTTGGAAGACCTTCTTGAGGTACTAGAGGCTTTACTTCCTTCTGTGGTGCTGGGGGAAGGGAATTTGGTTTGTTTACATTTCCTGTCATTTCCACATCCTGAAGTATGTGAATTCTTTGTGTTAGCATAAGATTTTTTATGTCCAACTTTAGAAGAACTCACAGTATCAGCATCATAGTCAATTTCAATTTCATCCACTTGCATGTTATACATTTTTTCAGCCAAATTGTTAGACATAATAGTGGGAAGATTTTAATTTACTTCTTATTTTTTTTTAAAAAAAAATAATAAAAGTTAGTTAATAATTGCTCCAAATAAAAAAAAAATTTATTAATTAAATTTAAAAAAAAAATTTTTTAATATAAAGTAATAATTATAAAAAATTAATTTTTAAAAAATGGATTGCAAGGTTAAATTGGGAATAAACAATCAAGTTAATGCAACCAATTAATTACCAATATTAAATATGGCAATATATTTGGCACTAAGCACAAAGTACTTTTAAGTCAACCAAAATTAACAATAATTAATAATAAAAAAAATTAAATTAATAATTCAATTTGTATTAATAAAAATGTCAATTCTTCTAGGACTAAGAGGATTTAACACTCTATAATGGTCAACTAGGAAAAAATATTTTTAATAATTGAACACTTACACTCAGTGAATCAGCAATTAAGCCACAATCACTGTTATTGCAGTAAAAATATAGTAATATGAGTGAGAGGTGCAAAGGTGAACTTACTATAGTGATTGAAAAATAACTTCAAAATAATATATGAATTAATATAATATAAACCTAAGAAATCAAACCCAAGTTTGAAACACAGTCGCCGGAAAAGTTTTGTTTTTTCTTGGTGGTCCATGCATTTGTCGTTCGTCGCCAGGCTCGATCGTTGTTGTTGTTTGGAAAGGCCCTCAGTTGTCGGTCAGTTGTCTAGAAGTAGGTAAGAAAAGGTGGAGAAATGGAGGAGGACAAGAAGGAAAATAAAAGAAATAAAATATAAAAAGATTATTTTATTTATTGAGAGGAATCAACGACAGTTTTCTTGACAGGTGACAAAAGTGAGGTTATTATTAATTAATAATATTATTATGATGTAAGGACTATGCGCAGCAGACACTATGATGACTATCAGACTTAAAGCAACCTTTAAATTGTTATATAGAATTTTAATTAGAATTTTATTACTAATAAAAAGAATATAAACGTAATATAAAAAGTGTATTTAATTTGTTGAGTGTATAATAAGTGATGAGGCTACAGGGGATTATCCAAGGACCTTTTATAGGCAATGGGTCCTCTGAAGCGCCACTATATTTGTAAATACAATAATTATAATAGAATAAAACAAGTATATCAAAGAGTATGTGAAACATAAAAATGTAGAGAAAAATATGAAACAAATAATTAAAAACCCCAATTAAGAATCCAATTTTCCCGCCATTAATTCCCAAATCAGTAAGTAAAAATAGTGAATAACTAAACAAGCCTGGAACATAGGAACTATGAGAAAAATCATTCAAAACAGATGGTACAGTCTGATTTAAGGATTTTTAAGTGAAACAAAAAATATTCTGACGCAACAAATATGTAATTTATTTCAATTCAGTATTAATTAGTTTTTCCTGACACAATTATAGGTCAAAAGAAGCGTCATTATTTATTGTTTAATATTATAAGAAATGATATTTAATATATAAATATAATTAATTAATTTAATTATATTATAAGTAAATTTTACACTTATAATTATAATATATGTTTTTAATTAATTAAATATAAATTTATAATTATTAAATACATAAAAAATGCGCCATTATTTGTAGAATATATTATATTATGTTAAATTTAAATGTATATAAAAAATTAATATAACCAATAAAATTAATATAACACTTGTATGTAATAAAATACTTATATAATTTTATTATGCAATAAAATATTAATTTATATACATCAAATACAATTCTTACCCCCTCTTTCAGGTCTTATAAGTTACATATCATTTACTGGACTCCTGCAATAGCCTGGCTGACAGATTCCCTGAATGTCTTGGTTCAATAGATGGTATAAACTGGGTGTGGAAAAATTTCCCAGCAGCTTGGGAAGGTCAATTTCAAGAGAAAAAAGGCACACCTACAATGATATTTAAAGCTGTTGCTAGCAAACCTGTGTCTTTGGCATTGATTTTTTGGAATTGCTGGAGTGCCCAATGATATCAATTTTCTCCATAAAAGTAACATTTTCAACATATTATTGGCTGTTAATAAATCTGAGGTGCATTTTTAGATAAAAAATCATAGATATAAAATTTTGTATTACCTTGAAGATGGAATATATCCTCCTTGGATGACACTGTGGTTCTCCAAAGATGTATAGGCCATTAAAATGTGTATTTAGGAATATTTGATATGTAGGCCTTAGTTGGAGTAATGGTGCTTAGTATTGGTTTTTTTGTCAGCTGGATATTCCTAGGACTGAGTAAAAAGTAATTATAAGTTATTTTAAACACATGGACTATACATGGTATCAATAAATTAGAGTACACAAATAGTATACATAAGTAAAATTATGATAATATACAAAATATGCCATTAAAACACCTTATATACACGCATATATCCACCTTTTATAAGTCTCATGTACTTAATATTAAAATTGAATATATTGAGGTAATCATAAGAACCTTAAATATAAGGCTACATAATTTTTAAGTACACTTAAAGCTGTTATTTTCATTGTTTTATGTAAAAAACAAGAAATGCACTTTAAATCACTTATAAGTTGATTATATGCACTATAAATTTAATAATATTAATAATACGCTTTTACATATCAATTTGTCTTAATTAGGACTAATTATCTGGCTACTCAAATGCATAAAAATAACAATTTTCAAATTTGGTGTTTTTTATGCCAGAAATGGCTTCTGTGTACTGGCCACATACTGCCTGCATTTTTCCTGTGTGAACAGCTTCATTTTTAGCAAAGTTAACTTTTTCACACTATAATTACCCCACATTCTACGCCCACTGTGGGAAAACACACTAAAACAGGCAACAGGCGCTTATTTAGTTTCCTAGCTTAATTATAGATGCCTTGACCCTCATTATATGCACTAATTTTGTTAATAACCACATTCTTGGTGATTTAATTCACTAACACGCTTAAATTTACTGAAATTAGTCAAGGATTTACCCGTGAAAGCTCCTGCCAAAGACTGCATGTAGTTACCCCACATCTCACACCCTTTTTTGGGGTTTTTGGTGGTTTCTCAGTCAATTTTGGTTATTTTTGAATAGGGATTTTACATAGTATAATGTCATGATTAGCCCCAAAATTTCTACAGTTAATCCCTATTATTATAAAGTATTAATTAGTTTTAAATTTCCCTTATTGGCCTTTTATATTAATGTATAATACACATACACTCTCTTTTTGCTTATTCTTTATTTTTAATGGATTATCCCTATTACTACAGGATTTTGGCAGGTGATATCATTCTAATTATGTTACTAGTCACTCTTTTTGGCTCTGAATAAGTCTATTGTCTAGAATGAGGTGTCAATAACTGTGTATTGAGCTGGTATATCATAAAGGGCACTGGGGAAGTAATTGTGTATAAAAGGAGGAGGTTTTTGGTCTTATTTTCTTCATTCTTTATCATTACAATTTAAACATATAATTAATACAATTAAAATACATATCAATAGTACTTATAAGGTCTTTGAATAGTATCTGAATTTATTAAATCTATTTTTCTACCATCTATAAAGATTGTAAGCCATATATAATTAGTGAGATTAGAATTACTGAGACCCTTATATTGAGTTATATTTTAATACTTATTGGATTTGTACTACAGTATTAATATAGGACCATTAGAATCTTCTAGAAAACTGACCATTCAAGCTAGTTCACGTCTTTGTATTTGACCTCAGCCTGACAATTGGGGACCTTTCCTCATGAATTCTGTTGGTTATCTTCCAGCAAGTAAAAATTCAAAAATAAGAGACTACAAGTAAATAAAATCCCTATAGAATGATTTGGATAATTACAACAGATTGGGGTCACTAATATAGTGATTTCAGAAAAAGAATCCCTTTTATATAATAAAATTGTGATATTGAATCAAAAATTTTACCACTAATTTAACATATAATTGTTATTAGTGGGAGCCTGTCAATAGAACAATTAATTTTGTCATCTTTGCAGTTGAAAAACCAATTAAACTGATTAGTTGTTTTCTTTAAACAGTACTCTTAATCCCTTTTTATTAATTTGTAAAATTAATTTAATATTTAGAAAGAATCTTACTGACAGATTTTCTTTTTTAAATATAAAAACACGGCTAAATATTGTAGACCAGTTAAATCAAGTGACCACATAAAAGAATATTTGAATTTTTGCACTTATAAATTTACTTCATACCTACAAGTAAGAAATAAAATTGTCTTCAGTGGTATTGATAAATACTGATAAAACTCCTTTTTGAAGTTTTCAAATTTAAAATTTCAATTCATTGATTAAATTCCACGTAAAAATGTGTGACAACAATGATGTTGTGAGTAATAAGGCGAAACATTATAGCTTAAGACCTAGAGCTAAAAGACCTTTTACAGGACATTCAAATGGAGGGCATGGATTCCCCCACAACTAGCAACACTCCACAAATGTCTCTTTATGAAAGGAAAAATACTACTAAAACAGGTATCAATAAAGAAAACAAGGAATACTTTACAAGAGCAAATTCACTCCCTCTCCACTCTACTGAAAACCTTGAAAATAAGAGTCAACAATATAGTGGACCAGATAAACAATCTGGAGAAAAGAGCAGCTCAGGGTTTTGTAGAAGTCAATCAAGCTCTAGTAGAAATAAAGGCTCAACCACCAACAGTGGCACCCAACAGTTCCATAGCAACAACTCCAGCCCAAGAGGAGGACCAAAAAATTACTCTAAGCAAATGGAAGTGGGATTGGTGCACCTAAAACTACAAAAGCCCTCAACATCAGGGCTACAGAAGTCACCCTTACAGGGGAAAGCCAAGGAGAGGCAGGGGAAATGGAATAAGACCTTGGTAAGTCATCCATCTTCTCAGGATGAATTATATAATCCAAACAATGAATTACTTATAGGTAATAAAATTGATAGCGAGTTATTGGATATAACTGATAAGGATTTAAAAAATTATTCATTTTAAAATAACATGTTAAACTTGTCTTTAAATGAGGACAATGTACATAGTTTTATTGACCACCAGGAAGTGCTATTAATATAAAAATGGAACCAAATGAATTAAATCTTGAACCTTAGGATGAGTCTTCTGAATTGTACACAGAAAAAATTGAATATTTTTTAAAATAAAATCTAATGGAATCAAAAATAATTAGCAAATTATTATTAAGAATTGAAAAATTGGAAGAATTCTCTATAGAGTCAAACAATAATACAGAAAGTGTATTATTACACCTCACATAATCATTGAGTACAACAGCCAATAGGTTAAAAGTTATTGAGAATTCAAATAATGAATTAATCAATAACAACAAAAGATTAAACTCTGAGATTAAAAATTTAGAAAATAAATTGGAACATTCTCAGAATATTATGGCTAACATGGAGGGACGTGTAAAATTGTCTTTTTCAAATGTGAATGATATCTCAACTCATGTACCTGTAGTAACAGATAGGTTAAAAAGAGTAGAAATTGAAATTGCTAACATTTTGAAAAATACTGATAAAGTAAAAGATAATACCTCTTATGTGGAAAGAGTACCAGTTTTTATGAAACACTCTAATGATAAACCAATGATTGAACATGAACATAGTGTCATGGGCTCTGAGAATACAAAATCAGTAAAAGATGAAATAAATGATAATCTTTCTAAAGTAAGTGAATTAATCAATATTACTCAGGTTAGGGAAGCAAAAACTAGCCAAAAGAACTGGCCTAAGATAGATCAGTACCCTTATTTTGACGGGGATTCAAAATCTGATTTGCAATCATTCATTCAAAGAATCGATAACTTAAACTTTTCATACAAATTACCAGATGAAGAAATTTCATCAAAATTGATATCTTTCTTTACAGATGTGGCCTTATTATTGTTTGAATCTGTATTGAATGAGGGAATTAACTATTTCTGGAATGAATGGAAGGCACTAATTTAAAGGCAATTTGGTGGCCCAATCTTTATAATCACTCAACAAAGATTTTATGAGAAAGCCAGATATAATCAAAATGCTGGAGATAAACCCATGGTATTTTTAATGAATTTAATAAAAATCATGAAAGCCATGGATCCAAAAATGAATTATGATGAGTGGAAAGAAAAAATAATATATAAATTGCCTATATCAGTCAGAGACATTATTGTAGCTAGAACTGAAACCATCAGAGATACTTCTGGGTTTATTAATATATGCAATGAAATATTACTGAACCACAAATATGAAACCAGGTATAATAATTACAAGCAAAGTTTTGAGGTAATAAAAACTACTACAAATAGGTTACCAGTGGAGAAGAAAAAATCTTCAGCTCCCCTTGTCCCTAAAAGATAAGAAAATAACACTTGCTAAAAATGTAATGAGCCTTGGAATAAATGTCATACTTTTAAGAAAAGAATAAAATTTATTGAAAACTCACAAGATTCTGAACCAAGTAATCATGAAGATAAAAAGGAGGAATCTAGTGAGGATTGTAAAAGTAACATTTCTTACAGTAATAATGAAAATGAGATATATGTATTAGAACAGGATATTATGTTCCTGAATAATGCAATAACTCATATTGATACATCTTTAACTTCCATTGAAGAAGCTGAAATTATCAAAGATTTATATCATGATACTTACAAAATAACACCTATTAAAGCGCCTGTTATTATATGTGGAAAAGAAATGAATGCCATTCTTGACACTGGGGCTGAAGGTAGTGTAGTTTCTAATAATACTTTAATGAAACTAGATAGTAAGTATAAGGAAAAACTAGAGCATGTACAGAAAATGAACTGGAGGGGTTTTGGTTCAGTATTAAGTCCAATTGGCAAATACAAAACAGCTGTATTCTTTAAATATCATAATGGATATGTAAGAGCAGTGTGTGAATTTGTTGTAATAGATAATAATAATTGTAGTGATTGATTTATTATTGGAAAAGACTTATTGACCAAATTTGGCATCAAACTAGATCCTGAAAATAGTTTCTTCACTATAGGCGTAAATGGGAAAAGAAAATTAAAGAATTGCTCTGAGAATTCAGTTTATTCCATTGCTTGTAAAAAATAACAACTGCAAGGTGGAAGAACCACCTTTGAAGTGGTAGAGATGGAAAGAGTAATCCAAAAAGCCTCTTTCAGTCCTCAACTCTCAAAAATTGAAGAAAACAATATATTGGGATTGATAAAATATTATTCTATGAAATTTGCTCATGGTTGAAATGAACTAGGATTGGTCAAAGACCATGAGATGAAAATCTCTTTAAGTTGTGATCTGGATAATATTCCTGGAAGCTTAACAAAGAAGCCTTACCCAGCTTCTCCTGCAAAAAGGAAAAACATTGAAGACAACATTAAAATGTTGTTAGAAACGGGTATTGATGAAAAAGTAGACACAACACCTAAGTATTGTGTTATTTCACCAGTTTTAATCTCTTATAAAAAAGATAAGGCAAGATTTTGTGGTGATTACAGAGCGCTGAATAAATTCACTGTGGACTGTATTTAACCTCTACCAAGAATAGCTTCTATCCATGCTACCTTACAAGGAGAAAAATATATTTCCTGTATGGATGGAAAAAAAGGTTACCACCAGATTCCTGTGGAAAAGAATTCTCAGAATTTGTTACTCATAACCACACACATGGGGATATATAAATATGTGAGAATGCCTTTTGGCCCAAAAAATGAGCCTTCAGTCTTCAAAAAATTGATGGATAGTATTTTTCATCAAGAAATGATTGAAGTATGGCTTTTAGTTTATATTGATGACATCATAGTGTTCTCAAAAACACATAATGAACATTTAAATCACCTGAAAAGAGTATTTCAAAAGATGGATGAAATTAATGTGACAATTGCATTGAAAAAATGTAAGTTTGTGTTTCAATCCTTGAAAGTACTTATACATGTTGTATCTGGATTACAAATTTGTGTTGACCAGAACAAAGTGGCAGCAATAAAAACATTAGTATACTTAAGAATGTGAAAGATGTTCAAAGTTTTTTAGGTATGTGAGGATATTATAGGCAGTATATAAAAAACTACCAATTAATTGCAGCCCCTTTAACAACATTAATCAGGAAAAATGAAGCTTTCATTTGGAATAATGAAAGACAACACACCTTTGATAAATTGAAGGAGTGTTTAATGTCAGCTCCAATATTGGGACTGCCGGATTTTAACCTACCTTTTATCTTGTACACTGATGCAAGCTTCATAGGGTTAGGTGCTGCCTTACAGAAAGAACAGATAATAAATGGAAAATTATCTGAAGTAGTTATCTGATATATATTCAGAACCTTAAGAAAGACAGAATTAAGGTATGGTTTCACCCAACTGGAATGTTAAGCCGTTGTGTGGGTCTTCGAGAAACTTCATTACTATCTGGAAGACCAGAAGTTTGAATTAATAAAAGATTTCAGTGCAGTAAAATCATTACTAAACATGAAAACACCTGATAGGCACATGTTTAGATGGCAACTAGCTGTACAAGAGTACAGAGGAAGAATATCAATCACTCACAGAGCAGGAACATTGCATTCAGATGTGGATTTATTATCCAGAAGTACTTTGTCAAATGATGCTGAAAACCCACCTTATGTACCTGAAAATGAGGTTATACATATATTTGGGATTTATATAGTGGATTTAGAAGAAGAGTTTATGCAAACAATATTGAAAAATTATTCATCTGATAAAGATTTGGCTAAATTATCTACCATTTTAAATGATACAACTAATGCCTCCATGAGTGCATTAATTAAGACCTTGCCTCCAAAGTATAAAAATGCGTTGGAAAAAAATAAACTGTCAATTGAAAATGGATATATATATTACAGGAAAAAGCTAAGTAATGTAATAGTTATACCACCTTCTATGAAACAGTTAATGTTGAGAACTTGTCATGATGAAATCTTAGCTGGTCAATTTGATTTTAACAAAACATTAACCAGAGTTTAAAATACAGCCTGGTGGATAAACATGAAAGAAGATGTACAAAAATAAATTGAAACATGTGACTCTTTTCAGAAATCTAAAAGATTAACTGGGAAGAGAGCTGAATTTTTACAATAAATAGAGCAGCCAAAAGCTCCATGGTAAATTATAAACATGGATTTTGTCACTGGCTTTCCATTAGCAGGAAAAGAAAGCTTCAATTCTTGCTGGGTAATAGTGGATAGATTAACAAAAATGTGTAAATTTATCCCTACTTATAAAGAGGTATCTGCAAAAGACTTGGCCTTACTATGGTGGACTAAAATGATGAATAATTCTGGGTTCCCCAAAGCCATAATCTCTGACAGAGACCCTAAAATTACTTCAGAGTTCTGAACATCATTTATGGAAGTATCAGGTTGTCAATTGATATTGTCTACAACACACTATCCACAAACTGATGGGCTGGCTGAGAGAATGATACAGACTCTAGAAGATATGATCAGAAGATATTGTGCCTTTGGATTAGAATACAAAGACAATGAGAAATTCACACATGACTGGGTAAAATTAATTCCTGGCCTTGAATTTACTTATAATAGAACAACTCATTCTGTAACAGAGAAAAAACCATTTGAAATCTGGCTGGTAGATGTACCAAATACCCCAGTGAATCATTTAAATAAATTTCCAAGGTTAGATATACATCCTGGTACTAAATCCTTTATTCATATGCAAAAAATGTGTAGAAAGCATGCAGAGGAATGAATCCAAAAAGCATTTGAATATGAAAAGAAAAGGTGGGATAAATCTCATAAAGAATTTGAATTCAAAAAAGGAGATGAAGTCCTAATTTAAACACTACATTTTAACTTACAAGGTAATGTTAAATTAAAGGATCCCTTTGTAGGACCTTTTTTAGTAAGCAAAATGGTTGGTAATAATGCTGTGGAAGGCATATTACATGCCCCATATGATAGGAAACATCCAGTTTTCCCTATCTCATTATTGAAACCTTACCATGCATATGATCCTGACTTATTTCCAAAAAGAAGAGGAAGGCCTAAAAAGCAACCTGAAGAAATTGTAGAAAACGCAGAGATTGAAAAAATACTCAAGAAAAGAATTATTACTAAAGAGAAAGGAACTGAGTATTTATTAAGATATAAGGGGAAATCAAATGATTTTGATAAATGGATACCTGAATAAAAAATTTCAAATCTATCCTCCCTTCTTAAAATATTTAAACAGAAATAAAGTACTGTTAAACCAGCTGAGGGGTTAAAAAAACCAGTACTCATAATATTTTGTTATGTTATATTTCTTTAAAGAATTAATCTTTAATGCTACAGAATTTTCTGAATACCTAAAAAATAATATAAAATAAAAAAAGTGTATAACTTATCATTTTCTTGTTGTTTTTTTTGGGTGGGAAAGTGTCAGCCTGGGTATTCCCAGGACTGAGTAAAAAGTACTAATAACTTTATTTAAACACATGGACTATACATGGGATCAATAAATTAGAGTACACAAATAGTATACATAAGTAAAATTATGATAATATAAAAAATATGCCATTATAACATCTTATATACACGCATATATCCACCTTTTATAAGTCTTTTGTACTTAATATTAATTTGGAATATGTTTGGGTAATCTTAAGAACCTTAAATATAAGGCTACATAATTTTTAAGTACACTTAAAGCTGTTATTTTCATTGTTTTATGTAAAAAACAAGAAATGCGCTTTAAATCACTTAAAAGTTGATTATATGCGCTGTGGCATTCCACATCTAAGTATGCCACTTAGGTTAATTTTTGAAGATTAGTAGCGATTTTATGGATTATAAGGCTGGATATTTAGAATTTTGGAAAATGATTATTATCATTGGATAGCCCAGATTTTTCTATATCTTTTATGTCCTGTTGATTTTTTATCATATTTTACTGTTTTCTTAGTGTTTTACTTGATTTAGTGACTTATAGTATTTTTGGTGGATATGGTGTGCTGATGGAATGGCCACTGAGCTCCAGTGCTCCGGTGCGCTCCAGTGCGCTACGGTTTGCTCTGGTGATTTTCTGGTGCAAAAGCGAAGTGTATTGGAAAAATTCTGTCATTGTGGCAAAGTTTGGTCATAGTGACAAGATTAACTCACTGTGGAAAATTTAGCTCACTCTGGCCAAATTAGCTCATTATGGCAAAATTAGATCATTATGGCAAAAAGAGCTCATTGTTGCGAAATTTTCTCACAATGAGAAAGTCTGATCACCAGTGCAAAGTTTGGTCACTGTAGAAAAGTCTGATCACCAGTGCAAAGTTTTGTCACTGCAGAAAAGTCTGGGCACTGTGGTAAAGTTTGGTCACTGTAGAAAAGTCTGATCACCAGTGCAAAGATTGGCTATTGTGGCAAAATTTGGTTAGAATATATTATGCTTGTTAGATCAATAGTTTATTGTAGATCCTACGCATGTAGGGTATTGTTAGAAAGGTATGGAGTAGGAGAATCATATAGAAGCGAAATCTTAGTCTTCTAAATCTTTTTTGTATTTTAGTTTAGATATGGAGAGTATTTTTGAATAATTAACAACCATTATTCATATTTTTCTTTTGTCAAGAAAATAATTAATCATTTATAATACCCTTATAAAATAACAATTTTACATAACACTTTAAATATTTTACTCAACAACTCTTAAACATTAACATATAGGTATCATTAAGAAGGTCTCAACTCCAGGGACTCATTTATTGTATCAGTTTTCAAAAATTATTAAAATCTAAAAACATTAAAACTTCTTTCTTTTAAAATATTGTTTCTGGTGTAAATTTATTGTTGCATTCCAGTTGTTTTGAACAGAAGAACCGCTCAATCATCCTAACAAGAGTTAATAAGACATGCTTTCATTCTTTATTATTATCAAGTAGACTTTTAAGCTTATTAATCTAAAAAAAACTCACAAATTCATTTAGAGGGACAGGGTTTTCTCTGATCATCCAACTCCTTTGGATTCTGCTTACAGCAAGGGGACTGTAAGAGTCTACCTACATATTTGGCGCCCAACGTGGGGTTTGATTTCTCTAGCTTTTAAAAGAACTTACTTGATACTTGGACTTTTAGCCTGAAAGAGGCTTGTTTTCTGAAACTCTTATTGATTTATTTATCTTTACCTGCAAGAGGCTCACTCATTGGAACACTTTATCTTTAATCTAATCTATTAGGATGTCTTCTGCTGCTGGATCTGGTGTGTCTCTTCCTATGACACCATAGTTAGGATTGTTTCTTGGGATGGGCCCAAGTTTAATGGGGGAGAAGTTAAATGGTTTTTGAGCAGATATGAGGCTGCTGCTTTGGTGGATGGAGCTACTAGCCTGGATATGGTAAAGCAGATCAGGTTTTTTATTGTTGACAGAGAGGTGGAAAAGGAGGTCATTGCTATGGAGGGTTATAAAAGGTTTGATTGGATAAGTTTGTCAAAAGAGATGATTGATAGATGGGGTGTCAGGTATACTATAGTGGATCTCAATAAGATTTTCAGTGATTGGCAAGCTAAAGATGGTGTTTCTAATATGGTGGACTTCAAAAAATTATGTGAACAGTTTGATGAAGTGGTGGAATATCTAATTTTGGTGGAGGAATTGGACCATGAAAATCAGGCCAAGGATCTATTCTGGTCTTCTTTTAGTAGGGGTATTAGGATGGATGTTTTAAAAGAACTGACTAGGAAAAATATGATGAAGGATCTTCCTAATGGTGAACAGAAACTGCCAGCTATGGAGATCATCAAGGAAAATATTCAAGGCTACTTAAAACTCATGGCACTGGACAAATATCAAGAATCTTGTACTAAATATGTTAGCAAGGTTAGTGAAGTATTGGCTAAAAATAGTGATTTTATGATTCAAGCTCAAGAAGCCAAGAAGGCTCAGATGGGACAGCCTGTTGCTAAAGTTGAGGGAAATGTAGATAACAAGATGTTCAATCACTTGGCCAATTTAACTAAACAATTTAAGATATTTTTTCAAGAGACTAAAAAAGCCAATAGAGCACCTGTGGCTTTGACTTCAACTTCTTCTTCTTACCAATCTAGAGGTTATGAGAGGAAGAGTTATGGATTTAATGGAAATGGTAGTCAGTTTTCTGGAAATGGTAATGGTGATAGGAATGGCAATGGTAATTGTAATGGTAATGGTGGGAATTGTTTTAGAGGTGGATATCGCAAGCCCAGGGTGTGCTCTTATTGTAATAGGAGGGGACACAAGACTGGACAATGTTATTTTCAGGATAGGGACTTAGATGCTGGTAGAGTAAAATTTGATGGAAAGGTTTATAAATTCCCTGATGGATCTTTCATCAAGCCCAGTGAAGGTCCAGCTCCCTCAAATTTGGGTAGGAGGAATATGTATTTGGGGAAAAGGACCAGGTTTGAAGAGTTACCTGGTGATGATGAAGAAAAGGTTAAAGGTGGTAAAGTTGATGATGGTAAAGATGCGGAAAAGGTAGAAAAAGGAAAAGGAAAAGAGGTCAATAAGGCCACATTCTCAACTTCATTTGGTGGTTTGTAGTTATCCTCTGTAGTTAGGGCAGAGGAAAGTTTTATGGCGGGTGAATACGATGTCGATGCTGCCAGAAAAGAAGCTGCTACTAAAGCTAAGAGTAGCATACAGAGCCAATTAAGGGCTAAACCAGGAAAGGCAGAAAATAAAAATTTGGAAAATAAACCTTACTCTAAGGACAAAATTTATAATATGCAGAAGGGGATGGCTGATATGGGGCCTCCTAGCTTTGGAAAGTTAGATTTAAATGGTGACACTATGCCTGTGGACAAAGATTCAGATTCTGAGGAGGATGTACCTTTTGAATCTCTCCCCAGACCAAGTTTTAGTGGTCCAACTCCTATAGAAGGGGTAAGGAGGACCAGTGATGGATCTGGATTAGTGAAAGTAGCTGGTGATGGAGCTAGTGTTATTAGTAGTGAAGATGTTATTATGGGGGGTGAAGATTGAAATGTGGGTCCCCAAGAGGTGCCCAGGGCCAAGGTAATTAAATCTAAAGTCCAGTACAAACGGCCAGTAGTATCCAGTCAAGAGAATGCAATGTACAATGTTTTAAATAGGGTGAATCAACTTCAGATTCCCTTATCTTTAGGTGAGCTCTTAACTGTTAGTCCAGCACTTGCAGAGAAGAAAAAGAAGCATCTGAAAAGGCAACGTGTTTCCGCTGGAGAAGTGGAATATATATGTGAAAATGCTGAGCAGTTTGGGGAGGATGTTGAAACACATTTTTCTGATCCCCTGGGTTACCTGGTGGTAACTCTTAACAGTAAAGAGGTAAAGGCCTTGGTCAATTCAGGGTCTCAAATTAATTTGATTTCTTTGGAGCAAGCAACGATTATAGGCTTGCCAATTTATACTGGTACTGGGGGAAACCTCAGAGGTATTGGAGGGCATGCAACAGAGCTGATGGGTACGGCTGAGCATGTCAAATTAGGTATTGGTGGATCTATTGGTAAGGTTCACTTTTATGTGGCCAGAGGTGCAGTTAAAAATGTTCTTGGTGGTCCTTTTTTGATGGATTTTGAGGCCTGGATTGGTTATAAAGCTTGAACGGGTATTAGTTTGGAGATTAATGGAGAGGATATGAGGAGGCTACATATGCGGTTGGCACCTCCTGGAGACGAAGGTTGGGAGACACGGTGTAGACAATCCTATAGTACTAGCTATAGGCCTTGACCAAGGGAGTTGGAGAAAAACCAGAGAGAAAATCCCCTGTCCCTTTAGAAAAATAGAGTGAGATTTACTTGCTAAAGTAAGTTGGTTCCTGTTTTGCTAAAGACCCCTTTTAAACACACTTGACTGCTTGATGAGCCAAGAAAGTAGTCACCAGATAGACTACCAGACCAAAGAACTGAAATGTAGAACAAAGTCCACACCAGAGACAGCAAAGATACTTGATGTAGGCTGCAAATCCACACCAGAGACAGCAATAATACTTGCTATAGCTTGCAAGACTATAACAGAGAAAAAAGTTGCCAAATTTAAGTTAAATGAAGAACTCACTTGCAACAAACACAGCCAATTGTGGCCAGAAAACAGTGAAAACTGAGTGAGGAACAATGAGATCACCTCCGGATGGTTGTATGATGATTAAGGTTTCCCCAAAATGTCTTATTCACTATTTACACACAGACAACTAACTAAGAGCCCATGCGCACCCACCAATATGGCGCCTGTACCTTCCAAATTGCATAAAAAACCCTCCTGGAGTGCTCCCCAACCTCCTAAAACAGAGGAGGTATGGTAAGGTAAACTCTTACAGTCGCCTTGCTGTAAGCAGAATCCGGAGGAGATGTGTGGATTTAGCAGAAAACCCCATCCTTCCAATAAAAATAACAAAATGGGAATTCTAAATCACTAAGCTAACCAATCTACTTGGATCTGATTGATAAAAATAATGAAACTCTAAAATATTTAACGCTTATTGAGATTTAAAGAAAGTGGCTGTTGAGAAAGAAATACTGATAACAACAATTAAGGTGTACCAGTGAAAGATCTGTAAAGATTGACTTTATGTTTTTATAATAATTTAAATTTTTATGAGACAGAAATAATCAAGTCCCAGTGAGGAAGACCTTTCTAAAGATACCCTGTATGAAGTGTGATTTAAATTGTTGAGTAGTATTTCTAAAATGTTATATATAAAATATAAAGTTATAAGGGTATTACAAATTTATTTAATTTGTTGAGTAATAAAAAATGAGACCGTGGTGGTTAATGATTAAGCTGTATGATGTGTCCCCCCCTCTCAATTTCGAGTTTGAGAGGCGCTTAAGTATTCCTAGTCACGTGCCTAAGTTTTCCCCTCCAGAGCTCTCCCAGAGTCAAAGCGGAGTCCGTACGGAGTCTGTCCGGACTTCCGGACTCAATTAGAACCTTAAAAACTATAATAAGAAATCTAGAAAAATTACACATAATAGAGCTACTTCCCCGTTATATTCCAAACTAATTTTCGTAATCTGAGCAGCTCTAATTACCCCCTGAAAATTAATCAAAGTTAAGTAATTTTCTGAAAACGTAAATATTTCTATAAAACTTTAAAATTCATTTAAAAATATAAGAAAAAAAGTAAAAATTCTGGAAAAATTTCCCAAGGTTCTTGAGTGACTTGACTTGATACTAATAAACTTTTCAGACCGTAAAAATAAGTTTTCTCTGTAAAATAAATTGTTTTTGTGTAGGCATTTGCTCGTGACCAATTTCTTCATATTTAAAACTCAAATAAATTAAATAAAACCCTTTTATATATAAAAAAAATAATAATGCCAATCTTGCACGCCATAATAACTCCATTTACGTACTTAGGTGCTATACTAAACTTTAGGCTACCACATCCTCCCTCCAATTGAGAATGTCCCCATTCTTAAAACTTTGCATAAGTGGTTGAGCAATTCCAAAAGAATTATCCTTTCTAATAAAATAATTTGATAAATTTGTTTTAGCTGGTCTTCTTTTAATTCTTTATAATAAAAATGTTGTTTCTTCTTCTCTGGCTTGATATAACATAAAATAAAATAATATAAATCTTGTGATGATTCAACTACTGAGAGCAAGGTTTGAATCCCTTCAGACTCCCATATACCAGTCTTCTTTCTTGTCACAGCATTGAGAGAGTGGATCTTCCTATGAGCCGAATACTCCTGATTCCAACCTCATAGGGCCCCCCACTAAGCCGAATTCTACGATTCCAATCTCGCCATAAGGTCCTCCAAGCTTCACACAAAAAAAAATGGCCTAACTATGAGGCACTAAAAAAAATCATTCCCTAAAATCCAACTACCATCCTAACTTCTTATTCCTTCATCACAATTTTCAAACTTTGCTATACAGCAAACCCATAAAATACTTTTGCCAGGCTTCCAATAATAATATTAACTTTAGACCATGTTAAAGCGCCACAAATTTCACCTAATTAACCATTATGCTTTCCTTAGCATCATCACCACCTAAAATTTTAACCTCCTAAAGCTTATCAGCACCAAATTCCAGAAATGATTGAATAACCAGTTTAGAGTCTTAGTGGACAGTGATAAGCTAAAAGATTGAATTAAGTTATCCAAACAAGATTGACATTCCAGTTTAAAGTCTTGGTTGACCAAACATATAATTGATTGCCAGTTTATGGTCTTGGTGGACCAAAGATCGTTTAGGTGCATAAATGACTTGATAAATCCCTAAATAAGGCTTAGGCTTGACCAAAGATTGAATAAATTTGATAATCCAGTTTAATGTCATAGTGGACCAAACATTTTATCGACAAGTAATCCAGTATAAGGCCATAGTGGACCAATGAATGTTGAATTATCCTGCAGATATTAATTTTCCAGTTTAAAGTCATAGTGGACTAAACAATGAATGAACTACCAGTTTAAAGTCATGGTGGACCAAACATTTAATCGATAAGAAATCCAGTTTAAGGTCTTGGTGGACCTAACATTTGATAACACTCCAGTTTAAGGTCTTGGTGGACCTAACATTTGATTGATAAAATAAAAAATAAAAAATCCGTCTCCCATAAATATCCATAAAATCTTGAACATTCTTGAAATTCAGTTTAAAGTCTTGAAGGACTAATAGCTCCAATATAAAATCTTTAATGACAGTCTTGAAAATTAGCCAGTTTAAAGTCTTGGAGGACTAACAGCTCCAAAATTTGTATAAAACCCTTAAGGAAAGTCTTGAACAGTAGCCAGTTTAAAGTCTTTGAGGACTAACAGATCCAAAATACGTGTAAAAACCCTTAAAGAACGTCTTGAAGAGTAGCCAGTTTAAAGTCTTGGAGGACTAACAGATCCTTGAAGTAAAATCCCATTGGTATTGAGTTCCCCTAGACCCTGTTTCCTGTCTAAACTAAATGAATAAAACTAAAAAGAATGAAGACTGAAAAATAAAACTAAGAATTATAATAATAATTTTGATTTAATTAATTAATTAATTTTTTTTTATTTTATTATTTTATTTTTATTTTATTTTTATTATTTTTATTTTTATTTTTTTATTTTATTTTATTTTATTTTATTTTTTATTTTATTTTTATTATTTTTTTTTAAAGATGCCCCCCGGCCATTTGATGAGCCGTACCCTCGACATCATACCCACATCCAAGTGCAACTTGATGTGGTTACACAATTTTGAGAAATTGAAAAGAAAAGAAAATAAATGAAAGTTTTTAGAAGATAAATTTTATAATGATGATCACTGGGTGGGCTCCCTCCAATTTATAAAAATGATTAGAGACCACCAGTGAGCATCACCTTTACAATAATTCATAATATATATTAAAGAAAAGAAATCACAATCTAACATAAAAAAAATCAAAAACAAAATAAAAAAATCTTGAATCCGGCGTTGAGAGCGGTGTCTCTTGATTCGTTCCAGTTTATAGTCTTAGTGGACTTCCTAAAATTAAAAGACAAAGCCAGGATTCAACTAGAAACAGGGAAAATTTTGGAAACGAACATTATGGGGTAATTGTGTATAGAGCAGCCAGCCCATCAATTACCCCCACACTTGCCAATATTAAATTAAGAAGGTTCCCCTGTGAACACTTCTTCCAATAAATTTTTTTAAAAATTTTCCAACACTATCTTCACCCATATTATAAGAATTTTGAATTTTGAAAATTTCAAAGACGGTTTTCTTGAATTTGGTAAAGTTTCATCTCAGTTTCGTTGCCCATATGCAGTGTAACGATAGTAAAGTATTTTGATAAAAAAAAGATAGTTTATCCTCATTGCGGAGGTCATCATAAAATTTCGTTGATATCATCGTTTATCCTCATTGCAAAGGGATCCATAAAGTTTCATAAATGTCATAGTTTTTCCTCATTGCGGAGATTAATAAAATTTGATAAATGTCATAGTTTATCCTCATCGCAGAGGTAGATTTCGGCACTCCTGGTGTCTCTAGGATAGAACCGTTTCACTTGATTGGCCGCTACCCTCTTCTTCAATACTACTCCATCCAACTCCTCTAGCACATATGAACTGCCAGAAACTTGCTCCTTGATTTTATAGGGTCCACTCCACCTATCTGCAAACATCTTTCCCCACTGGCTTTCCAAACTCCTATTATACACCAAGACCATATCACCTGGGCTCAAAGGTTTCCTTAATCGATGTGCCAACCGCTCATCCCAATATCTGACTGATTGATTTCGGATCTTCATCATCCGCAAATATGCCTTTTCTAAATATTCTTCTTTCTTTTCTAGCTGCAACATTCTTGCACACAATAATTCTTCAGTAGTTTTGACCGTGTCCCAGTCAACTCCAAGATATGATTCAGCTTCTAAATCAACCGGTAAAACTGCTTTCTGTCCAAAAACAAGTTCATAAGGTGAAAATACGGTCGTCCTTTTGGAAGTGATTCGATCAGCAAATAAAACTAAAGGTAAATAGTGCCTCCATTTTTCGGCACTTGTCCCACACATTTTAACTAAAGCATCCTTGATAACTTGATGCCCTCTTTCAACCATGCCTTCAGATTCAGGATAATATGGGGTTGCTACCCTAACCTTTGATCCAACTTTCAATACGGACTCTTTAAACTTTGTCCCAAATTCAGGACCTCCATCTACCGTCACCAATTTCATCACTCCATATCAATACACCCAATTATTTAACAAAAATTTTGCCACATTTTTGGCAGTCAAATTAATAAGAGGCGCTGCCTCTACCCAACCAGATAAATCATCTCTGGCCACAATTAAATATTTATACCGTCCCTCTTTAATATGAACAGCATCTAAACTAACTCTCCCAAAGAGTGTATATTCACCGGTCGGGCATCCAGGTTCTTTTGGCCTTAAATAACTTCGTCTTTGACATTCTTCACATGACTGAACCCACTGTTTAACAGCCATCTTCATTCCAGGCCACCAAAATTGATCAGAAATTCTTCTAAACGTTTCTCCAACGCCTCTATGCCCGAGATCTTCATGCAGTGATTTCAAAACTAATTCTTGCCCCTTCTGTTGAGTTATAACTACTTGAGGATTTGGATACCTCCTCCTCATTAAACGTTGACCAGATAGGTAAAACGTAGATGACTTCCTCTTGATAGCCACCCATTCATCGTCTTCACAATCTTCTGGCCTCTCTAAAGTCAACAAATATTTGACTAACAAAAAATAAAAACCAGTCTGACCCCAGACTTCATCTTGAAAATTGATTAATATAACATCAATAGGGACTTCTCTATCACCAATATCACCTGCACATGAATGAGCCAATAATCATTGACCCCTAAATAAATCTTTAATTGAGCTATGTCGACATTTTTCTTCTGAACCTTTGGATCCTTCGTAAACCGTATTTGAAAATACCTCTTTCTCTTTATCCACCCTTTTATTTAAATTCTCTAATTCTCCAAAATATACACCATTCCTTAATTTACTACTATCCCACACTACCAATCCATCTTCCTCTACATACACCACATCTTCTTCTACCTCCTTTCTACTGAATTTATCTACACCTTTTCCAACACCTTTATTAACATAAAAACTATTTTCCAGTTTATCCTCTTGGTGGAGGTCATCATCATCATAATCTAAACACAATAGTCCTGCCAGTTTAACCTCATGGGGGAGGTATGGAAAGTCTTCAGCTCCTTTAGTGCTGGCTTTGATAATAGGTATATCTTCATCGAACTCTTCTGAGTCTGAATCTTCTTCAGTGGGTGGTCTCCTTGATAAACCATCTGGCATAGTAAAAGTTTTGCCATGCTTATGAACTAAATCAAACAAAAAATGTTGAATAAAAGCTACCCATCTCGTCATGGGTGCGTTCGGTAAACTTGGGGAATTAATCATCTGGATTAACGATTTCGCATCCACTTGCAACTCAAAATGTTGCCCCCACAAAATATGCTGAAGTTTCTTAAGTATTTTCGCCACACCACATAATTCCAATTTCGGTTGAGAATATCTTGATTCGACCTCAGTAAATACTACAGATTCATACCTAACTGGTCTGATGTAACCAGCTTTATCCATCTGAGACAAAACCGCCCCAGCTGCAATCTGACTTGAATCAACTGCTAAATAAATTCTACCAGCATCTTTTCCATAATCCAACTTGTGCAGGACTAAATCCTTACCTACAACATCCTTCAACTTCACAAACGCCTTCTCACACTCTTCATCCCACTCCCAGTCTGCATCCTTTCTCGTTAACCATCTCAATGGAGCTGCCAATGAAGAAAAGTTCTTAATAAACATTCTAACATATACGCAAACGCCTAAAAACCCTCTAACTTCGGTCGTATTCTTGGGTCTTGGCCAGGACTGAATTTTGTTAACTTTCTTCTTGGACATAATCCTACCCTCTCTACATACCACATGGCCTAATATTTCTAAGGCTGGCACACAACATGAAAATTTTGAACCTGAAATAGTTAAACCAGCCTCTTCAATTCAAAATAAGATTCTTTCTAAAGTAATTGCAAACTCCCAAATGAATTTGCGTATCCCGGGATTCTCTTCCAACACCTCATTATTATAGTCAGTTGTTGGTCCCTTAATTCCTCCATCATCTATAAAGATTCCAGCATATTGTGGAATTTCTTCTTGAAGGATCCAAGCCATCTGAGCTTGATAAACTGCAACCGAATTTGATGCTCCTTGGGGTAATCTTGTTAACTGTAAACGTCCAAGTGGCGTATCGAATGTAGTGAGAGGCCTTGAGTCAGGAAGTAACTCTCTCTCATCATATCCACCCATAATATCTCCCAAACCATAACACACTCTCCCTGCAAACGCTTCAACAAACTCCTCTGCACTAGGCGGTATCCCAGCACCCTTTATTGTAACCCTATTTAATTCCCTAAGATCATGAACAACTCTAAGCTTGCCATTCGGTTTCTTGATACAAAATACCAGACTAGAATAACTTGACGTTGATTGCTCATACAGTCCAGTGCGTATACGTTCTCTGACAACTTCAATATAAGCTTCTTTTAATGCAGCCGGAATAGGAATCCGTTTCTGCTGCCATGGTTCATGACATACCACAGGAATCTTGTAAGGCTCCCCATAGGAATGCTTCAACACACCCCTCTCCTCTTCTACAAAAGCAATGGCCTTCTCTCGCTTGACCATCACATCCAACAACAACTTCTTCTCTTCTCCAGACAACCAACCATCAGGTCCAAAATTAACAACACCCAGTCTCTCAAAAGTGATTCTTGACGTCTCAGAAAATTCAGGTGGATTCTTTACCAAGGGACTTTCATAAGGATTTCTTGATAACCATGGTCTTCTCAATGGTGGATTTAATTCAGCAGGTAGCGGTTCATTAATAGGTCGAACTTTATTTGCTACTTTCTTTTATTTGGCTGTGTCCACATCTAAATAAACTTGAGGTAAAAAATTTTCTTTTGTATTGCCATTAAAACTTTCATCAAATGAATCTTCTTCTTCGCCAGAATCGGAATAAGAAAAATTAGAAAAATATTTTATTTCATTTATAAATTTTACCCTTTTCTCCTTTCCCTCGTCTAATTTATAAACAGATTTTCCAACACCTTTGCTTCCCTTATCCAACAGTAAATCACCCGTAAAGAAAGTTGGCAGTTTAACCTCTTGCTGGAGGACTGGAATTGAATTTTCACAAAAATTATTTTTTTGTGTTTTAATTATACCGAGATTTTTTATTGGATTTTGATGTGATATTTTCAGTTTACCCTCTTGCTGGAGGTCCATAATAGAAGGAGATAATTGCAGTTTAACCTCTTGCTGGAGGTCCGGAAATGAATTTTCACAAAAATTATTTTTTTGTGTTTTAATTATACTAAGATTTTTAATCGGGTTTTGATAAGATTTTCGCAGTTTACCCTCTTGCTGGAGGTCCAGAATAGAAGGAGATAATTGAAGTTTAACCTCTTGCTGGAGGTCATAAAACATACCCTTCCAACCTTTATCCAACCTAATTTGGCCCATTTTGCCATTTTCACCATTTTTAAATTTAATAGAAAAACAGGGTAAATCCAACAAACATATAGAAAAGTCCAAAACGTATTTGCACTCCAAAGTAATATTAACAGAAAAAAATTGAGAATCCACTTGAATTATCTCCAAGTGAGCTGACCTATTGCAATCCGTGATCTCATCCTGAGGAGAGATTACAACATTAGAGTGATCAGCCCCAGCTACCCCAAAAAATGAGGGCTTCCATAATAATTTGAATCCTGAATAAATTGAAGACATAACGATAAAAAAAAATTTCAGCCGAGTTTAGGTAGTTTATCCTCATTTTGGAGGAATTAAATTCTTGATATCCCCTGGAGATAATCCATAATTTTTCCCCAAGGGCTTATCCACCAATTCCATAAAACCAAAAAATAAACCCCCATAATTTGTCCTACCATTGGACATAAAAAATAAACAACCCTTTTCCAAAATATGAGTGCATCCAATTTATGCACTCTATTATCAAATGCCACTACACTCTTTATTAGTGCAGGGAAAACCATATCCTCCTTAACAATCTCTCCCTGAGATTGTATCAAATCCACCATATCCATATCTTCATTGCAAACAGTCTCTGCTTCTGAAGACAAAACCTGAGGCAAAAAATCCTCTAAATCTGATTCCAAATCATTCAACACAAAATTATCCCCATCATCCAAAATTTTGTCATTAATGAAAACAATATCTTCATCTTCAAAAATCTCTTCTTTCCCAACAGAATTGTTAACAAAAATAATATCTTCAGGCTGGACAAAATCTTCAGGAATGGCTGATTCCAAAAATTCAACAGAAGCTAATTCTTCTAAACCGCCCTCTTCTATCTCTTGAGCAAGAAAAAGCTCTTTTCCAGAGTCCAAATCAACAGAATTATGAGTATCCAGATGTTCTAAAATGGCCTTCTTTAGAACCTCCATACCAGGAATCCTAGTTTCTCCATCTGGGCAATCCTTCATTAAATTTGCATTAATAAGCACCATCAAAACATCTTTCTTAACCTTTTCCCCCATAGCATCCCAAAAAAAATACTTTGATGCATTATCATGAAATAAAATTTCATACTCCAACAAATAATCCAGAACCACCTGAAATTCAACCATAGACTGATGATACTGATGTAGAGATGTTACACCACCTTTTGATTCCCATTTCCTAGCTATATCCTTTAGATCCTCCAATGAATAAACTTTTGGCCACCTTTTTTCCATTTCCATCTTGAGCTTTCTCCAATCTTGAACTTTATAACCATCCATGGAAATAACCTCCTTTTCCACCTCTCTGTCCAAAATAAAGAACCTAATCTGCTTCACCATATCCAAAGGTAAAGCACCATCAAATGCAGCTGCAGTTTCATACCTATGTAAAAATCCTTCTAAATCATCTCCAGAAAGCTTGGGCCCAACCCAAGATACAATCCTTACTGATGCCCTAACAGGTACACCAGCAGCCAACACAGCAGTTCCACAAGTAGAAGACATCCCAAAACATAAGAAAAGTGTTAAAAACCTTTAAAATACCAAGTCTCTTGCAGGCCAATAACAAAAAAATCCAATTAGAGTTCCAGAAAATAAGCCTCTTGCAGGCTAAGAAGGTTCTTGATCCAAGTAAGTCTTTAAAGAAAGCTAGAGAAATCGAACCCCACGTTGGGCGCCAACTATGGTAAGGTAAACTCTTACAGTCGCCTTGCTGTAAGCAGAATCCGGAGGAGATGTGTGGATTTAGCTGAAAACCCCGTCCTTCCAATAAAAATAACAAAATGGGAATTCTCAATCACTAAGCTAACCAATCTACTTGGATCTGATTGATAAAAATAATGAAACTCTAAAATATTTAACGCTTATTGAGATTTAAAGAAAGTGGCTGTTGAGAAAGAAATACTGATAACAACAATTAAGGTGTACCAGTGAAAGATCTGTAAAGATTGACTTTATGTTTTTATAATAATTTAAATTTTTATGAGACAGCCATAATCAAGTCCCAGTGAGGAAGACCTTTCTAAAGATACCCTGTATGAAGTGTGATTTAAATTGTTGAGTAGTATTTCTAAAATGTTATATATAAAATATAAAGTTATAAGGGTATTACAAATTTATTTAATTTGTTGAGTAATAAAAAATGAGACCGTGGTGGTTAATGATTAAGCTGTATGATGTGTCCCCCCCTCTCAATTTCGAGTTTGAGAGGTGCTTAAGTATTCCTAGTCACGTGCCTAAGTTTTCCCCTCCAGAGCTCTCCCAGAGTCAAAGCGGAGTCCGTACGGAGTCCGTACGGAATTGAAACAGAGTCCGTATGGAGTCTGTCCGGACTTCTGGACTCAATTAGAACCTTAAAAACCATAATAAAAAATCTAGAAAAATTACACATAATAGAGCTACTTCCCCTTTATATTCCAAACTAATTTTCGTAGTCTGCGCAGCTCTAATTACCCCGTGAAAATTCATCAAAGTTAAGTAATTTTCTGAAAACGTAAATATTTCTACAAAACTTTAAAATTCATTTAAAAATATAAGAAAAATAGTAAAAATTCTGGAAAAATTTCCCAAGGTTCTTGAGTGACTTGACTTGATACTAATAATTTTCAGACCGTAAAAATAAGTTTTCTCTGTAAAATAAATTGTTTTTGTGTAGGCATTCGCTTGTGACCAATTTCTTCATATTTAAAACTCAAATAAATTAAATAAAACCCTTTTATATAAAAAAAAAATAATAACGCCAATCTTGCACGCCATAATAACTCCATTTACGTACTTAGGTGCCATACTAAACTTAAGGCTACCACAGCGGGCAGGCCGCTCGACGTCGGAGATGCCACCTGAAGCGGCCCGGCCTCCCTGAAGCCAGAAAACCAATAAAAACCACTAATCTACTTAGAAAAATTAGCTACAACTACTAAAACCTTTAAAACACGGAATTTCACTATAACAACATTGTGACATGAAATATAGAGAAAAATTAGCTCTATCAAATGGTACTAAGCACTTAACCCTAAGACTTAAGGTTAGCCCGTAAAACAGGAAAAACAAAATTAAACAACAATCTTTTATAAATGAAAAATGAGGAAATGACCCCTTAAAACTCAGAATATGAAAAATGTCTACAAGACATAAAATATAGAGAAAAACCAGGGCTATCCAATGATAGTACCCACATACCCGCAGACCCAATATCCACGGAATAAAACCAGAAAAATACCAAATTCCTTAACAGATGTCAATTAAGACATGCACAAACAGCGCCAAATCACACAACAAAGGCACCTGCCAATGTTGGAAGACCACATCCTCCCTCGAATTGAGAATTTCCGCATTCTTTCTTTATCCAACCACCATGTTTAACCTCCTTTCCAAATCTGCCTCTGAAATGGGCTCCTGCCAATACTGCATCAACAATAATTTAATCTGCGCCATAACACCACCTGTTCATCCATACAGAATGTCCTGCAATGTCTGCCACTCCAGAAAGAAGACCTGCCACAGACCTGGTCCACTTTCTTCTACAACAGATTCACCTCCGCCTCAACCTTGACCTTCTTCTGCCAGCACCAAAAGATCTAGGCCATCCATCCTGATACCCAGATTGATCAAAAGGCTCCACCCTTCCCAGAAGAGTGCCACAACCCATAAAGCAACTACTTCCCCCATCCCTGGTCCATCTGATGGTAATGAACATTCATTCCTTCCTTCAACTTTAAAACTGATAACTTCTCAGTTCCTTCCTCTTCTGATAGTGATGATAACAATGTAGGATCCATTGCACCACCAACACCAACGCACTTGCCCACTATCAAGGCCAAGTTCCAACAACACACATCTCAACAGAAACAACTTCTGCTTCACTATTTCCAATCCACTCCTGCAGGGGATCCACAGGACATTGAGAACAGAAGACACCTCATTCACCAGTTCAAGGCTAATTCTGAACACTTCATTTCATCTCTTGATTCACTCTGTAATTCCACTAGTACTTGAGTTTGATTCAGAAAAGAAAAATTGACCACACCCTCTATAGGATGTAACCACAAACAACCCTCAGTTTTAAGTCTTGGGGGACCATCCTCATTTTATAGTCTTGGGGGACTCAAAAACCCTCAGTTTAAAGTCTTGGGGGACTCAATAACCTAAATCATAAACCCAGAACCAGAGATCAACCACATTAAGACACAGAGAAAAAACTAACATTCTGGGGTAATTGTGAATAGAGCAGCCAGCCCATCAATTACCCCCAAACTTGCCTTTGCTAAATTTGGACGCTCCCCCTGTGGATACCCTCCACCAATCTTTCAAAACAACTCCAACAACAAAAACTTTTCCCTCAGTTTTTAGTCTTGGGGGACTTACAACCCTCAGTTTAAAGTCTTGGGGGACTAACACAGTGGTCAGTTTAAAGTCTTGACGGACTACTTCTTGATAAAATCTTGAAACCAGCCAGTTTAAAGTCTTTGAGGACTTATAAATTTTCCAGTTTAGAGTCATAGAGGACTGGCAGAATCTTGCATGAATCTGACCCAGCCAATTTCATGCAATACACACACAGCCAGACCCACGGAGCGTCCACCTTCACTTCATCTTCTACTCATCACTGACAAAATCTTCTCTTATCCTTTTCATCACCTTTCACACCACAAATCATGTCTGGATCCCCTGCTGTTGACTCCTCTACTCTTCCTTGCTTCACTGCTCCAAGGGACTATGCCTGCAAACAGTGCATACACATGTGCAGACCTTGCACATTCACTCTTCCAAATCCAGAATCCAAATTCTACAACAGGGCTTGTGACTCCTGCTATTCCAAAAAAAAGAAATGTGACAGAGATGCCCACTATCCTATTCCTCCACCTTCTCCTTCTCACAAGTACATCTCCAGATCCCCTACCAGGTCTTCAGAACTTGGTCCATCCTCTTCCTCTCTATCTTCAGCTCCTTCCAGAAGATCCAGAAGCTCAGCTTCCCGTACTCTTCCAAAAAGACCAGCCTTAGCTTCTCAAGAAACTGCTTTTATCACTGCTAAATTAGCTCCAAAAGCTTCAAAATCAACCCCTAGGCTTCTAGACCGCGTCCAGGCGGCCCGGCCAACGTCGGGCGGCCCGCCCGCCTCACCAAACAGCGAAAATCAGGGCCAAAACCTCCAAAAACGGCCAGAAAATAGCCAAATTCATCCAGATAACAATAACAACTCAACCCAACTACCTCCTACTGCTCCCAGAGTAATGCAATCCACCCTTCCAAAGTCCAAAAGTACCAAAATTTACCAGATTTCTAAGAGAACTGCCAGAGAGCCCCAAGAAGAAACCAGAACACCACACACTGCTCCACAACAACAACTTTGTCCCCAACTAAGACAAAGAAACTAAACCTCTCCTCTGTCAGCCAACTACTCTTCTGACAGTTCCATCTCTTCAAATTCTCCATCCAGAAAAGAGCAGTCTGCTTCCAAATCCCCCTCTCCTGCTCCATCCTTTAACAACCCTGGTACTCCATCACCAGCACCTCCTCCAGCTCAATCCAACAGAAATAACAAAAACAACAACAACCACAATCTCACTGCTCCAACTAGGCCCCAGGAACCTCATCATCCCAGTTCACCTTCTCAGGATCCTTCAGAGGAAGACCATGAGAATCCATATCTTTCCCTAGTTGATCCACCCACTATGACCATAACAAAATCGTCAGAGATCCAAATCCCAGCTGCTTACAGGTTTGATGAGCTTCCAATCTGTAATTACCAAATTAATTATTCCATTTCTTCAACAAAAATAATTACTGATCCAATTCTTCTTATCTAGTTGGCATCCCTCCTCCTGAATCTATTATTGGAGTTGGCCAAACTCTTGAAACTTCTTAGACCCTGGATTATGGAGACATGAAGAAACACCTAAGCACCATGTGTTCCAATATGCTAAAAGCCTTTGCCCTCCATGGACCCTTGAATGACTTTGAAAAATCCCTGAGAAAGTGCCTACTGGACGACCACTGGAAAATGTCTAGGATCATTAAACACACCCTCCAGCACTCCATTCCTGCCTCTTCTTCTTCCTCCTCTGAACTTCCCTCTAATCCAATCCCTGATCATTAAAATCCCTATAATCTCTCCAGCAGGATGCACTTCAAAGAACACAGTGCTTCCCACAATCCCAAAAAAAAACAAAAATGTCATCACAATCCGGACCAGCCTCCAGAAGCTTCATCATCCAGACAATGAGCTCCTGAAAAAGATTAGAAACATAAAAATAATATAAAACAAGTAATAAAAAAATAATTTCAGAATTTTTTTTTTTTTTTTTTTAAGGCTCTACTGATATACTAAAATAAAAAAAATTAATAAATAAAATGAGAATGAAATAACATAAATGAAATAAAATAAAATATAAAAAATAATACAAATGGTATCCCCCAGCCAATTGATGAGCTGATCCCCTGATACCTTACCCACATCCAAGTGCACCTTGATGTGGATACACAATTAAATCTTTTAAATGATTAACAGAAAACAAAATTCAAAAAATTTAGAAATTCCGAAAATAATAAAAATAATGAAACACAGAAACACATGAAATAAATAATAAATAAAAAATAAGAAAATAGCATTGCCCGGCCAATTGATGAGCCTTTCCCCACCAATGCTTGCCCACATCCAGGTGACCCTGATGTGGTAACACCCTATCTTTTTGATTTTATAATTTTAAACAACCCCCATAAAAAATTCAAAGAAAAAAAGAGAAAAAAGAAAATAATCTAAAACTGCTATCTAGCAAAAACATAACTGAAAAATCAAAGAAAGTCCAGCTCCATAGATGGTCCAATAAGGGAAAGTCCATTCCATAGAAATGATCACTGGGTGGGCTCCCTCCAATAAGTAAAAATGATGGGAGACCACCAGTGATCCACCTCCAATATGAAAGAACCAAAGATAAAGAAGCCAGTCCCAAACCAGTTTAAAGTCATAGCGGACTTAAAACCTGAATAATAAACAACATAACTAGAATTCAACTAGGAAAAACAAAAGACTTGAGACAGACATTCTGGGGTAACTGTTATCCAGAGCAGCCAGCTCATCATTTACCCCCACACTTGCCAAAATAAAATCTAGAAGCCCCCCCTGGGTACCTTCTAACAAATCACAACATTCAACTCAAAAAATCCAAACCAATAAGAGTGAAGAGTCCGGCACTTGAAAACCAAAGCAATTTCCAGTTTAAAGTCATAGAGGACTAAAACCTGTGAAAATAAACCAATACTACGGTTCAACCAAATTAAGAGAAAGGGTTGGAAACAGACAATCTGGGGTAACTGTTGATAGAGCAGCCAGCCCATCAGTCACCCCTACACTTGCCAAGATCAAATCTAGAAGCCCCACCCATGGGTACCTTCTAACAAAAAGGTTCCACACAAAGTTTGCTCTGCAACACCACAAAAATTCCAAAACAAAAAAATGGTCCGTAGTTTATCCTCATTGCGGAGTCAATCTTCTTCATGCCTAGTGCCTCTGGGATAAAACCTCTTCACTTGGTCTGCAGCCACCCTCTTTTTCAAGACTGCACCATCCAACTCTTCCAAAACATAAGAACCTCCAGACACCTGAGATCTGACTCTGTAAGGTCCATTCCATCTGTCAGCAAACATTTTCCCCCACTGACTCTCCAAACTTCTATTATACACCAAAACCAAACAACCAGGTTTTAACGGATTCCTGAGTCTATGAGCTAACTTCTTGTCCTAGTATCTGACTGATTGATTCCTAATCTTCATCATTCTAGAGTTTGCCTTCTCTTGACATTCCTCTCTACATTCCAACTGTTGCATCCTGGCACAGAGCAAATCTTCTGTTGTTTGCACGTCATCCCAATCAATTCCAAGATAAGAGACAGCTTCCAAGTCCACTTGTAGAACGGCTTTCTGACCAAACATTAACTCATAAGGAGAATAGCCAGTTTTCCTCTTCACAGTGACCCTATCAGCAAATAAAACCAAGGGTAAATAATGCCTCCATTTTTCGGCACTATCTCCACACATCTTCACCAAAACATTCTTGATAACTTGATGGCCTCTTTCAACCATTCCTTCAGCTTCAGGATAATAAGGTGTAGCTACTCTAACCCTAGAACCAACACTAGCCACAGCTTCTTTAAATTCAGCACCAAACTCTGGCCCGCCATCAACAGTCACCAACTTCATCAACCCATACCTATAAATCCACTCCTTCTTCAAAAACTCTGCCACATTCTTGGAAGTCAAATTAACCAGAGGCACCGCCTCAACCCAACCAGACAAATCATCCCTAGCAACAATCAAGTATTTATTCCTGTCCTCTTTAATATGGACAGCATCCAGACTGACTCTTCCAAAGACAGTTGATTCACCAGTAGCATGGCCCATCTCTTTAGGTTTCAAGTGACTTCTTCTTTGACATTCTTCACAAGATTGAACCCAACCCTGCACAGCCAACTTCATACCCGGCCACCAAAATCTGTCTGATAATCTTCTATAAGTCTCCCCAAAGCCTCTATGACCAAGATATTCATACAAAGACTTCAAAACCAATTCTTGACCCTTCTTCTGAGTCACCACCACTTGAGGATTAGGATGTCTCCTTCTCATCAACCGCCTTCCTGACACATAAATTCCAGGACTCTTCTTCTTGATTGCCAACCAAGTATCATCATCACAACTATCTGGCCTCTCCAAGGTCAACTGATATTCCACCAAAATAAAATAAAACCCAGATTGACCCCAGGTCTCATCTTCAAAATCCAACAAAACAACATCCAAGGGTACAACTCTGTCATCAAAATCACCAGTGTGAACATGAGCCAATTGAGCAGCCCAACCAGGACACCAATCCTTAAATTTTGGCACGTCCTTCTCTTTCCACTGAACCTTGTGAGAATCCAGTTCACTAACAAAAACACCCTTTTCCAATTTTGAGCTGTCCCAAACAACAACTCCATCTTCATCAACAAAAACATCCTTATCACCAGAATCAAGATCAGATCCAGCCAGTTTAGCCTCTTGGGGGAGGTCAGAACAATCATCCAGTTTAGCCTCATGGGGGAGGAAAGAAAAATCCTCAGCACCCTTTGTGATGGCCTTAATAACTGGAACATCTTTGTCAAACTCTTCAGAATCAGAATCCTCATCTGTAGGTGGCTTCCTTGATAACCCATCAGGCATAGTAAAAGTTTTACCTGGTTTGTGTACCAGGTCAAAAGAAAAATGTTGAATAAACGCCACCCACCTAGTCATTGGAGCATTTGGAAGACTAGGTGTATTGATCATCTGAACCAAAGATTTTGCATCCACCTGCAGCTCAAAATGCTGCCCCCACAAAACCGTCTGTAGCTTCTTTAAAATTTTTGCTACGCCACACAACTCCAACTTAGGTTGAGAATACCTAGATTCCACCTCATTAAACACCACAGACTCATACCTTACTGGCCTGACCCTCCCAGTCTTATCCTCCTGAGACAACACAGCACCAGCAGCAATATAACTTGAGTCCACTTCCAGATAAATCTTTCCAGCACCAACACCATAACCCAACTTGTGAAGAATTATATCTTCACCAACAACCTTTTTCAGCTTCTGAAAAGCCTCTTCACACTCTTCAGTACATTCCCAATCTGCATCTTTTCTGGTCAACCTCCTTAAAGGTGAAGCCAACAAAGAAAAATCCTTAATGAAAATCCTGAAATATACACATACACCCAAAAATCCTCTGACTTCAGTAGTATTTTTAGGCCTTGGCCATGCCTGAATTTTATTAATCATCTTCTTCGCCATAATCCTTCCCTCTTTACAAACCACATGACCCAGAATTTCCAAAGCAGGAACACAAAAACAAAATTTTGACCCTGAAATGGTCAAACCAGCCTCTTCAATCCGGAACAACACTCTCTCTAGAGTTATTGCATATTCCCACACAAACCTCCTTATTCCAGGGTTCTCTGATAACACCTCATTACCATAATCAGTGGATGGTCCTTTAATTCCACCATGATCAATAAAAATACCAGCATGAGTAGGAACCTCATTCTGCAAAATCCAAGCCATCTGTGCTTGATAAACTGCCACTGAATTAGTTGCTCCTTGAGGCAATCTAGTGAGCTGAAATCTTCCCAAAGGAGTCTCAAAAGTTGTGAGAGGCCTTGAATCTGTATGGAGTTCCCTCTCATCATAACCACCCATAATATCACCCAAACCATAACACACCCTTCCAGCAAAAGCTTCAACAAAATCCTCTGCACTTGGCGGCATACCAGCGTCCTTGATAGTGACTCTATTCAAGGCTCTAAGATCATGAACCACCCTCAACTTTCCATTCTGCTTCTTTACACAGAACACCGGACTTGAGTAACTGGATGTTGATTGTTCATATAACCCAGTCCTGACTCTTTCCCTAATAATCTCCACAAAATCCTCTCTGATAGCTGCTGGAATTGGAATAGGTTTGATTTGCCAAGGTTCATGACAAACAACAGGAATCAAGTAAGGTTCCCCATAAAAGTGCTTCAGAACACCCCTTTCCTCCTCAACAAATGCCACCGCTTTTTCCCTTAGTACAATAACGTGCAACAACAACTTCTTTTCTTCCTCAGACAACCACCCATCAGGACCAAAATTAACAACTTTCAATCTTTCCACGGTCACCCTCGCCGTCTCTACAAATTCTGGAGGATTCTTCACCAAAGGAGTACAGTACGGATCTCTTGACAAAGGAGGTCTCTTCAAAGGCGGATTCAAACCCACAGGCATAGGCTCATTGACAGGCCTAATCTTCTGCGCTACCTTCTTATACTTTGCCGCTCCACCTTCAACTTGAGGGATCTTCAGGAAATCTTCACCACCAGACCTGGAACAAAAACCAAGGGTTTCCCCATTGCTCACATGTGTGGCCAAGGTAATGTTTTTGACAGGTGTAGAAGAAACCCTAGCGGTGCACAATTGGGAGGACTTACTTTTAGACCCCAATCTCACCACTCCAAAACTTTTCCTCAATTCCACATCTTCATCCTCACTTCCAACTTCCAAATCTTCAAATCTTGATTCGTCTTCTGAATCACATCTTCTAAAATTGTGCAGTTTATCCTCATGCTGGAGGTCCAAAAATTGATCTTGACAATCATCATGCTTCAAAATTTTCTGCAGTTTAACCTCATGCTGGAGGCCCAAAAATAGATCTTGATGATCTTCACAAAAATATTTTGCATCTTCTTTCTTCATTATCTTCAGATTTTTTTCTTGATTTTCTTGAATTATCTTGAAATTTTTATCTTCTTTTCTTGAGTTTTCTTCTGTCCTTCAAAAATAACCAGGGGTTTCCCCAATGCTCACAGGTGTGGCCCAGGTAATGTTTTTGAAAGGTGTAGAAGAAACCCTAGCGGTGCACAATTGGGAGGACTTACTTTTAGACCCCAATCTGACCGCCCCAAAACTTTTCCGCATATCTTTCAATAAAGATATATAACCAATCTTCTTCTTTAAACTTGAATTAAAAATAATTAAGAATCTTGAGAGAGAACAGAGACTTGATAAAAAACTTGATGAATACTTGCAGAGAAGAAAAACATTAAAAAGAGAAAGTTGAAAATCCACTTGGTATATCTCCAAGGGAGCTAACCTACTACAACCTGGGATTTCCTCATCTCGGGGAGAGGTTGTAGCACTAGGGTGATCAGCCCTCATTACTCTAAAAAAGACAGACTCTCAATAGAGCCTGAGCCGCACCCCAAAAAACCAGAGGCAGCACCCACTTCCTTCCTTCTCCTGCAGCAGTCCATGCACTGGCACATTGAAGATAAACAAGGCCTAGTCTCCCAACCATCCTCTCCAGGGGATGATAACCTCATGTGAAGCCTCCTTTTGTCTTCACCAGTCAACTCCAAACTGATTCCCAAATCAAATTGATAACCAATTCTTGCCTGAAAATCCATCAAGAATGGCCCGCCCAAAACTGCTTTTACATTACCTTTAGCAATGTAAAAATGAACCTTCCCTGAGGCTCCTCCAACATCTAACTTCACAAATTCTGAAGTTCCGACCAATTCAGTGACATGGCCACCGATACCTCTCAAATTCCCACCAATTCCAGTTTTGATGGGAGGCCCATATGAGTTGCCTCAAACAAAGAAATCAGGTTTATCTGAGAACCTGAATCCACCAATGCCCTTGACTCCCTGCCATTCAGAGTGACATTGACATATCCCAGAGGAGCAGAAAAATGAGTTTCCAACCCCTCACCTAACTTTTCAGCAGAATCACAAATGTATTCTACCTCACCAGAAGAAACTCTTCTCCTGGTCAATAACTTCTTTTGCCTATCAGCCAACCCTTGACTGATAGCATACAATTCCCCATAAGATAGGGAAACCTGACCCTGGTTCATCCTATCCAGATCAGAGTCCATAACATTAACTTGACCAGACACTACTGGCCTCTCAAAGTGAGCTCTTTGCTTCACCACCTTGGTCCTAGAAGATTCTTGAGGACCAGCACCTCCCACAGATTTACCATTAACAGGAACCAAACCAGATCCCTCACCAGAACCTCTGACCCCAACAGGCTTTGGCAATGAAGCCAAAGGGACATCCTCCTCAGAGTCAGAATCCACCTCCATTGACATTGGCTCACCATACAGGTCCAATGTACCAAAACTAGGGGGGCCCATGTCAGCCATACCCTTCTGCATCTTGTACAGCTCCTCTTTGCTGTACCTTTTCCTAGCTGCACTTACATTAGGATCACCCTTTGAAGCATTTGGCTTTGGTTGGGCCTGAGAACTGCTCTTAGGCCTACCAACCTTCCCTGCTTCCACATCATAAACACCAGCCAAGCATTCACCACTTTACTGTCCACCACAAGAATACAACTCCAAACCACCAAAAGAAGTAGAAAAAGAGACCTTATTGACATCCTTCCCCTTTCCCTTGACATCCTCATCTACCTTAACAGAAGACTTCCCCTGATCAGGAATCTCCTCAAACCTTGGCCTCCTTTGATTGAGATCACCTCTTCTCCTGACCAAATCAACAAGAGCCTGCCCCTCACTGGGCTTCACAAAAGAACCATCAGGGAACTTAAAAACCCTGCCATCAAACTCCACTTTTCCTTCAGACACATCTCTGTTCAATGCCCAACAATCATTGGACCTGTGCCCCCTCCTACTTCAATAAGAGCAAACCCAAGGATCACTCCTACCAGCCCTTCTTTTAAAGTCTCTTGGCTGAGAAGGTGCCTTATTAACCTTCTTGGCCTCTTGAACAAAAATGTGCAGCTGTTTTGTCAGATCAGCCAGCTGCTCCACCATTGGGTCCCTCTCCTGTTTGGGAACCTGCACCAAATTCTTCTCCTCCTTCTTCTCCCTAACTTCCTCTTCAGCCAAAGCCTCACTGACTTTGCTGACATACTTGGCACACCCCTCATTATAGGTGTCCACAGCCAATAACTTCAAATGGGCCTCAACAGCCTCCTTCACCTTATCCAAGGCAGGCAACTTCTGATCCCCATTAGAAAGAGTTTTCATCAATTCCTTTCTTGACAACTCCTTCAACACATCCATCCTGACATCTCTAGCCAGGGCAGACCAAAAAACATCTTTGGCAGCATTTTCATGTGCCAGCTCCTCCACTTCCACCAAGTATTCCACCACAGGATCAAACTGTAGCAGAAACTTCCTGTAACTATGTAAGTTACCAACACCACCATAAGATTGCCATTCACTGACAACCTTGTTCAAGTCCACCATAGTGAACCTGACACCCCATCTATCCACCATTTCCCTACACAAAAAATTCCAATCCCTCTTCTTGTAGCCAGACATGGCCACAATCTCCTTCTCCACTGACCTATCACCAATGAAGAAGATAATCTGCTTCACCATGTCCAGGTAGGAAGCACCATCCACCCCAGCAGCAGTTTCATACTTCTCTAGAAACCACTTGACATCCTCCCCATTAAACTTGGTACCATCCCAAGTTTTAATCCTCACACACTCCCTAACCATCATAGAAGGAGGACCATCCCCCCCACTGACAGTCACCACAGGAATAGCAGAACCAGAAGCCATTCCTCCTGACCAAAACACCAAAAAGAGCCAACCAAAGAAAACAGAGATGCCAAAGAACTAGCAATTTTGAAAACCCCACGTTGGGCGCCAGAAATGTAGACAATCCTATAGTACTAGCTATAGGCCTTGACCAAGGGAGTTGGAGAAAAACCAGAGAGAAAATCCCCTGTCCCTTTAGAAAAATAGAGTGAGATTTACTTGCTAAAGTAAGTTGGTTCCTGTTTTGCTAAAGACCCCTTTTAAACACACTTGACTGCTTGATGAGCCAAGAAAGTAGTCACCAGATAGACTACCAGACCAAAGAACTGAAATGTAGAACAAAGTCCACACCAGAGACAGCAAAGATACTTGATGTAGGCTGCAAATCCACACCAGAGACAGCAATAATACTTGCTATAGCTTGCAAGACTATAACAGAGAAAACAGTTGCCAAAGTTAAGTTAAATGAAGAACTCACTTGCAACAAACACAGCCAATTGTGGCCAGAAAACAGTGAAAACTGAGTGAGGGACAATGAGATCACCTCCGGATGGTTGTATGATGATTAAGGTTGCCCCAAACTGTCTTATTCACTATTTACACACAGACCACTAACTAAGAGCCCATGCGCACCCACCAATCTGGCGCCTGTACCTGCCAAATTGCATAAAAAACCCTCCTGGAGCGCGCCCCAACCTCCTAAAACAGAGGCGGGCGGGCCGCCCGACGTCGGAGATGCCGCCTGAAGCGGCCCGGCCTCCCTGAAGCCAGAAAACCAATAAAAACCACTAATCTACTTAGAAAAATTAGCTACAACTACTAAAACCTTTAAAACACGGAATTTCACTATAACAACATTGAGACATGAAATATAGAGAAAAATTAGCTCTATCAAATGGTACTAAGCACTTAACCCTAAGACTTAAGGTTAGCCCGTAAAACATGAAAAACAAAATTAAACAAGAATCTTTTATAAATGAAAAATGAGGAAATGACCCCTTAAAACTCAGAATATGAAAAATGTCTACAAGACATAAAATATAGAGAAAAACCAGGGCTATCCAATGATATTACCCACATACCCGCAGACCCAATATCCACGGAATAAAACCAGAAAAATACCAAATTCCTTAACAGATGTCAATTAAGACATGCACAAACAGCGCCAAATCACACAAAAAAGGCCCCTGCCAATGTTGGAAGACCACAACAGCCAGGGATCACTACTCTGTGTCAGTGTTTTACTTGCATCAAGAAGCGGAGTATTAAACAGATGGCTTCTAGTGAATTATGTTTAGAGGGGAATTTTGGAGACCCTCATTTTTTGGGGTGGTAGGGGCTGATCACTCAAATGTTGCAATCTCTCCCCAGGATGTGATCCTGGATTGCAATAGGTCAGCTCACTTGGAGATAAATCAAGTGGATTCTCAATTATTTTCTGTTAATAATACGTTAATTTGTTATTATGTCTTCAAATTTTTGGTTTGTCTCACTTCTCTGTCAAGTATTTCAATTACATTCAAGAATGGATCAAGAGGGGAGATGGGAAATATTATGTTGAATAAAAATTATAATGGTTTATTTTCTGACCTCCAGAAAGAGGGTAAACTGCAATTATTTCATTGAAATTCTATAAAAAATCTTAGTATAATTAAAACACAAAAAAAAAATTTTTTTGATAATTCGATTCCGGTCCTCCAGAAAGAGGATAAACTGCCAACTTTTTTTACCGGTGATTTTATGATGGATAAGGGAATTAAAGGTGTTTGAAAAATTGTTGATAAACTAGATGAGGGAAATGAGAAAAGGGTTAAAATTAAAAATGAAATAAAAATTTTTTCTACTTATATTGATTCTGATTCTGACAAAGAAGTGAATTCCTTTGATGAAATTTCCAATGGTGATACAGAAATAAATATTTTACCTCAAGTTTATGTAGATGTGGAGGCAGAAAAATATAAAAAGGTAGCAAATAAAATCCGACTGATTAATGAACTGCTACCAGCTGAATTAACTCCACCTTTGAGAAGACCAAGGCTATCAAGAGATCCTTATGAATGTCCCTTGGTGAAGAATCTGCCCAAATTTTCTGAAACGTCAAGAATCACTTTTGATAGATTAGGTGTTGTTAATTTTGGACCTGATGGTTGGTTGTCTGGAGAAGAGAAGAAGTTGTTGTTAGATGTGAAGGTCAAGCGAGAGAAGGCCATTGCTTTTGTAGAAGAGGAGAGGGGTGTGCCGAAGCATTCCTATGGGGAGCGTTACAAGATTCCTGTAGTATGTCATGAACCATGGAAGCAAAAACCAATCCCAATTCTGGCTGCATTAAAAGAAGCTTATATCAAAGTTGTCAGAGAACATATTTGCACTGGACTGTATGAGCAATCATCATCAAGTTGTTCTGGTCCGGTATTTTGTATCAAGAAACCAAATAGCAAACTTTGAGTAGTTCATGATCTCAGGGAATCAAATAGGATTACAATAAAGGATGCTGGTATACCACCTAGTGCTGAGGAGTTTGTGGAAGCATTTGCTGGGAGAGTGTTTTATGGTTTAGGAGATATTATTGGGGGATATGATGAGAGAGAGTTGCATCCAGACTCTAGGCCTCTCACTACTTTTGATACACTTCTAGGACAATTACAATTGACAAGATTACCTGAAGGAGCAAAAAATTCAGTTGCTGTTTATCAAGATCAGATGGCTTGGATTATTCAAGATGAAATTCCTCAATATGCTGTAATCTTTATTGATGATGGAGGAATTAAAGGACATTCAACAGATTACAATAATAAAGTGTTGGAGGAGAACCCACGGATACTAAAATTCATCTGGGAGTATGCAATCACTTTAGAGAGGATCTTGTTTAGAATTGAAGAAGCTGGTTTAAATATTTCGGGTTTTAAATTTTCATTTTGTGTGCCAGCTTTAGAGATTTTAGGTCATGTGGTATGTAGAGAGGGTAGGATTATGTCCAAGAAGAAAGTGAATAAAATTCAGTCCTGGCCAAGACCCAAGAATACAACCAAAGTTAGGGTGTTTTTAGGAATATGTGTTTATTTTCAAATGTTTATCAAGGACTTTTCTTAATTGGAAGCTCTATTGAGAAGGTTGACAAGAAAGGATGCAGACTGGGAGTGGGATGAAGAGTGTGAAAGGGTGTTTGAAAGATTGAAGAAGATTGTGGGGAAGGATTTAGTCCTGCACAAGTTAGATTATGGAAAAGATGCTGGTAGGATTTATTTAGCAGTTGACTCAAGTCAGGTTGCTGCTGGGGCAGTCTTGTCTCAGATAGATAAATCTGGTTACATTAGGCCAGTTAGGTATGAATCTGTGGTATTCACCAAAGTCAAATCAAGATATTCTCAGCCGAAATTGGAACTGTGTGGAGTGGCAAAAATTTTAAAGAAACTTCAAAATGTTTTGTGGGGCCAACACTTCAAATTGCAAGTGGATGCAAAATCTTTAATTCAAATGATTAATTCCCCAAGTTTACCAAATGCACCTATGACTAGATGGGTAGCATTCATTCAAAATTTTTCTTTTGACTTAGTTCATAAGCCTGGCAAAACTTTTACTATGTTAGATGGTTTTTCAAGAAGACCACCAACTGAAGATGATTCAGACTCAGAAGAGTTCGATGAAGATATACCTATGATTAAAGCCAGCACTAAAGGAGCTGAAGACTTTCCATAAATCCCCCATGAGGTTAAACTGGCAGGACTATTTTGTTAAGATGATTGTGATGATGACCTCCACCAAGAGGATAAACTGGAAAATTATTTTTATGTTGATAAAATTGATGAAATTGGTGTGAATAAATTTGGTAAAAAAGAGGTAGAAGAAAATGTTGTGTATATAGATGAAGAAGGATTGGTTGATTATGATAGTAGTAGGTTAAGGAAGGGTGTATATGTTGGAGAATTAGAAAATTTGATTAAAAAGGGTGAAGAAGAGAAAGAGGTATTTTTGAATTCAGTTTCTATAAAGTCAAAAGGTTCAGATGAATAAAATTGACATAGCTCGATCAAGAATCAAATTTGTGATCAACGTCTATTGGCTCATTCATGTGCAGGTGATATTGGTGATAGAGAAGTGCCCATTGATATTATATTAATCAATTTTCAAGATGAAGTCTGGGGTCAGACTGGTTTTTATTTGTTGTTGGTAAAATATTTATTGACTTTAGAAAGGCCAGAAGATTGTGAAGATGATGAATGGGTGGCTATAAAAAGGAAGTCATCTATATTTTACTTATCTGGTCAACAATGAATGAAAAGGAGGTATCCAAATCCTCAAGTAGTTTTAACTCAAAAGAAAGGGCAAGAATTAGTTTTAAAGTCACTGCATGAAGATCTTGGGCATAGAGGTGTTGGAGAAACTTTCAGAAGAATTGCTGATCAATTTTGGTGGCCAGGCATGAAGATGGCTGTTAAACAGTGGGTTCAGTCATGCAAAGAATGTCAAAGAAGAATTTATTTAAGGACAAAAGAACCAGGACATGCTACTGGCAAAATTACTCTCTTTGGAAGGGTTAGCTTGGATGCTGTTCATATTAAGGAGGGACAGTATAAATATTTAATTGTAGTCAGAGATGATTTATCTGGTTGGGTAGAGGCAGCGCCTCTTATTAATTTGACTGCCAAAAATTGGAAGAATTTATTATGAAAAATTGGGTGTATCAATATGGAGTTATGAAATTGGTAACGGTAGATGGGGGTCCTGAGTTTGGGACAGAGTTTAGAGAAGCTATATAAAAAGTTGGGTCAAAGGCTAGGGTAGCAACCCCTTATTATCCTGAAGCTGAAGGTATAGTTGAAAGAGGGCATCAAGTTATCAAGGATGCTTTAGTCAAAATGTGTGGGTCAAGTGCAGAAAAGTGGAGGCATTATTTACCTTTAGTTTTATTTGCTGATTGAATTACTACCAAAAAGACAACCAGATTTTTACCCTATGAACTTGTTTTTGGACAGAAAGTAGTTTTACCAGTTGATTTGGAAGCTGAATCATATCTTGGAGTTGATTGGGACATGTTCAAGACTACTGAAGAGTTATTATGTGCAAGAATGATGCAGCTAGAAAAGAAAAAAGGGTACTTAGAAAAGGCATATTCGTGGATGATGAATATCAGAAATCAGTCAGTAAGATATTGGGATGAATGGTTGGAACATTGACTTAGAAAACCTTTGAAAACTGGAGATATGGTTTTGGTGTATAATAGGAGTTTGGAGAGCCAATGGGGTAAGATGTTTTCAGATAGGTGGAATGGACCGTATAAAGTCAAGGAACAAGTATCTGGCGTTTCATATGTTTTGGAAGAATTGGATGGAGTAGTTTTAAAGAAGAGGGTAGTGGCTGATCAAGTCAAACGGTTCTATCCTAGGGGCACCAGGAGTGCTGAAAGTTAACTCCAAAATGAGGGTAAAATATTTCTACAATCTTTTTAAAGGGACTCTGAAGCAAGGATAAACTTCATCATTGATTAAATAAAATTTTGTCAATGTTTAACTCTGGAATGAAAATAAACTACTTTCTTATTAAAAATATTACTGTTTTTTTACTATGGTATGGGAGACGAAACCATTAAAAAAATTTACGACATTTATGAAGACATTTGTTTGAAAATTCTTAAAAATCTTTAAAGTGACAAAAAGTATAGGGAAGATATATGTTGGATTGATAAACTTTTTTTATTGGTAGAAGTTTTCACATGGGATCCTTCTGAGTTAAATATTGGCAAGTTTGGGGGTAATTGATGGGCTGGCTGCTCTATACACAATTACCCCACAATGTTATCAATTTTTCCCTGTTTCTAGTTGAATCCTGGCTTTGTTTTTGATCTATAGGAAGTCTTCTAAGACTATAAACTGGAACAAACAAAGAGACAATGCTCCTACTGCTGAATTCAACATTATTTTTTATTTTTTATTTTGTTATTTCTTTTATTTTAGATTTTTATATAATGAAATATCTTTTTCCTTCATTTTAATTTTTATAATACTATAAATAATGTTAAGGGTGATGCTCACTGGTGGTCTCTAATCATTTTTACAAATTGGAGGGAGCCCACCCAGTGATTATTATCATAAAATTTTATTTTCCTACGTTTTCTTTTATTAATTTTGTATTTTCAATTTCTCAAAATTGTGTAACCACATCAAGTTTCACTTGGATGTGGGTATGATGTCAAGGGTACAGCTCATCAACTGGCCAGGGGGCATCTTTTAAATTTTATTTTACATTTCATAAATTTTATATTTCAAATTTGTTTATCATTTTTTTAAAAATTAAATTTTAAATTTTATTACATAAAATCTTTTATAACCTTTTATTATTTTCATCATTAAAAAAAACTAATAAAAAGTATATAAAAATAAAATATAAATAAATAATTAAAATAAAAATAAAATAAATATATAAACATACAATTATATTTTTTTAAATTTTTTTAAATTTAATTTTCAATTTATCTTTTGGTTTATTTCTTTTATAGTATATTTTATATAGGAAAAAGGGTCAAGTGGAGCTCAAGCAAAATTGGATCCTACTTCAAGATCTGTTAGTCCTCCAAGACTTTAAACTGGCTATTATTCAAGACTTTCTTTAAGGTCTTATTTGTATTCAAGATCTGTTAGTCCACTAAGACTTTAAACTGGATAGTTTTTACGATTTTATTTCAAGAATTTGGTTCCTCATTGGATCTTAGTCCTCTAAGACTTTAAAATGGCTGTATATGATTTTATTTCAAGATATGCTGTTAGTCCTCCAAGACTTTAAAGTGGCTAATTTTCAAGGAAGTTCAAGATTTTATGGATATTTTTGGAGAAAGGTTTAGGATAGAAGTTGGATTTGGTGTCAATCAAAATTTTGGTCCACCATGACCTTAAACTGGTAGTTCAGTAAATGTTTGGTCCACCATGACCTTAAACTGGCAAGTTTATCATTCTTTGGTCCACTATGACCTTAAACTGGATTTTCTATTGATCAAAGATTTGGTCCACCAAGACTTTATACTGGATTACACAAATTATTCAATCCTTGGTCAAGCCTAGGCCTTAATTAAGAAGAATACATGCATTTAAACAATCTTTAGTCCACTAAGACTATAAACTGGCAATCGATTAAATGTTTGGTCCACCAAGACTTAAAACTGGAATGTCAATCTATTTGGTCAACACAATTCAATCTTTTAAATTATCATTGTCTGCCAAGACTTTAAACTGGACGTTAAATCATTGTTGGATTTAGGTGTTATTAAGCTTTAGGAGGATGAAACTTAGGTGTTAATTATGCTAAGAAGGCATAATGGTTTTATTAGGTGAGACTTGTGGCACTTTAACATGGTCTGAAAGATTAAAATTAAATATTGGAAGCCTGGCTAAAATATTTGTTAAAGGTTTCTAAATAGCAAATGGATGAAAATTATGATGAAGGAACTAGAAGTCAGGGTGGTAGTTGTATTTATTATTGATTTTTTTAGAGCCTCAGTGTTAGGCTATTTCGTGTGAAGCTTGGAGGACCTTATGGTGAGATTGGAATCATAGAATTAGGCTCAGTGGGGGGACCTATGAGAATGGAATCAAGAGTATTGGGCTCATTAGGGAAATCCACTCTCTCATGCTGTGACATAGATGGAAGACTGGTATATGGGAGTCTGAAGGGATTCAAACCTTGCTCTCAGTAGTGGAATCACCACAAAATTATTTTTATTATTTTTATTATTATTATTATTATGATTTATATCAAGAGCCAGAGAAGAAGACAAAAAAAAGTTAAATTTATAGAAGACCAGCAAAAGGACAATGATTGAAAATCACCAATAGTAAAATTTCAGAAAAGATGTTTCCTGGATCACTTTTCACATCATTATCAAAGACTATCAACAAATAGGTGAAAATGAATTTATATTGATTAAAAATTGAATTCAAATGAGGACATTCCATATTGGAGGGAGGATGTGGCATTCCACATCTGGGTATTCCACTTAGGTTTTTATTTTAAAGATTATTAGCAATTTTCTGTATTATAAGGCTGGATATTTAGATTTTGGAAAATGATTATTATCATTGGATAGCCCAGATTTTTCTCTATCTTTTATGTCTTGATGATTTCTTATCATATTTTACTGTTTTCTTAGTGTTTTTCTTGATTTAGTGACTTATAGTATTTTTGGTGGATATGGTGTGCTGATGGAATGGCCACTGAGCTCCAGTGCTCCAGTGCGCTCCGGTGCACTATGGTTTGCTCTGGTGATTTTACAGTTCAAAAGTGAAGTGTACTGGAAAAATTCTGTCATTGTGGCAAAGTTTGGTCATAGTGACAAGATAAACACACTGTGGAAAATTTAGCTCACTCTGGCCAAATTATCTCATTATGGCAAAATGAACTCATTATGGAAAAAAGAGCTCATTGTGGAAAAATTTGCTCACAATGGGAAATTCTGATCACCAGTGCAAAGTTTGTTCACTGTAGAAAAGTCTGATCACCAGTGCAAAGTTTGGCTATTGTGGCAAAATTTGGTTAGAATTTATTATGCTTGTTAGATCAATAGTTTATTGTAGATCCTATGCATGTAGGGTATTGTTGGAAAGGTCTGGAGTAGGATAATCAGATAGAAGGGAAATCTTAGTCTTCTAAATGTTTTTTGTCTTTTAGCTTTGATATGGAGAGTTTTTTTGAAAAATTAACAACCATTATTCATATTTTTCTTTTGTCAAGAAAATAATTAATCATTTATAATACCCTTATAGAATAACAATTTTACATAACACTTTAAATATTTTACTCAACAACTCTTAAACATCAACATATAGGGTATCATTAAAAATGTATCAACTCCAGGAACTCATTTATTGTATCTGTTTTCAAAAATTATTGAAATCTAAAAACATTAAATTTTCTTTCTTTTAAAATATTGTTTCTGGTGTAACTTTATTGTTGCATTTCAGTTGTTTTGCACAGAAGAACCGCTCAATCATCCTAACAAGAGTTAATAAGACAGGGTTTCATTCTTTATTATTATCAAGTAGACTTTTAAGCTTATTGATCTAAAAAAACTCACAAATTCATTTAGAGGGACAGGGTTTTCTCTGATTATCCAACTCCTATGGATTCTGCCTACAGCAAGGCAACTGTAAGAGTCTACCTACAGTGCTATAAATTTAATAATATTAAAAATGTGCTTTGAAAGATCAATTTGTCTTAATTAGGACTATTGATTTGGCTACTCAAATGCATAAAAATAACACTTTTCAAATTTGGTGTTTTTTATGCCAGAAATGGCTTCTGTGTACTGGCCACATACTGCCTGCATTTTTCCGTGTGAATAGCTTCATTTTTGGCAAAGTTAGCTTTTTAACACTATAATTACCCCACATTATATGCCCACTGTGAAGAAAAACACTAAAATAGGCAACAGTTACTTATTAAGTGTCCTAGCTTAATTATAGATGCATTGACCCTCTTTATATGCAATAATTTCATTAATAACCACATTCTTGGCACTTTAATTCACTAAAACACTTATATTTGCCTAAATTAGTCAAGGATTTACCGATGAAAGAGCCTGCCAAGGACTGCATGTAGTTACCCCACATCTCACACCCTTTTTTGGGTTTTTTGGTTTCACTGTCAATTTTGGTTATTTTTGAATAGGGATTTTCATAGAATAATGTCATTATTAGCCCCAAAATTTCTACAATTAATCCCCCTTATTATTAAGTATTAATTAGTTTTAATTTCCCCTCTATCGCCTTATATATTAATGTATAATACACATATACTCTCTTTTTTTCTTATTCTTTGTTTTTGATGGATTACCCCCATTACTACAGGATTTTGGTGGGTGATATCTTTCTAATTATGTTACTAGTCACTCTTTTTGGTTCTGAACATTTCTATTGGCTAGAATGAGGCGTCACTAACTGTGTATTGAGCTGGTAAATCATAAGGGGCATTGAGTAAGTAATTGTGTATAAAAGGAGGTTTTTAGTCTTATTTTCTTCATTTTTTATCATTAAAATTTAAACATATAAAAAATACAATTACAATACATATCAATAGTACTTATAATGTCTTTGAATAGTATCTTAATTTATTAAATATATTTTTCTACCAACTATAAAGATTTTAAGCCATATATAATTAGTGAGATTAGAATTACTGAGACACTTATATTGAGTTATATTTTAATACTTATTGGATTTTTACTACAGTATTCATATAGGACCATTAGAATCTTCTAGAAAACTGAACATTAAAGCTAGTTCACGTCTTTTTACTTGACCTCAGCCTGACAGTTTTTTTATTAGTTAGGTTTTTAGTTGTATTTTTCTAGGCTTAAGTTAGGGTCACTTTTTCTTTCTCAGCTTATTTTCCTTTCTTTTCTCATCATTTATGTATTTTTTATGTGTTAATAGCTGTTTTCCATGAGTTGTTGCATAGTTTTGAGGATTTAGAGGTTGTTTGGTTGTTTTTGGGCATTTTTAGGTCTAGAAGTGGCTTCCTGCCTACAGACGGCTCGCCTTCCTCAACGCAACCTTTACTAAGACCAGCGGCCTGCCTGCCTACAAGTGGGAAATTCTCTAGAGATGGTTTTATGCATTTAGATAGCTGAGAGAGATGGATCTAGCTGGGGATCTGGTTAGGGGGTCTGTGTGTGAGATAGTTTAAGCAAGTTAGAAAAGATCATCTACCATCTGGGATATCTGAATCTCTGGCTTCACTCTTTATGTTTTTTTGGCTGGGTTGTAAAAAGGTTAGTTCTTAATTGAGCTCAAATCTTGTCACTGTTTCTCTGGTATAGTCTTGCAAACTATATCAAGTATTATTTCTGTATCTGGTGTGGATTCGAAACCTACATCAAGTATCATTGCTTTCTCTGGCGTGGCCATTGTTCTACATTTCAGTTCTTTGGTCTGGTAGTCTGTCTTGGGACTACTTTCTTGGCTTGTCAAGAAGTTAAGTGTGTTGAATAGAAGCTTTATAAAACAAGACTCAATTTAACTAGAAAGTAAATCTCACTTGTATTTTTCTAAAGGAAAAGGGTTTTTTCTCTGTGGGTTCTCTCCAACTCCCCTGGTTAAGGCCTATAGCTAGTACTATAGGTTTGTCTACAACACTTTTAAAGAATTTACCCCACCCACAAGATTAAGCAAGTCAATACTTTCCAAACTACTAGAAGCTTCATGAAGAGACCTTGAGAATGCCTTCGGAGTATTATGTGCACAGTGGGGAATCATTAAAAACCCATAACCTCTATGGAGGAGAGTGATGAATAAAAGAGATAGGTAAATTTAGGTTCAAGGACAGATGTAGACTGGTACAAGTGTGGACTGTGGACAATAGGGAAAAAAGGAAAAAAAATGCTTACCTGATGAATAAAAAATACAGGTAAATTTAGTTTCAAGGATAGATATGGAATGGGAAAAGTGTGGACTGTGGACAATAGGGACAAAAGGACAAAACTTAATAATAAGGAGATAATTTTTAGATTGATTTGACTAGATAAATACAATAAGATAGCTAAGAAGTAAAAGATGGGTAAGAAAATTGTTGTTGTAGAGCATAAGTACTTTTTTACCAGATAAATAAAAGAGACAGGTAAATTGAGTTTCAAGGACATATTTGGAGTGGGACAAGTGTGGACTGTAGAAAATAGGAACAAAAGGACAAAAACTAATAATAAGTAGATGATTTTTAGATTGAGTTGACTAGAAAAATAAATAATAAGATAGCTAAGAAGTAAAAGATGGATACCAAACACTTGTGTGTATTGGAACCCATATATAATGCTGATATATCATTAAGTTAGGTTGGAGAAATGGGATAATTAACAGAAAAATTAATTAACTCATTATGATCAAAATATAGAATAAAATTGTATAATGATAGTAATTTAACTGAATACACTAGTATAACCTTACAAATATTAACAGAGAGAAATAGTAAATAAAATAATGACATGTTGTATAATATTACACAACATGATCATTGAGTCAAAAACTATGATACATCAATTCATATCTAATATACACAATTTATCAATTCAAGTTGTTGAAATTCATCATGATCATGCCTTTTTTAACAATATATCTCATTATATGCAGAGGAATCAAGATCTACACAACTCAACTATCCACTTCCAACTACAAGAAGATTTAAAAATTGATAACTGGGAAAGTAGGGAAACTGTTAATGAAGAATAATTAAAAATAATTTTATTTAAATAAAAGAAAAACAGAACATGTCTAGTCAAAAAAATTGTAACTTTATTTATATTAAGTCCTATATTTTATTCAATTTAAAAAACGTGAACAAAAATTAATAAAATCCAAAAAAATATTGTTTTAATATTTAAATAAAAAGAAAGTTTAAAAAATTATTTAAAACAGCTTTCTGATTAACAAACATTATTAAAATTAATTCTTAACTTAAAATATTTTTTTGAGAGTCCATTATTGTGCAATTTATTTTATATATATAAGTAGAACATAAAATGGTAGAAATGGGACATTGGCATGCATATTAACATAAAGATTTTACAATTGGGTTGTTATTATATAATCACTGCAGGAAAAATTGTTTTATGATTGCATTTTGGGTGTCAATTTCCCACACTAAAATGGGAAATGGTGCAAAACCCCATGTCATGCACAAAATATGTGACACAAAATCACATACATGTCCAACACTAAATCATGCATGCTTTCTTACCTTCAATAGATTTTTCATGTGACTTACTATGTATCTACATTGCCTATGGTTTCTTCAAAATTAATGTAGATTGTATAATTAATTATCTAAATTTCAGACACGGCCAAAAATTCTGGTTCATGTATGCAATAGCACATAAGAAAATTTGTTATGTTGACTTATTTTAGTTCAAATTTGCCAAGAAACAGGCCTGGTCTGAAACAATTATACATGTGCTCAAAGGAAGTCCACATGGGCTGAAACACCTTTCATTAAATTAGTTGTTAGATTGTATTAAGAGCATCAACTAATTTTGAACTTAACCCCTTCATGTAGCTAACTTCAATTAAGTTTTTCCAAGAAATGAGGTTGAGTTGATTTGAAGTTAGCTAACACCGTGACACATTTTTGTTTTGCCATGTGGAACAATGATTGCGTAACAGTTATGTAATAATTGTTTTATTCACCTGAGGACCTTGAGTAGACCTTAAGACCAAAAATTATTGTGTATCTGTTCCACTATTGTTGTACCATCCTTACACCCCATAGAATAATGTACATGTGTCATAGGGTGTCTACTTTAGCACCTGTGAATACTCTAAAACCACAACACGTGTTAATTTTTCTAGCAGAAAAACTTGAACATCTTGTTTTTTATATAAGAAAAAAAAGTTGAAAGAAATGATTTATTTCAAGGTACCACATCTCTTTAGTGTAATTCAATAACCTGAATAAAATTACTCTATCAAAATTAACTCTCTTATAATCTCATTGACTCTTTTCTGAATCATTCATAAATGGAAGAGAGCCCCTGACCTTGCAATTACAGTATCTCCAAGTACAATGAAAAGAGTTCACATGTTGGACAATGTAAAATCAACAGGCACCTTTTTCTTCAAAACTTTAGTCCCAAAAACTATCTTTTCAAGAAATCCAGAAGAAATTTGGTAGCCAGGAAAAAATGCCTGATTTGAATGTGGAGAGTACTGGTAACATCACATTTTAATATCACATGCAGCTCAAATTATTAATATTTTATAGATTTTTTGCTATTAAATATAGGAAACTCTGACTCCATGAATCATTTTAATGAATGTTTCTTTCTGTTAGTTATATTAGTTTTCAACTTGCATTTTGTCTCAGAACTTTCTCAAAAAGAAATCAACAATGCACTGGTTATTATGAATAATATCCTTGAAAGTGTTTGTGAATCAGCCAAGGCTCCTCAATATTTGAAAAATGTTCCAAAATTTACCCTTGACATCCATACTTCAATCAATCTTAAAGTTGATTCTTCCATTAATCAGATTTCTACCTGCCCTGGATGTTTTAAACTTTATAAGAAGGACCATTATGTTAAAATTTGTGACTATAGAAAAACTTCCCATGATAGGAAATGCAACTCACTCTTATTAGATGAAAAACAATGTCCCCTTCAGAACTACTTAAGGCAAAGCTAAGTAACTTGGATTCAAAAATTTTTTCCGTGTGAAAATATTTCAAATTTGTTAATGGAGTCTTTTAAGCATCAGCCTGATTCTAAAAATTTAAGGTGCATTTGGGATGTATTGGTGTGGTTATTATTTAGGGATTATAATCAGGACTTGTTTCACCAGAGGTTTGGAAATATTTTCTTTGGAATCTATCTTGACTGGTTTAATCCATTAGGCAACAAAATCTCAGGAAAGCACAAGAGTGTTGGTGTGATAATTTTATTTTGCTTATCACTTCCTGCAAGTCATTGTTATCAACTTCAAATTTTCTTTCAGGACTCACTCCCAGCCCAGAAGACCCAAATATTCTTCAAATTAACAGTTCACTGGCTCCAGTTTCTCACAATCTCAATGAAATATGAAACAAAGGAATCAAAATACCAACTCCAACACATCCAGAAGGTCTATTAATTAGAGCTGTTTGATTTCTGGGGTCTGCAATCTCCCTGAATTCCCTATAAAAATTGGTTATGCATCTCATAGTGCAAAAAAGTTTTTCTCCTTTTGTTATCTTTATTCTTTGGACATGCAGGACATAAATTTTGGCAAATGGAAGTTGAGAGCATTTGAAGGTCATAATTATGAGTAAAAAGCTTGGAAAGATGTAAAAACACATGCTGAAAGGAAAAACATAATGAAAAAAACTGGTGTCCATTGGTCAGTTCTGAACCCACTGCCATATTGGAATCTAATGGAATTTACTGTGATCAAGCCAATGCATCTGTTTTCAGGAATTCTAGAATGGAATTCTTGAAAGGTTTGGGGTTTTGATAGTTTTGCTTTGGATTTTCAGAAGGAAAATAAAAAAGATGAAGTGACATTCATTGATGAAACCAATTTTGATGAAGGTGAATATGATGATTTATGAGAACTTGAAAATCAAAAATATAATAATAAAAATTATGATACTAGAATGAATATTAACCTGGATTCACTCCAAGAAGCGCTAAAAAAAATTGATGAAGGGATTGAAGATGTGACAATGAGTGATATAAGTCTCTCCAGTGCATTTTTGCAGAAGATCTTTCAATTATTTTCTCTTTTATATCTCAAACTTTAACTCCTTCATGGCTTAATAGGTAACCATCAAATATTGGAGATGCTTCTGCTGGAAAGATTGGCTTATTAAATTTGATATCACTATACACTATATTTCTCCCATTTTCAATTGTGCAGCTTGACAGGGACTTCCAAAGTGAATTTGTTCTAACCTGGTATCACCTTGCTATGCTAACTGAACTAGCTATCACTTATGAAATCAATGAACAAAAAATTGAGCAATATTTATTTCACTTAACCTCTTACTAATACAATCTTGAGCAATACTATCCAAGCCTAAATCCTACAGCAAATTGTCACATGGCTTTTCATTTACCAAAGCAGCTGAAATTATTTGGACCTGCTAATTTTCTTACCTCTTGGCATTTTGAGCAAATTAATGGAATACTTCAGAGAATACCATCAAATATGAAAAATGGTGAAGTCAAATTTATTCATAATTAATAGTGGTTTTTGTTGAATTTTTTACATGCTAGGTGAGTCCAAGCTGATAATTCTAAAGCAAGTGGCTAGAGAATCCAAATTGGCAACATCGCTAGAATCTGATTATCTCCCCCCTCTTATTCAAAAATCCAGCTACTATTGGTCCAAAAAAATAATTATGCTCACTTTTAGGTGATATGAATGAATATAATAAGGGAAGTAGGTATTTTGATAAGAAAGAGTTGCTTAATTTTAAATTAAATATAAATTTTCCTCCTCCTCTGTACAGCAAGGTTCTGCATGCTCTGCAAAAATCAAATCAAGACAATGATATTATTTATGTTGATAAAAGTAAAGACGATTTTTCAATGAGTTACTAGTTTCACACATGGCCAAAAAATTCCACAGATACACCAAAAATGCTTTTTTTTACACTGACCAAGTTGAAAAGAGTAGTAGCAACATTGAATACAAATACTTGGATAATCAAGACTTAAATTTTTTTGGACTAATTGTACAAATTTTCTAAATTTTGTTACCAGAGAATTCTTCTATCAAGCTTAAAAATAATACTGTTTTTGTGTTCAAAGTTTTGAAAAACTATCATACATTGATAAAAAACAAAACCCATATCCTAAATTTTGAAAAGATCTCAATATTAATGTTTTTTATTCACATCCTAGTCTTGATGAAAAAAAAACAGAAATTTACTGACTTAATAATTCCAGCTGATATCATATCTCATCTGGAAGTGTTCAAGAAAAACTCTTCAAAATTTAATACTGAAAAAAGCCTTATTGCAGTCAAAAATGTTTCAAGGGGCCATTCAGATAGTTTTATTTGATCTGGTCATTTTTAATCCTAGTTTCATCTATTTGAATTAAATCTTTTTCTTATCTGTTGGTTTATTAGTTGGCTATTTTTTGTCTCTATGAAACCAATATATAGAGTTGTGCTTTCACTTATAATGATAATTTTTTAAATGAAAATGTTAAATTTTTAAAATTCTATAATAAATCACTTTATTTATCTCAAATACAAAGAAAATTTCATGAAAAAAGAAAAAGAAAAATAACACAAGAAAAGAAAAAAGCAAAAAAATTGAGTTTTCAGCATCAGGAAAGGAATGGAAGCACTTAACTCAAAATAATCTAATCCCATGCTCAATAATAACATCTCTACATCCAAAATTTCCTCTTCCTTTATCTTAAAGAAAGAAATTTGATTGTGGTTTTCCTTATTGTAGTTTACAAATTTAGACTTTATCTATGGAATTATATTGTCAAAATTATTGACCATGTTAAAAAGCTTTGGATTTTCTGGTTATTTGCAAGGTTTGGGAACTGCTTTACTCTCACATAGATTTTTTGGACTCTAAGTGAAATTTTCTGATTTCTTCTTTTTTTTCAATCCAATCAATTTAAGCTGAGTCCTTTATTGATCTCCACACTGGTGTCATAGGCTGAACAGTGCATACACCAATGTTTATGACAAATTCATCATCTGAGTTTACATACTTTTTCTCAAAGGGATCAATGAACATTTCAGGCACTTCCTGCTTTCTCAAAAAATCTTGACAAGCTGTTTATTTCTGTGAGAAAAGTGAGTTTTTTCATGAAAAACATCATGAAGTACCAACTCACCCTCTTTAAATTTTGACGTGCATATTTCTTTCTTTATTATTTTTCAATTTTCCTTCATTTTTTTGCCTTCCTTGAAATACCTATGCAAAAGCTTGCAATGATGCCAATATATTTCAAGGAGAATTTGATCATCCATTTCTATTTTAGAAGCTTCATTTTCTGCTGCAAGACCAAACAGACTACATGCTAAGCCCCATTTCCAAACACAAATCAAAAATTGGCACATGATTTGATTAACTCTATTGTCCCAATGTTTCTCCCAGTTCATTGTGAAGCAAGTGATTCCCCAGCAATACATTTTAGCATGTATATAGTGGATAGAGTCATTATCAGTTTTTAAATTACCTTCAGCAGCTACTAGACTTCTAGATATAATTTTTTGGTTTGACCAATCACTTGGTAATATTGAAGGTGGCTATTATCAGTGGGTTTTATAGAAGGAGTAGGAAAAGTAAGATAAAAGAAGATAGAGAAAAGGAAGATTAATTTGTAGGTAGTAATTGAATAGTAGGTGTTAATTGGATTTATGGAGAGTAATACAATGATATCTTATGAGTAATAACATTGTAGTGGATTTAATTGATATTTAAAAATTTTGTAAGTTAGTTCTCAATGGGCGGCAATCAATTATTATTATTAGTAGACTTATAGAAACCTTGAAATTTATTAAGATTTATATTAGAATTATGAGAATAACAATAATAGTAATAATTTGTGTGATATCTAAAAATATAATAAAGTATGAGTATAATAAGTGATAGATAAAAGAGAGGAATTACAAGACTTTTTATAGGAATAAATAAATTCTGAGGTGCTTAAAATGTATATACAAAAATGATAGTATGTGAAACAAAAGACCAAAAGAACTAAATTAAAACCTACATGATGAGGGAAAAAAATGAAAAAAATAAACCTGTGAATAGATTAATAACTCTTCCGTATTAAAAACTCTAAACAAGTAATGAATAACTAAATAAGAATGAGGCCATGAGAATTGTGAGAAAAATATCCTAAACAAGTAGTATTGTCACACTGAGGTCAAGAACAAAGAGGTGAACTAGCTTGAATGGTCAGTTGTGTAGAAGATTTTAATGGTCCTATATGAATACTGTAGTACAAATCCAATAAGAAAGCTATAACTCATTATAAGGGTCTCAGAAATTCTAATCTCACTAATTATATATGGCTTAAAATCTTTTAGTTGGTAGAATTTTTTTTTTAATAAATTCAGTTACTATTCAAAGACTTTATAAGTACTATTGATATGTATTGTAATTGTATTGGTTATATGTTTAAATTGTAATGATAAAGAATGTAGAAAACAAGACTAAAAACAACCTCCTTTTATACACCTTGAGTTCCCCAATGGGTCACTTGATTTACCAGTCCAATACACAGTTGATGACGCCTCCCTCAAACTAATAGACATTTCCATCAAAATACCTAGTGACCCATAACATAATTAGAAAATAAACTACCGCCAAAATCCATCAAAATTAAAGAATAAGTGAAAAAGAGAGTAAATGTGTATTATACATCAATATAAAAGACTAAAGAGGGGAAATTAAGGTTAATAAGAGCTTAATAATTAGGTGGATTCACTGTATAAATGATGGGGCAAATCCTGACATTATACTACGTGAAATTCCCATTCAAAAATGACCAAAATTGACTGAGAAACCACCTAGAAACCCAAAAAAGGGTGTGAGATAGGGGGTAACTACATGCAGTCCATGGTAGGTGCTAGCATGCGTAAATCCTTGACTAATTTTAGGCAAATTTATGTGTGGTAGTTAGATAAGGCGCCATGAGTGAGGTTATTAATGAAATTAGTGCATATAAAGAGGGTCAATGCATTATTAATTAAGCTAGGACACTAAATAAGTGCCTGTTGCCTATTTTAGTGTGTTTCCCCACAGCGGGCGTAGAATGTGGGGTAATTATAGTGTGAAAAAGCTAAATTTTCTAAAAATGAAGCTATTCACACAGGAAAAATGCAGGCAGTATGTGGCCAGTACACAGAAGCTGTCGGTCAGTCGTCTAGAAGAGATAAGAAAAGAGGGAAGAAAAGAGAGGAAGACAAGAAGGTAATAGTGATTTGAGAAATAAAAGAAATAATAGTCTAATGAAATTATTTAATTTATTGAAGAGAAAGCAACGACAAGTGATTTGAGAGGTGACACAAGAATTGGGTTTTATTAATATTAATATTATTTCAAGTAAGGGTTCTGCGTGGCAAACACTTTAATTACTATCAGACTTAAGGCAAACTTTTAATTATTATATAGAATTTTTAATTAGATTGTAATACTAATAAAAATAATTATAAACATGATAAAATTATATTTAAATTGTTGAGTGTATAGTAAGTGATGAGCTACAGGGGATTATCCTAGGCCTTTTTATAGGCAATGGGTCCTCTGAAGCGCTACTATATTTGTAAATACAAGAATTATAACAGAATGAAACAAGAATATAAAAGAATAAGTGAAACATAACAATGTAGAGAAAAATATGAAACAAAAAATTAAAAACCCCAATTAAGAATCCAATTTTCCCACAATTAATTCCCAAATCAGTAAGTAAAAATAGTGAATAACTAAACAAGCCTGGGACATAGGGACTATGAGAAAAATAATTCAAAACAGATTGTACAGTCTGATTTAAGGATTTTTAAGTGAAACAAAGAATATTGTTACGCAAAAAAATATGTAATTAATCTCAATTTAGTATAAATTAATTAATTGTTTTTCCTGACACACTAAAGGGTCAAAAGAAGCGTCATTAATTATTTTTTAATATTATATGAAAGGTGTTATTTAATATATAAATTTAAATAATTAATTTAATTATATTATAAGTCAATTTTACACTTATAATTATAATATATGTTTTTAATTAATTAAATATAAATTTATAATTATTAATACATAAAAATGCGCCATTATTTGTAGAATATAAAATATATCATGTTTAATTTGAATGTATAAAAATTTATATAAACAATAAAATTAATATAACACTTATATGTAATAAGATACTTATATAATTTTATTATGCAAAAAAATATTAATTTATATACATTAAATACAATTCTTACGCCCTCTTTCAGGTCTTATAAGTTAACATATCATTTACTGGACTCCTGGAATAGCCTGGCTGACAGAAGCCATTTCTGGCATAAAAAACACCAAATTTAAAAAGTGTTATTTTTATGCATTTAAGTAGCCAAATAAATAGTCCCAAATAAGACAAATTGAACTGTCAAAGCGCATTTTTAATATTCTTAAATCTATAGTGCATATAATCAACTTTTAAGTGAAATAAAGCGCATTTCATGTTTTTTGCATAAAACAATGAAAATAACAGCTTTAAGTATACTTAAAAATTATGTAGCCTTATTATTAAGTTTCTTAAGGTTACCCTAAAGCATTAAAACTTAATATTAAGTACATAAGACTTATAAAAGGTAGATATATGCATGTATATAAGGTGTTATAATGGCATTTTTTGTGTATTATCATAATTTTACATATGTATACTGTTTGTGTACTCTCACTTATTGTTACCATGTATAGTTCATGTGTTTAACATAACTTACAAGTAATCTTTACTCAGTCCTGGGGATATACAGGCTGACACTCTCCCACCCAAAAAAAATAATAAGAAAACGATAAGTTATACATATTCTTTATTTATTTGTAATTTTTCAGGTATTCAGATTAATTCTGTAGCATTAAAGATTATTCTTTAAAGAAATAAAAAATAATAAAATATTATAAGTACTGTTTTTTTAACCCCTCAGCTGGTTGAACAGAAATTTATGTCTGTTTAAATTTTTTAAGACGATAGGATAAATTTGAAATTTCTTTTTCAGGTATCCATTTATCAAATTCATTTGTTTTCCCCTTAAATCTTAATAAATACTCAGTTCCTTTTTCCTTAGTGAGGATTTTTATCTTGATTATTTTTTCAATCTCTGCTTTTTCCACAATTTCATCAGGTTGCTTTTTAGGCTTTCCCCTTCTTTTTGGAAATAAGTCAGGATCATACGCATGGTAAGGTTTCAATAATGAGATAGGGAAAACTGGATGTTTCCTATCATATGGGGCATATAATATGACTTCTACTGCATTATTAACAACCATTTTGCTTACTCCAAAAAGTCCTACAAAGGGATCCTTTAATTTAACATTACCTTGTAAGTTAAAATGTAGTGTTTAAATTAGGACTTCATCTCCTTTTTTGAATTCAAATTCTTTATGAGATTTATCCCACCTTTTCTTTTCATATTCAAATTCATTTTGGATGCTTTCCTCTGCATAATTTCTACACATTTTTTGCATATGAATAAAGGATTTTGTACCAGGGTGTATATATAACCGTGGTTATTTGTTTAAATGATTTAAAATCTGGTGGTAACCATTGTTTCCATCCAGTCTGGAAATATCTTTTGCTCCTTTTAAGGTAGCATGGATATAAGATATACTTTGTAGAGGGTAAATATCATCTATATTGAGTGTATTCAGAGCTCTATAATCACCACATAATCTTGCCTTATCTTTCTCACAAGAGATTAAAACTGGTGAAATAACACAATACTTAGGTTTTGTGTTCAATTTTTCAACAATACCCATTTCTAACAACATTTTAATGTTTTCTAAAAAATGTCTCTCCTTTTTTCAGGAGAAGCTGGGTAAGGTTTCTTTTCTCAAGCTGCCAGGAATATTATCCAGATCACAACTTAAAGAGATTTTCATCTCATGGTCTTTGACCAATCTTAGTTCATTTAAACCATGAGCAATTGCCATAGGAGAAGATTTTATCACACTCAAAATATTGTTTTCTTCAATTTTTGAGAGTTGAGGACTGAAAGAGGCTTTTTTGGATTTCATTTTCCAATTCTACCACTTCAGAGATGGTTCTTCCACCTTGCAGTTGTTCATCTTTAGGAGAAATGGAATAAGCTTAATTTTCATAGAATATCTTGAATTTTCTTTTCCCATTTACACCTATAGTGAAGCAACTATTTGCAGGATCTAGTTTGATGCCAAATTTGGTCAATAAGTCATTTCCAATTATAAACCAATCACTGCAATTATTATTATCCATTACAAAAAATTCACACACTGCTCTTACATATCCATTACTATACTTAAAGAATACGGCAGTTTTGTTTTTGCCAATTGGATTTAAAACTGAACCAAAACCTCTCCAGTTCTTGGTCTGTACAGATTCTAGTTTTTCCTTATACTTAATGTCAAGTTTCATTAATGTATTAATGGAAACTACAGTACCTGCAGCCCCAGTGTCAAGAATGGCATTCATTTCTCTTCCACATATAATAACAGGTGCTCTGATAGGTGTTATTTTTTAAGTATCATGAGATACATCTTTAATTATTTCAGCTTCTTCAATGGAAGTTAAAGATGTATCTGTATGAGGTATAGTATCATTCAGGAAAATAATATCCTGATCTAATACATATATCTAATGTTCATAATCACTTTAAGAAGTGTTACTTTTACAATCCTCACTGGATTCTACATTCTCATCTTCATGATTACTTGGTTCAGAATTTTGTGAGGTTTCAATAACATTAATTCTTTTCTTACATGTGTGACCCTTAACCCAAGGTTCATTACATTTATAACAAGTGTTATTTTCTTGCCTTTTAGGGACAAGGGGAGATGAAGGTTTTTCCTTCTCCACTGGTAACTTACTTGTAGTAGGTTTTACTACTTCAACACTTTGTTTGTAATTATTATACTTGGTTTCATATTTGTGGTTTAATAAATTTTAATTGCATATATTAATGAACCCAGAGGTATCTCTGATGGTTTCAGTTCTATCTACAATAATGTCTCTAACTGATATAGGCAACTTGTATATTATTTTCTCTTTCCACTCATCATAATCCATTTTTGGATCCATAGCTTTCATGATTTTTATTAAATTCATTAAAAAGACCATGGGTTTATCTCCAGCATTTGGATTATATCTGGCTCTTTCATACAATCATTGTTGAGTGATTCTGAATTTTGGGCCACCAAATTGCCTTTCAATTAGTGCCTTCCATTCATTCCAGGAGTAGTTAATTCCCTCACTCAATACAGATTCAAACTATATTAAAGCCACATCTGTAAATAAAGATATTAATTTCGATGTAAATTCTTCATCTGGTAATTTGTATGAAAATTTTAAGCTATCAATTCTGTGAATGAATGATTTCCAATCAGATTTTGAATCCCCATCAAAATAAGGGTACTTATCTATCTTAGGCCAGTTCTTTTGGCTAGTTATTGCTTCCATAACCTGAGGACTATTGAGTAATTCACTTACTTAAGAAAGATTATCATTTATTTTATCTTATACTGATTTTGTATTCTCAGAGCCCATGACACTATGTTCATGTTCAATCATTGGTTTATCATTAGAGTGTTTCATAAAAACTGGTACGCTTTCCACATAAGAGGTATTATCTTTTATTTTATCAGTATTTTTCAAAATGTTAGCTACTTCAATTTCTACTCTTTTTAACCTATCTTTTATTTCAGGTACATGAGTTAAGGTATCATTCACATTTGAAAAAGACAATTTTACAAGTCCCTCTATGGTAGCCATAATATTCTGAGAATTTTCCAATTTATTTTCTAAATTTTTAATCTCAGAGTTTAATCTTTTGTTTTCATTGATTAATTCATTATTTGAATTCTCAATAAGCTTTAACCTATTGGCTGTTGTACTCAATGATTGTGTGAGGTTTCATAATACATTTTCTGTATTATTTTTTGACTCTCTAGAGAATTCTTCCAATTTTTCAATTCTTAATAATAATTTAATAATTATTTTTGATTCCATTGGATTTTATTTTAAAAAATATTTAATTTTTTCTGTTTCTGATTCAGAAGACTCATCCTAAGGTTCAATATTTAATTCATTTGGTTCCATTTTTATATTAAAAGTATTTTCATGGTGGTCAATAAAACTATGTACATTGTCCTCATTTAAAGATAAGTTTAACATATTATTTTCAAATGAATAATTTTTTAAATCCTTATCAATTATATCCAATAACTCTCTATCAATTTTATTTCCTATAATTAATTCATTGTTAGGATTATATAATTGATCCTGAGTAGATGGATGACTTACCAAGGTCTTATTCCACTTCCCCTGCCTCTCCTTGGCTTTCCACTGTAAGGGTGACTTCTGGAGACCTGCTGTTGAGGAGGGTTGTTGTAATTTTGGGCATACCAATCCCATTTCTATTTGCTGATTGTAATTTTTTGGTCCTCCTCCTGGACTGGAGGTGTTGCTATGGAATTGTTTGGTACCACTGTTGGTGGTTGAGCCTTTATTTCTACTAGAGCTTGATTGACTTCTACAAAACCCTGAGCTGCTCTTTTCTCCAGATTGTTTATCTGGTCCACTATCTTTTTTACTATTATTGTAAAGGTTTTCAGTAGAGTGGAGAGGGAGTGAATTTGTTCTTGCAAGGTATTTTTTGTTTTCTTTTTTTATACCTGTTTTAATAGTTTTTTCCTTTCATAAAGAGACATTTGTGGAGTGATGGTGTTTTTGGGGGAATCCAGGCCCTCCATTTGAATGTCCTGTAAAAGGTCTTTTAGCTCTAGGTCTTAAGCTATATGGTTTTGCCTTATTACTCACAACATCATTGTTGTCACACATTTTTATGTGGAATTTAATCAAAGAATTGAAATTTGAGATTTTCAAACTTCAAAAAGGAGTTTTATCAGTATTTATCAATACCACTGATGACAATTTTATTGCTTACTTGTAGGTTTGAAGTGAATTTAGAAGTGCCAAAAGTCAAATATGCTTTTATGTGGTCACTTGATTTAACTGGTCTACAATATGTAGCTGTGTTTGTATATTTAAAAAAGAAAATCTGTCAGTAAGATTATTTTCAAATATTTAATGGATTTTACAAACCATTAAAAAGGGATTAAGAGTCCTGTTAAAAGAAAAAAATTAATCAGTTTAACTGTTTTATTATCTGCAAAGATCACAAATTTAATTGGTCTATTGACAGACTCCCACTAAGAACAATTTTATGTTAAACTAATGGTAAATAATTTTATCTGCAAAGATCACTAATTTAATTGGTCTATTGACAGACCCACTCATAACAATTATATTTTAAATTAGTGGTAAAATTATTGATTCAATATCACAATTTTATTATATAACAGGGCTTCTTTTCCTGAAATCACTATATAAGTGACCCCAACCTGTTGTAATTATCCAAATATTTCTATAGGTATTTTATTTACTTGTAGCCTCTTTTTGAATTTTTTACTTACTGGAAGATAACCAACAGAATCCTTGTAGAAAGGCCCCCAATTATCAGGCTGATGTCAAGCACAAAGAGGTGAAAAAGCTTGAATTTTCAGTTGTCTAGAAGATTTTAATGGTCCTATATGAATACTGTAGTACAAATCCAATAAGAAATCTATAACTCAATATAAGGGTCTCAGTAATTCAAATCTCACTAATTATATATGGCTTACAATCTTTATAGTTGGTATAAAAATAGATTTAATTAATTTAGATACTATTCAAAGACTTTATAAGTACTATTGATATGTAGTGTAATTCTATTGGTTATTTGTTTAAATTGTAATGATAAATATTTTAGAAAACAAGACCCAAAACCTCCTCCTTTTATACACCTTGAGTTCCCCAATGAATCCCTTTATTTACCAGTCCAATACACAGTTAATGAAGCATCCATCCAACTTATAGAAATGTCCATACACATCCCTAGTGACCCATATCATAATTAGAAAAGTAACAACCGCCAAAATCCTGGAATAATTGTTTCACGCACCACGTGACACTCGAGGCAAAAGCAGCTCATCAAATCAATAATACAGAGGTCTAAATCCATACTCAAAGCGCAGAAAGCAATTCTACAAAGCAACTGGAAATTTCTTTGTGTACTCACTATTCAAACGTGCTAGTCTAAACTTTAAATTTAAATTAGTCAATCACTACGCAATATAGGGGGTGGACTTGCTAGCAAGTCCTCAACCTGAACTCAGATGGAACTCAGATGGAACTCAGACTGAACTCATACTGAACCCATACTGAACTCTACTTGAACACCCACCTAAAACTGTTCTGCTGAGTGGTGTTCATCCCTGATTGTATGGTTCCTTTATCAATAGCTCAATGTGTGTTCAATCTATGGTGAGTTTGGGTCCAAGGTTGCAGACTTGCTAGCAAGTCCGCCCCCCATATTGTGTGGTGAATCTCTCAATAGTGTGTTTTAGTCTTTTCCTCAATGAGCAACACACAGTGCAATAGTTAATGTAATAGTCCGCTAAAAGGTTTATTAAGTATCTGTGGGTTATTAAAAAAGGTAGTGAGCATGGACAGGATGGTTAGTGGAGGATTAAAGGGTTAATGGATGTTAGTGAGGAGGCTCCAGGTGTAATGAATTTAATTTTGGTGGTCTGTGGTGTGCGGAATAATGGATGGGTATGAGGTCAATACAAGGAGGAGTAATGGATATAAAAGGGGTTGGATTCTGGTTCAATATTTCTTTAGAATTAAATTATAAAACGTATATATAGTAAATAGTGGTAAATCTTCAGGTTAAATCATTATTATTTTATCTTTCCTTTTTTTTTCTCAGTAATCATTTCTAAATCCTAAATCATTGATTATTGAGTTTCAACCCTTTGTGAGATCTTAAGAATATTAATATTACCTTTAAATTATATTAGAATTCTTATCGAACATACCTCGAAGCAGTAGCTCTTCCTTCAAGTCTTCTTCAAACCACTTCCTTGAACATTTCCTCTGTGCTTGGAAGAGGTTTCTAAACTACTTTCCTTGTCAGCCAGGCTATTACAGGAGTCCAGTAAATGATATGTAACTTATAAAACCTGAAAGAGTGGGTAAGAATTGTATTTAATGAATATAAATTATTATTTTATTGCATAATAAAATTATATAGTATTTTATTATATACAAGTGTTATATTAATTTTATTGGTTATATAAATTTTTATATACATTTAAATTAAACATAATATAATATATTCTACAAATAATGGCACATTTTTATGTTACTTAATAATTATAAATTTATATTTAATTAATTGAAAAAAAAAAACATATATTATAATTATAAGCGTAAAATTGACTTATAATATATTTAAATTAATTATTTAAATTTATATATTAAATAACACCTTTCATATAATACTAAACAATAATTAATGACACTTCTTTTGACCCTTAATTATGTCAGGAAAAACCAATTAAGTAGTTTATACTAAATTGAGATTAATTACATGTTTTGTTGCGTCAAAGTATTTTTTTGTTTCACTTAAAATATCCTTAAATCAGACTGTACCATCTGTTTGGAATTATTTTTCTCATAGTTCCTATGTTCCAATCTTGCTTATTTATTCACTATTTCTACTTACTGTTTTGAGAATTAATGGCGGGAAAATTGGATTCTTAATTGGGGTTTTAATTATTTGTTTCATGTTTTTCTCTACATTGTTATGTTTCATTTACTCTTTGATATATTTGTTTTATTCTATTCAAACTATTGTATTTACAAACATAGTGGCGCTTCAGAGGACCCATTGCTTATAAAAAGGGCCTTGGATAATCCCCTGTAGCATCATCACTTACTATAAACTCAACAATTTAAAAGATAATTTTATCACATTTATTATTATTTTTATTAGTACTACCATCTAATTAAAAATTCTCAATAAAAAATTAAAGGTTGCCTTAAGTCTGATAGGAATTATAGTGTTTGCCCCGCAGAACTCTTACTTAAATATTATTAATATTAAATAAACCCTCAAATTGTTCATCTCTCAACTCACTCGTCGTTGTTTTATTTTAAATAAAATATTTTTATTACTACTTTTATTTTTTCTATTTATCTTTATTATCTTTTCCTATTTGTTTCTCTTCTTTTTTGTCCCTTTTCTTTCCCTCTTCTAGACAACTGACCAACAATTGGGGACCTTTCCAAACGACGACGATGATAGAGCCTGGCGACGAACGACAAAACGCACGGACCACCTAGCAAAAAAAAAACTTTTGCCGCGACTGTGTTTCGAACTTGGGTTCGATTTCTTAGGTTTATAATATATTAATTCTTATATCATTTTGAAGTGATTTTTTGATCACTATAGTAAGTTCACCTTTGCACCTCTCACTCATATTACTATATTTTTACTGCAATAACAGTGATTGTGGCTTAATTGCTGATTCACTGAGTGTAAGTGTTCAATTATTAATTTTTTTTCCTAGTTGACCATTATAAAGTGTTAAATCCTCTTAGTCCTAGAAGAATTGACATTTTTTATTAATACAAATTGAATTATTAATTTAATTTTTTTTTATTAATTATTGTTAATTTTGGTTGACTTAAAAGTACATTGTGCTTAGTCCCAAATATATTGCCATATTTAATATTGGTAATTAATTGGTTGAATTAACTTGATTGTTATTCCCAATTTAACCTTGCAATCCAATTTTTAAATTAATTTTTTATAATTATTACTTTATATTGAAAATTTTTTTTCTATAATTTAAATAATAAATTTTTTTTATTATTATTTGGAGCAATTATTGACTAACTTTTATTATTTTTTTAAAAAAAATAAGAGTAAATTAAGATCTTCCCACTAGTATGTCCAACAATTTGGCAGAAAAAATGGATAACATGCAAGTGGATGAAATAGAAATTGGCTATGATGCTGACACTGTAAGTGCTTCTAAAGTTGGTCACAAAAAATCTTATGCTAACACAAAGAATTCACATACATCAGGATGTAGAAATGACAGGAAATGCAAACAAACCAAACACCCTTCCCCCAGTACCACAGTGTCGGCCGGTCGTCTAGAAGAAGGAGAAGGATAGAAGAAGGAAAGAGAGGAGGAGAAGGAGGAAAGGAGTATGGGTAATAAAACAAATAAAATTTAATAAAATTATTTAATTTATTGAGAGAAAGGCAACGATGAGTGAGCTGAGAAGAGATAACAATTTGGTTTTATAAATATTAATATTATTTAAGTAAGAATTCTGCGCGGCAACCAATATAATTACTATCAGACTTAAAGCAACCTTTAAATTGTTATATAAAATTTTAATTAGAATTTTATTACTAATAAAAAGAATATAAACGTAATATAAAAATTGTATTTAATTTGTTGAGTGTATAATAAGTGATAAGGCCACAGGGGATTATCCAAGGCCCTTTTATAGGCAATGGGTCCTCTGAAGCGCTACTATATCAGTAAATACAATGATTAGAAAGGAATAAAACAAACATATCAAAAGAGTAAATGAAACATAACAATATAGAGAAAAACATGAAACAAATAATTAAAAGCCCAATTAAGAATCCAATTTCCCCGCCATTAATCCCCAAATCAGTAAGTGACAATAGTAAATAACTAAACAAGAGTGGAAACATAGGAACTATGAGAAATATAATTCCCAACAGATGGTACATCCTGATTAGAGGACATTTTAAGTGAAACAAAAAATAATTTGACGCAACAAAACAAGCAATTAATCTCAATTTAGTCCAAATTAATTTATTTGTTTTTTCTAACACAATTAAGGGTCAAAAGAAGCGTCCTTAATAATTGTTTAGTATCATATGAGAGGTATTAGTTAATATATAAATTTAAGTAATTAATTTAAATATATTATAAATCAAATTTACACTTGTAATTATAATATATGTTTTTTAATTAATTAAATATAAATTTATAATTATTAAATACATAAAAATGCGCCCTTATTTGTAGAATATATTATATTATGCTCAATTTAATTGTATATAAAAATATATATAACCAATAAATTTAATGTAACATTTGTATATAATAAAATTCTTATATAATTTCATTATGTAATAAAATATTAAGTTATATTCATTAAATACAAGTCTTACTCACTCTTTAAGGTTTTATAATTTATATATCATTTACTGGACTCCTGGAATAGCCTGGCTGACACTCCCTCACTCTAAAAAAAAACAATAAAAAAAAATGCTAAGATTTTTTCTTTTTGTATTTTTTCAACAGAGCAGGCAGATTTGAAATTTCTTTGCCAGGTATCCATGCATCATGTTCAGATGATTTGTTCTTATATCTCAATAAATATTCAGTACCTCTTTCAGAAGTGATAATTCTATCATTGAGAATTTTATCAATTTCTGCTGTTTCTGTGACTTCCTGAGGGTTCTTCTTAGGTCTTCCTCTTCTTTTTGGAAATAAGTCACTGTTGGAAGTATAAGGTTTAAGCAAAGAAATGGGAAAGACAGGATGTTTCCTATCATATGGAGAATACAATACAACTTCTACTGCATTATCACCAACCATTCTTTTAACAACAAATGGTCCTACAAAAGGATCTTTTAATTTGTGGTTACCTTGTAAATTGAAATGGACAGTAGAGATCAACACTTCATCACCCTTGTTAAATGTGTATTCTTTATGGGATTTATCCCATCTTTTCTTTTCATATTCAAATGCTTTATCAATACAACTCTGAGCATGTTTTCTGCATAGCTGTTGCATTTGCATAAAAGATTTTACACCAGGGTGTAGTTCCAACTTAGGTAATTTATTATTGAGAATCTGAGCAGGAGTGTGTGGGACATAACCTAACCAAAGCTCAAAAGGCTTTTTCTCAGTGACAGAATGAACAGTGCTATTATATGCAAATTCAAGACCAGGCAAAAGAGTGACCCAATCATGAGTAAATCTGTCATTGTCTTTATATTCTAAACCAAAGGCACAATACCTTCTAATCATATCTTCCAGAGTTTGAATCATTCTTTCAGCTAGACCATCAGTCTGAGGATGGTGAGCTGTAGACAATTTTAACTCACAGCCACAAATATCCATCAAAGAGGTCCAAAACTCAGAAGTGAATTTTGGATCCCTATCAGAGATAATGGCTTTTGGAAAACCAATAATATTAAACATGTAAGACCACCATAAGAAAGCTAATTCCTTGGTGGATACATCTTTGTGGGTTGGAATAAATTTGCACATTTTTGTGAATCTATCAACTATTACCCAACAAGAGTTAAAGCTGTCTTTACCTGCAACAGGAAGACCAGTGACAAAATCCATATTAATGATTTGCCAGGGAGCACTAGTTGTTTCAATATGTTGTAATAACCCTGCTCTCTTACCTGTTAACCTTTTAGATTTTTGGCAGGAATCACAAGATTCAACATATAATTTTGTGTCTTCAGACATATTAGCCCACCATGCAGTGTTTTTGATTCTAATCAAAGTTTTTTCAAGATCAAAATGACCAGCTAATATGTCATCATGACAAAGTTTGAGTATAGTTTCTTTCATTGAAGGAGGAATAACAATTACATTGGTAAGCTTCCTTCTATAATAAATATAACCATCTTCAATAGAAAACTTTCCTTTATTTAAAGCACTTTGGTATGTTGCAGGAAGAGTTTTTATTAATGCTTGAATTGAAGCATTCTTAGGATCATTCAAAATAGTAACTAATTTATTTAAGTCAGAATCTTTATCATATGAATCCAGTATTAACTGTAATAACTCTTCTTCCATATCAACTATAAATATACCATGTATATGAACAGTGTCATCCTCAGGTACATAAGCAGGATTGGAGTCATTATTAGGCAGAGGCAATCTGGAGAGCATATAAACATTAGAGTGAACATTTCCAGCTCTGTGGATAATAGTCATCCTTCCTCTGTATTCCTGAACTGCAAGTTGCCACCTGAACATATGTCTGTTAGGTGTTTTGAGGTTTAAGAGAGATTTCACAGCACTACAGTCAGTTACCAACTCAAATTTTTGGTCATCCAAGTAGTAATGAAGTTTCTCAAGAGCCCAAACAACTGCTAAGCACTCCAATTGAGTGGCACCATATTTCAATTCACTATTTCTTAAGGTTCTTGAAATATAACAAATTACAACCTCTGAGGATTTATCATTAATAATTTGCTTTTGGTGAAGGGCAGCACCCAGACCAATAAAGCTAGCATCTGTATAAAGTACAAATAGCTTGTTAAAATCTGGGAGAGCCAATATAGGGGCTGTCATTAAGCAATTTTTCAATGTATTAAAAGCTTTTTGACAGTCATCATTCCAGAGAAAAGCAACATCTTTTCTGGTTAGTTTTGTAAGAGGCAAGGCTATGACCTGATAATTTTTAATATATTGTCTATAATAGCCACACATACCTAAAAAACTTTGGATTTCTCTTACAGAAGTTGGTGCTTTCACATTTTGAATGGCAGCAACTTTATTATGGTCTACACAAATTTGTAAGCCTGACACAACATGGCCAAGGACTTTCAAAGATTGAAAACCAAATTTACACTTTTTTAAAGATAAGGTCATATTGATTTCATCCATTTTTTGGAAAACTCTATTTAAATGAATCATATGTTCATCAAAAGTTTTAGAAAAAACAATAATATCATCAATATAAACCATGAGCCAACCTTCAATAATTTCTTGATGGAAAGTGTTATCCATGACTTTTTGGAAAACTGAAGGAGCATTTTTAGGGCCAAATGGCATCCTAACATACTTATATATTCCCATATGAGTAGCAATAAGCAAAAAATTTTGAGAATTTTTCTCAACTGGAACTTGATGATAACCTTTATTACCATCCAGACAACTAATAAATTTTGCACCTTGCAAGGTAGCATGTATTGAATTAATTCTGGGTAAAGGATAAATATCATCAACAGTATAAGTATTTAAAGCTCTGTAATCCCCACATAATCTAGCTTTATCTTTTTCATATGAAATTAAGACTGGGGAGATGACACAATATTTGGGGGTGACATCCACTTTCTCAATGATATTCATTTTCAATAATGTTTCAATATTATCTTCAATATCTTTTCTTTTTGATGGAGAAGCAGGATATGGTTTTTTCTTAAGGGAAGGAGGAATATCACTCAAATTACAGGATAAGGTAATTTTCATCTCTTCCTGAACAATTCCCAAGACATGAGAACCATGAGCAAAAGCCATAGGGAAAGAGGTAATAGAAGCAACAATAGAATCCTTCTGTTCATTAGTCAAATGATCACCAAAAGAAGCAGTATTTATTTCATGTAATAAATCATCCATTTCAGTTGTTGTTCTACCTTTACATTGGGTCAGTGAGTTACAAGATTTCAACAAATGCCCAGAAGGTTTAGGAGAAGAAATTTTGAATTTTCTTTTCCCATTCATTCCTAAGGTAAAGCAATTATTTGCTGGGTCCAGTTTCACACCAAAAATGGTTAAAATATCATTTCCCATAATAAACCAATTGCTCAAATTATCATTTTTTCATGACAACAAACTCACAAATAGCTCTGACAAAACCACCATTATATTTGAAGAATACAGAGGTTTTGTATTTGCCAATAGGGAATAAGGTAGAACCATACCCTCTCCATTTTTCAGAAGTTATAGGCAATAATTTACTCAAATATTCCTTATCCACTGAAGCCAAAGCTTTTTCAGATACTACACTTCCTCCAGCACCAGAATCAAGAACTACATCAACATTTTTACCATTAATGATAACAGGTGCCTTTAAAGGGGATATAGGAATAGAATTGTTAGTAATATCTTTAATTATCTCAGCATTTTCTACTGAAGATAAATTCAATACACAATCTTCAGATATATTATTTAAATAATGGACATCATGTTCCAGCATTAAAACATCTTTTACAGATTCATTGTCATAGGAGATATTACTTACACAGTCACTGGAAGAATTATTGACATCAAGTTCAATTTCATCAGTGTCTTCATTTTGTTCAACAAGATGAATTTTCTTGTCACAAACATGACCCTTCTGCCACGGTTTGTTACATTTATAACAAGTATTTGTTGCATATTTTTTAGGTGCAACTGGGGCAGAGGGTTTACCAGATTTTTCTGGGAGCTTTACAGAAGGTTTATTTTGATCATTATAAGATTTACTAAGGTAATTCTTTGGTTCAAATCTATGGTTGAGTAGTACTTCATTACAGATATTAATGAAAGAAGAATTTTCCCTTACATGCTCAGTTCTAGCAACAATCAAATCCCTAAGAGAATTTGGTAATTTATACAAGATTTTATCTCTCCAAATATCATAATCCATCTTTGGATCAATGGCTCTAAGGATTTTAGTTATTTTCATCAGAAAAACAATGGGCTTTTCAACAGAGGAGGATACATATCTAGTATTCTCATACAGTCTTTGCTGAGCTAACCTGAATTTTGAACCACCAAACTGATTCTCAATCAAGGATTTCCAATCATTCCATGTATAATGATTGTTATCTAAGAGGACAGATTCATACCACATCAAGGCTACATTGGAAAATAAAGAAATTAGCTTAGAAACAATTTCCTCATCAGGTAGTTTATAAGATCTCTTTAAATTATCAATTCTTTGGATAAAGTGTTGCCAATCAGAGGAAGAATCACCATCAAAGGTAGGATATTGGTCTAACTTAGGCCAATTTTTCTGACTACTGGGATGGTCCATTTTTTGGTTTGAATTATTCATTAGTAATAATTCCTGAAGTTTAGCCAGGTGTTCAGAAATTTCATTATTTACAGAAACAGCTGGTGCATGACCATCACAAGATTTTTTGCTAGTAGCAAAAGATTTTACAGACTCATTGTCAGTTTGTTTAATGGTTGAAATATGAGGAAGAAAGGATGAACTTTGTTCAGGTTTTTTCCCTTTATTTTTATGCAGCTTACTGGCAGAAATCTCATTTAATTCATTATTGATGGTTAAGGTTGAGAACTTTTCCTGTAGGTCAGACACATAGTTTCTTATTCTTGGAATTTCAGACATCTGGTCATTCACTTTTGCAAGAGATAGAACATTTCTGTCCTCAGAAACTGAGTGTTTGGTACTTAGTGCATGGAAGTCATTTTTTAGTTTCTTCAACTCATTTTGTAGAGATTTTATTTCATTTTTGAATGAATAATTTTCCTCAATAAGGGGTTTCAATTCACTCAATGTCTTATGCAGACTGATATTTCTATCTGAGATAGCTCTATGGTCACTTCTTATTTGTTTTTGTTGACTAAGAACAATATTCAAGGTTTCTTTGATTTTTAAATAAGCTGTATCTTGTACAGAAGAACTCACTCTACATTGCAAGTGTAAATTATTTAATCTATCATTTTCATGGATTAACACATCTCTCACATGTTTGTCTTTCACAATATTAAAATCAAGGGTATCTTTCAATATTTCCTCAGAAGTTTTTTCAATTAAGTTATAGATTTCAGGGGGAACAGAATCATTTTTAATTGCAAGAGAAGGATTAATTAAAGATGTAGAAGTTAAATGTAAAGGTTCATCAAATGACAATTTGCTAATTACATCAATAGGGCTACTAGTTACAGGAAGCTGTCTTTTAACAGGTTTAACTGTTCTTTCACCATGTTCAATAATATTACCTGAAGAAGAAGATTTATTAGAAAACATACCCAAGTGACTATCAACCAAATTACTTACCATGGCAGAGGAGGAAACTTCCCCTGGGACTGGGTTTGGGATTGTGCTTGGGCCTTCTTTCTCCTGCTTTGTTGGTAGGGATGAGGAGGTGGATGGAAATTGGGTGTTCTGGATGGGCCAGGCTGATGATGAGGAGGGTGTTGCACATTCTGTTGGTAGTGACTCATTAGATAATCCCATTTCCATTGCTCTACTTCCATAGTATTTGGATTTTGGATGGTTGAGCTGGGTGGCTGTGAAGGTTGAGCCTGAAATTGAAGCTGATTGGGAGGCAATTGAGGAGGGGCCTGGGCCTGAATCTGGTTCCTGAGTTCTTGGACCTGATCCCACAATGTGTCTACCTTTGCTTTGTACGTCATATTTTCTGTCTTCAACTCTTTTATATGACTGGATAGGTTGCTGATTTGTTGTGGCAGAGGAAGCTTTTTTATTTTGAAGCCTTTTGGAAGACCTTCTTGAGGCACTAGAGGCCTTACTTCCTTCTGTGGTACTGGGGGAAGGGGGTTTGGTTTGTTTGCATTTCCTGTCATTTCCACATCCTGCAGTATGTGAATTCTTTGTGTTAACATAAGATTTTTTATGACCAACTTTAGAAGAACTTACAGTGTCAGCATCATAGTCAATTTCTATTTCATCCACTTGCATGTTATCCATTTTTTCTGTCAAATTGTTGGACATACTAGTGGGAAGATTAATATTTTACTTTGTACTTTATAAAAAAAATAATCAAAGTTAGTCAATAATTGCTCCAAATAATATAAAAAAAATTTTTTAATTAATTAAATTATAGAAAAAATAACTTTCAATATAAAGTAATAATTAAAAAATTAATTTTAAAAAAAAAAAAAAAAATGGATTGCAAGTTTAAATTGGGAATAACAAGTTAGTTAATTCAACCAATTAATTACCAATATTAAATATGGCAATATATTGGGACTAAGCACAATGTACTTTTAAGTCAACCAAAATTAACAATAATTAATTAATAAAAAAAAATTAAATTAATAATTCAATTTGTATTAATAATAATGTCAATTCTTCTAGGACTAAGAGGATTTAACACTCTATAATGGTCAACTAGGAAAAAAAAAAAATTTAAAAATTGAACACTTACACTCAGTGAATCAGCAATTAAGCCACAATCACTGTTATTGCAATAAAAATATAGTAATATGAGTGAGAGGCGCAAAGGTGAACTTACTATAGTGATCGAAAAATCACTTCAAAATAATATAAAAATTAATATTATATAAACCTAAGATGTCGAACCCAAGTTCGAAACACAGTCGCGGCAAAAGTTTCGTATTGCTAGGTGGTCCGTGCGTTTTGTCGTTCGTCGCCAGGCTTCGATCGTCGTCGTCGTTTGGAAAGGCCCTCAGTTGTCGGCCGGTCGTCTAGAAGAAGGAGAAGGATAGAAGAAGGAAAGAGAGGAGGAGAAGGAGGAAAGGAGTATGGGTAATAAAACAAATAAAATTTAATAAAATTATTTAATTTATTGAGAGAAAGGCAACGATGAGTGAGCTGAGAAGAGATAACAATTTGGTTTTATAAATATTAATATTATTTAAGTAAGAATTCTGCGCGGCAACCAATATAATTACTATCAGACTTAAAGCAACCTTTAAATTGTTATATAAAATTTTAATTAGAATTTTATTACTAATAAAAAGAATATAAACGTAATATAAAAATTGTATTTAATTTGTTGAGTGTATAATAAGTGATAAGGCCACAGGGGATTATCCAAGGCCCTTTTATAGGCAATGGGTCCTCTGAAGCGCTACTATATCAGTAAATACAATGATTAGAAAGGAATAAAACAAACATATCAAAAGAGTAAATGAAACATAACAATATAGAGAAAAACATGAAACAAATAATTAAAAGCCCAATTAAGAATCCAATTTCCCCGCCATTAATCCCCAAATCAGTAAGTGACAATAGTAAATAACTAAACAAGAGTGGAAACATAGGAACTATGAGAAATATAATTCCCAACAGATGGTACATCCTGATTAGAGGACATTTTAAGTGAAACAAAAAATAATTTGACGCAACAAAACAAGCAATTAATCTCAATTTAGTCCAAATTAATTTATTTGTTTTTTCTAACACAATTAAGGGTCAAAAGAAGCGTCCTTAATAATTGTTTAGTATCATATGAGAGGTATTAGTTAATATATAAATTTAAGTAATTAATTTAAATATATTATAAATCAAATTTACACTTGTAATTATAATATATGTTTTTTAATTAATTAAATATAAATTTATAATTATTAAATACATAAAAATGCGCCCTTATTTGTAGAATATATTATATTATGCTCAATTTAATTGTATATAAAAATATATATAACCAATAAATTTAATGTAACATTTGTATATAATAAAATTCTTATATAATTTCATTATGTAATAAAATATTAAGTTATATTCATTAAATACAAGTCTTACTCACTCTTTAAGGTTTTATAATTTATATATCATTTACTGGACTCCTGGAATAGCCTGGCTGACACACAGAAGGAAGTAAGGCCTCTAGTGCCTCAAGAAGGTCTTCCAAAAGGCTTCAAAATAAAAAAGCTTCCTCTGCCACAACAAATCAGCAACCTATCCAGTCATTTAAAAGAGTTGAAGACAGAAAATATGACGTACAAAGCAAAGGTAGACACCTTGTGGGATCAGGTCCAAGAACTCAGGAACCAGATTCAGGTCCAGGCCCCTCCTCAGTTGCCTCCCAATCAGCCTCAGTTTCAGGCTCAACCTTCACAGCCACCCAGCTCAACCATCCAAAATCCAAATACTATGGAAGTAGAGCAATGGAAATGGGATTATCTAATGAGTCACTACCAAAAGAATGTGCAAAACCCTCCTCATCATCAGCCTGGCCCATCAAGAACACCCAATTTCCATCCACCTCCTCATCCCCACCAACAAGGCAGGAGAAAGAAGGCCCAAGCACAATCCCAAACCCAGTCCCAGGGGAAGTTTCCTCCTCTGCCATGGTAAGTAATTTGTTTGATAGTCACTTGGGTATGTTTTCTAATAAATCTTCTTCTGCAGGTAATATTATTGAACATGGTGAAAGAACAGTTAAACCTGTTAAAAGACAGCTTCCTGTAACTAGTAGCCCTATTGATGTAATTAGCAAATTGTCATTTGATGAACCTTTACATTTAACTTCTACTTCTTTAATTAATCTTCTCTTGCAATTAAAAATGATTTGGCTCCCCCTGAAATCTATTCCTTAATTGAAAAAACTTCTGAGGAAATATTGAAAGATACCCTTGATTATAATATTGTGAAAGACAAACATGTGAGAGATGTATTAATCCATGAAAATGATAGATTAAATAATTTACACTTGCAATGTAAAGTGAGTTCTTCTGTACAAGATAAAGCTTATTTAAAAATCAAAGAAACCTTGAATATTGTTCTTAGTCAACAAAAACAAATAAGAAGTGACCATAGAGCTATCTTAGATAGAAATATCAGTCTAAATAAGACCTTGAGTGAATTGAAGCCCCTTATTGAGGAAAATTATTCATTCAAAAATGAAATAAAATCTCTGAAAAATGAGTTTAAGAAGCTAAAAAATGATTTCCATGCACTAAGTACCAAACACTCAGTTTCTGAAGACAGAAATGTTCTATCTCTTGCAAAAGTAAATAACCAGATGTCTGAAATTCCAAGAATAAGAAACTATGTGTCTGACCTGCAGGAAAAGTTCTCAACCTTAACCATCAATAATGAATTAAATGAGATTTCTGTAAATAAGCTGCATAAAAATAAAGGGAAAAAACCTGAGCAATGTTCATCTTTTCTTCCTCATATTTCAACCATCAAACAAACTGACAATGAGTCTGTAAAATCTTTTGCTACTAGAAAAAAATCTTGTGATGGTCATGCACCAGCTGTTTCTGTAAATAATGAGATTTCTGAACACCTGGCTAAACTTCAGGAATTATTAATAATAAATAATTCAAACCAAAAAGTGGACCATCCCAGTAGTCAGAAAAATTGGCCTAAGTTAGACCAATATCCTACCTTTGATGGTGATTCATCTTCTGATTGGCAACACTTTATCCAAAGAATTGATAATTTAAAGAGATCTTATAGAATACCTGATGAGGAAATTGTTTCTAAGCTAATTTCTTTATTTTCCAATGTAGCCTTGATGTGGTATGAATCTGTCCTTTTAGATAACAATCATTATACATGGAATGATTGGAAATCCTTGATTGAGAATCAGTTTGGTGGTTCAAAATTCAGGTTAGCTCAGCAGAGACTGTATGAGAATTCTAGATATGTATCCTCCTCTGTTGAAAAGCCCATTTTTTTTCTGATGAAAATAACTAAAATCCTTAGAGCAATTGATCCAAAGATGGATTATGATATTTGGAGAGATAAAATCTTGTATAAATTACCAAATTCTCTTAGGGATTTGATTGTTGCTAGAACTGAGCATGTAAGGGAAAATTCTTCTTTCATTAAAATTTGTAATGAAGTACTGCTCAACCATAGATATGAACCAAAGAATTACATTGGTAAATCTTATAATGATCAGAATAAACCTTCTATAAAGCTCCCAGAAAAATCTGGTAAACCCTCTGCCCCAGTTGCACCTAAAAAATATGCAAAAAATACTTGTTATAAATGTAACAAACGGTGGCAGAAGAATCATGTTTGTGACAAGAAAATTCATCGTGTTGAACAAAATGAAGACACTGATGAAGTTGAACTTGATGTCAATAATTTTTCCAGTGACTGTGAAAGTAATATCTCCTATGACAATGAATCTGTTAAAGATATTTTAATGTTGGAACATGATGTCCATTATTTAAATAATATATCTGAAGATTGTGTATTGAATTTATCTTCAGTAGAAAATGCTGAGATAGTTAAAGATATTACTAAAAATTCTATTCCTATATCCCCTTTAAAGGCACCTGTTATCATTAATGGTAAAAATGTTGATGTAGTTCTTGATTCTGGTGCTGGAGGAAGTGTAGTATCTGAAAAAGCTTTGGCTTCAGTGGATAAGGAATATTTGAGTAAATTATTACCTATAACTTCTGAAAAATGGAGAGGGTATGGTTCTACCTTATTTCCTATTGGCAAATACAAAACCTCTGTATTCTTCAAATATAATGGTGGTTTTGTCAGAGCTGTTTGTGAGTTTGTTGTCATGAAAAATGATAATTTAAGCAATTGGTTTATTATGGGAAATGATATTTTAACCATGTTTGGTGTGAAACTGGACCCAGAAAATAATTGCTTTACCTTAGGAATAAATGGGAAAAGGAAATTCAAAATTTCCTCTCCTAGAACTTATGGGAATTTGTTGAAATCTTGTAACTCACTGATCCAGTGTAAAGGTAGAACAACAACTGAAATAAATGATTTATTACATGAAATAAATACTTCTTCTTTTGGTGATCAGTTGACTAGTGAACAAAAGGATTCTATTGTTGCCTCTATTACCTCTTTCCCTATGGCTTTTGCTCATGGTTCTCATGTCTTGGGAATTGTTCAGGAAGAGTTGAAAATTACCTTATCCTGTAATTTGAGTGATATTCCTCCTACCCTTAAGAAAAAACCATATCCTGCTTCTCCATCAAAAAGAAAAGATATTGAAGATAATATTGAAACATTATTGAAAATGAATATCATTGAGAAAGTGGATGTCACCCCCAAATATTGTGTCATCTCCCCAGTCTTGATTTCTTATGAAAAAGATAAAGCTAGATTATGTGGAGATTATAGAGCTTTAAATACTTATACTGTTGATGATATTTATCCTTTACCCAGAGTTTATTCAATACATGCTACCTTGCGAGGTGCAAAATTTATTAGTTGTCTGGATGGTAATAAAGGTTATCATCATGTTCCAGTTGAGAAAAATTCTCAAAATTTTTTGCTTATTGCTACTTATTTGGGAATATATAAGTATGTTAGGATGCCATTTGGTCCTAAAAATGCTCCTTCAGTTTTCCAGAAAGTTATGGATAACACTTTCTATCAAGAAATTATTGAAGGTTGGCTCATGGTTTATATTGATGATATTATTGTTTTTTCTAAAACTTTTGATGAACATATGATTCACTTAAATAGAATTTTCCAAAAAATGGATGAAATCAATATGACCTTATCTTTAAAAAAGTGTAAATTTGGTTTTCAATCTTTGAAAGTCCTTGGCCATGTTGTGTCAGGCTTACAAATTTGTGTAGACCATAATAAAGTTGCTGCCATTCAAAATGTGAAAGCACCAACTTCTGTAAGAGAAATCCAAAGTTTTTTGGGTATGTGTGGCTATTATAGACAATATATTAAAAATTATCAGGTCATAGCCTTGCCTCTTACAAAACTGACCAGAAAAGATGTTGCTTTTCTCTGGAATAATGACTGTCAAAAAGCTTTTGATACATTAAAAAGTTGCTTAATGACAGCCCCTATATTGGCTCTTCCAGATTTTAACAAGCCATTTGTCCTTTATACAGATGCTAGCTTTATTGGTCTGGGTGCTGCCCTTCACCAAGAGCAAATTATTAATGATAAATCCTCAGAGGTTGTAATTTGTTATATTTCAAGAACCTTAAGAAATAGTGAATTGAAATATGGTGCCACTCAATTAGAGTGCTTAGCAGTTGTTTGGGCTCTTGAGAAACTTCATTACTATTTAGATGACCAAAAATTTGAGTTGGTAACTGACTATAGTGCTGTGAAGTCTCTCTTAAACCTAAAGACACCTAACAGACATATGTTCAGGTGGCAAGTTGCTGTTCAAGAATAAAGAGAAAGGATGACAATTATCCATAGAGCTGGAAATGTTCACTATAATGTTGATATGCTCTCCAGATTGCCTCTGCCAAATAATAACTCAAATCCTGGTTATGTACCTGAAGATGATACTGTTCATATCCATGGTATATTTATAGTTGATATGGAAGAAGAGTTATTACAGTTAATACTGGATTCATATGATAAAGATTCTGATTTAAATAAATTGGTTACTATCTTAAATGATCCTAAGAATGCTTCAATTCAAGCATTAATAAAAACTCTTCCTGCAAAGTACCAAAATGCTTTAAATAAAGGAAAGTTCTCTATTGAAGATGGTTATATATATTATAGAAGGAAGCTTAACAATGTAATTGTTATTCCTCCTTCAATGAAAGAAACTATCCTCAAACTTTGTCATGATGACATATTAGCTGGTCATTTTTATCTTGAAAAAACATTGATTAGAATCAAAAACACTGCATGGTGGGCTAATATGTCTGAAGACACAATGTTATATGTTGAATCTTGTGATTCCTGCCAAAAATCTAAAAGGTTAACAGGTAAGAGAACAGGGTTATTACAACATATTGAAGCACCTAGTGCTCCCTGGCAAATCATTAATATGGATTTTGTCACTAGTCTTCCTGTTGCAGGTAAAGACAGCTTTAACTCTTGTTGGGTAATAGTGGATAGATTCACAAAAATGTGCAAATTTATTCGAACCCACAAAGATGTATCCACCAAAGAATTAGCTTTCTTATGGTGGTCTTACATGTTTAATATTGTTGGTTTTCCAAAAGCCATTATCTCTGATAGGGATCCAAAATTCACTTCTGAGTTTTGGACCTCTTTGATGGATATTTGTGGCTGTGAGTTAAAATTGTCCACAGCTCACCATCCTCAGACTGATGGTCTAGCTGAAAGAATGATTCAAACTCTGGAAGATATGATTAGAAGGTATTGTGCCTTTGGTTTAGAATATAAAGACAATGACAGATTTACTCATGATTGGGTCACTCTTTTGCCTGGTCTTGAATTTGCATATAATAGCACTGTTCATTATGTCACTGAGAAAAAGCCTTTTGAGCTTTGGTTAGGTTATGTCCCAAACACTCCTGCTCAGATTCTCAATAATAAATTACCTAAGTTGGAACTACACCCTGGTGTAAAATCTTTTATTCAAATGCAACAGCTATGCAGAAAACATGCTCAGAGTTGTATTGATAAAGCATTTGAATATGAAAAGAAAAGATGGGATAAATCCCATAAAGAATACACATTTAACAAGGGTGATGAAGTGTTGATCTCTATTGTCCATTTCAATTCACAAGGTAACCACAAACTAAAAGATTCTTTTGTAGGACCATATGTTGTTAAAAGAATGGTTGGTGATAATGCAGTAGAAGTTGTATTGTATTCTCCATATGATAGGAAACATCCTGTCTTTCCCATTTCTTTGCTTTAACCTTATACTTCCAACAGTGACTTATTTCCAAAAAGAAGAGGAAGACCTAAGAAGAACCCTCAGGAAGTCACAGAAACAGCAGAAATTGATAAAATTCTCAATGATAGAATTATCACTTCTGAGAGAGGTACTGAATATTTATTGAGATATAAGAACAAATCATCTGAACATGATGCATGGATACCTGGCAAGGAAATTTCAAATCTTCCTACTCTGTTGAAAAAATACAAAAAGAAAAAATCTTAGCATTTTTTTTATTGTTTTTTTAGAGTGAGGGAGTGTCAGCCAGGCTATTTCATGAGTCCAGTAAGTGATATGTAACTTATAAAAGCTGAAATTGTGGGTAAGAATTGTATTTAATGAATATAAATTATTATTTTATTGCATAATAAAATTATATAGTATTTTATTATATACAAGTGTTATATTAATTTTATTGGTTATATAAATTTTTATATACATTTAAATTAAACATAATATAATATATTCTACAAATAATGGCACATTTTTATGTTACTTAATAATTATAAATTTATATTTAATTAATTGAAAAAAAAACATATATTATAATTATAAGCGTAAAATTGACTTATAATATATTTAAATTAATTATTTAAATTTATATATTAAATAACACCTTTCATATAATACTAAAAAATAATTAATGACGCTTCTTTGGACCCTTAATTATGTCAGGAAAAATCAATTAAGTAATTTATACTAAATTGAGATTAATTACATGTTTTGTTGCGTCAAAGTATTTTTTTTTTCACTTAAAATATCCTTAAATCAGACTGTACCATCTGTTTGGAATTATTTTTCTCATAGTTCCTATGTTCCAATCTTGTTTAGTTATTCACTATTTTTACTTACTGATTTGAGAATTAATGGCGGGAAAATTGGATTCTTAATTGGGGTTTTAATTATTTGTTTCATGTTTTTCTCTACATTGTTATGTTTCATTTACTCTTTGATATATTTGTTTTATTCTATTCTAACTATTGTATTTACAAACATAGTGGCGCTTCAGAGGACCCATTGCCTATAAAAAGGGCCTTGGATAATCCCCTGTAGCATCATCACTTACTATACACTCAACAATTTAAAAGATAATTTTATCACGTTTATTATTATTTTTATTAGTACTACCATCTAATTAAAAATTCTCAATAACAAATTAAAGGTTTCCTTAAGTCTGATAGGAATTATAGTGTTTTCCGCGCAGAACTCTTACTTAAATAATATTAATATTAAATAAACCCTCAAATTGTTCATCTCTCAACTCACTCGTCGTTGTTTTATTTTAAGTAAAATATTTTTATTACTACTTTTATTTTTTCTATTTACCTTTAGTATCTTTTCCTATTTTTTTTCTCTTCTTTTTTGTCCCTTTTCTTTCCCTCTTCTAGACAACTGACCGACATTCCTCATCTCACTTCCAGGAACACCCTTGACCTTGTGCGTAGGTCATCCGGTGACAAGTAGGGAAAATCCATCAAAATTAGTGAATAAGTAAAAAAGAGAGTAAATGTGTATTATACATCAATATAAAAGACTAAAGAGAAACAATTTAGGTTAATAAGATTTTAATAATAAGGGAGATTCACTGTAGAAATAATGGAGCTAATTCTGACAATATACTACGTGAATTTCCCATTCAAAAATGACCAAAATTGACTGAGAAACCACCTAGAAACCCAAAAAAGGGTGTCAGATAGGGGGTAACTACATGCAGTCCATGGCAGGCGCTAGCACGGGTAAATCCTTGACTAATTTTAGGCGAATTTAAGTGTGGTAGTGAAATAAGGTGCCAAGAGTGAGATTATTAATGAAATTAGTGCATATAAAGAGGGTCAATGCATTATTAATTAAGCTAGGACACTAAATAAGTGCCTGCTGCCTATTTTAGCATGTTTCCCCACAGTGGGCGTAGAAATTGGGGGAAATTATAGTGTGAAATAGCTAAATTTGCTAAAAATGAAGCTATTCACACAGGAAAAATGCAGGCAGAATGTGGCCGCCATTTCTGGCATAAAAAACACCAAATTTAAAAAGTGTTATTTTTATGCATCTAAGTAGCCAAATCAATATTCCTAAATGAGAAAAATTGAACTGTCAAAGAGTATTTTAAATATTCTTAAATTTATAGCGCATATAATCAACTTTTAATTGAAATAAAGTGCATTTCTTGTTTTTTGCATAAAACAATAAAAATAACAGCTTTAAGTGTACTTAAAAATTATTTAGCCTTATATTTAAGGTTCTTAAGGTTACCCTAACATACTCCAACTTAATATTAAGTACATAAGACTTATAAAAGGTGGATATATGCGTGTATATAAGGTGTTATAATGGCATTTTTTGTGTATTATCATAACTTTACTTATGTATACTGTTTGTGTACTCTCATTTATTGTTCCCATCTATAGTTCATGTGTTTAAAATAACTTATAAGTAATTTTTACTGAGTCCTGGGGATATATAGGCTGACAAGTTTACTAATATGTAAAGGTTTTAATTTAAAACAACTAGAATTATTTTCATGTAAAATTTTTATAACCAATTTAGTTCAATTATAAAGAGAAGTTAATTAATTTTTAAAACTACTTTCAGTAATTAACTTAATTGAAACAAGTAATTAATTTAATTGTAAATTATTTAAAGTGAGAATTCAATATTATTATATTAAATATGTATTTTAAATTACTTACTCATTCTATTGACTCAATTAAGGGTCAAAAAGCGCCCAATATTTATGTATAAAATTATATGATGAGTTGAACTTAATATCTAAGTTATATAAAATAAATTGTAATTCCATTATAAGTTAAATATAATTAAGCTTTTAATATTATAATTAAATTATTTTTTTAGAAATATTAAATACATATCATGTTTTTATAGAATATAATATTAATCTATGTAATAAAACTTATTTAATAATAAAATTAAATATGGTAATTATTTATTCATAAAACATTTATAATTTTATTATAAAATAAATTATTGTAACTACATAGTGTTTTTACCTTACATGATTTCAGTAATTTATTATATGAATTATAATGCTCCTGAGATAGCTTGGCTGACACTCCCTCACTCTAAAAAAACAATTAAAAAATTTTAAGATTTTTTCCATCTTTAATTTTTTAACACAGTAGTAAGATTTGTAATTTCTTTTCCAGGTATCCATGCATCATGTTCAGATGACTTGTTTTTACATCTCAATAAATATTTAATACCTCTTTCAGAAGTGATAATTCTATCATTAAGAATTTTATCAATTTCTGCAGTTTCTGTGACTTCCTGAGGGTTTTTCTTAGGTCTTCCCCTTCTTTTGTGAAATAAGTCACTGTTTGAAGTATAAGGTTTAAGCAAGGAAATGGGAAAAACAGGAGGTTTCCTGTCATAAGGAGAATACAATACAACTTCTACTGCATTATCTCCAACCATTCTTTTAACAACAAATGGTCCTACAAAAGGATCTTTTAATTTGTTATTGCCTTGTAAACTAAAATGGACAGTAGATATCAACACTTCATCCCCCTTGTTAAATGTGTATTCTTTATGGGATTTATCCCATCTTTTCTTTTCATATTCAAATGCTTCATCAATACAGCTTTGAGCATGTTTTCTGCATAACTGTTGCATTTGCATAAAAGATTTCACACCAGGGTGTAGTTCCAACTTAGGTATTTTATTATTGAGGATTTAAGCAAGAGTATTTCAGACATAACCTAACCAAAGCTCAAAAGGCTTTCTCTCAGTGACAGAATGAACAGTGCTATTATATGCAAATTCAAGACCAGGCAATAGAGTGACCCAGTCATGAGTAAATCTGTCATTGTCTTTATATTCTAATCCAAAGGCACAATACCTTCATATTATATCTTCCAGAGTTTGAATCATTCTTCAGCTAGACAATCAGTCTGAAGATGGTGAGCTTTAGACAACTTCAACTCACAGCCACAAATATACATCAAAGAGGTACAAAACTCAGATGTAAATTTTGGATCTCTATCAGAGATAATGGCTTTTGGAAATCCAACAATATTAAACATGTAAGACCACCATAAGAAAGATTATTCTTTGGTGGATACATCCTTGTGGGTTGGAATGAGTTTGCACATTTTTGTGAATCTATCCACTATTACCCAAAAAGAGTTATAATTGTCTTTACCTGCTACAGGAAGACCAGTGACAAAATCCATGTTAATTATTTGCCAAGGAGCATTAAGTGCTTAAATATGTTGTAGCAATCCTGCTCTCTTACCTGTCAGTCTCTTAGATTTCTGGCAGGAATCACAAGATTCAACATATAATTTTGTATCTTCAGACATATTAGCCCAAAAAGCCGTATTTTTGATTCTAATCAATGTTTTTTCAAGATCAAAATGACCAGCTAATATGTCATCATGACAAAGCTTTAAGATGGTTTCTTTCATAGAAGGAGGAATAACAATTACATTAGTAAGCTTTCTTCTATAATAAATATAACCATCTTCAATAGAAAACTTTCCTTTAATAAAAGCATTTTGATACTTTTGAGGAAGAGTTTTAATTAATTCCTGAATTGAAGCATTCTTAGGATCATTCAAGATATTAACTAATTTATTCAAATCAGCATCTTTATCATATGAATCCAGAATTAATTGTAATAACTCCTCTTCCATATCCACTATAAATATATCATGGATATGAACAGTATCATCTTCAGGTACATAGGCAGGATTGGAGTCATTATTTGGCAGAGGTAATCTGGACAGCATATCAACATTGGAGTGAACATTTCCAGCCTTATGGATAATTGTCATTCTACCTCTGTACTCATGAACAGCAAGTTGTCACCTAAACATATGTCTATTAGGTGTTTTTAGGTTTAAAATGGACTTCACAGCACCACCATAAGAGTCAACAACATTGTAGACCAGATAAAAAATCTGGAGAAAAGGGCAGCACAGGGTTTTGTAGGAGTCAACCTGGCTCTAGCGGATATAAAGGCTCAACCACAAACAGTGGCACCAAACAATTCCATAGCAACACCTCCAGTCCAAGAGGAGGACCAAAAATTACAGTCAGCAAATGGAAGTGGGATTGGTATGCCCAAAATTACAACAACCCTCCTCAACAGCAGGGCTCCAGCAGTCACCCTTACTGGGGGAAGGCAAGGAGAGGCAGGGGAAGTGGGATAAGACCTTGGTAAGTCATCCATCTTCTCATGATCAATTGTATCACTCTAACAATGAATCACTTATAGGTAATGAGTTTGATAAGGAATTGTTAGATATAATTGATGAGGATCAAAAGAATTATTCATTTGATAATAATATGTTAAACTTGTCTTTAAATGAGGACAATGTAAATAGTTTTCTTGATCACCAGGATAATGCTATAAAATTGGAACCAAATGAATTAAATCTTGAACCTGATGATGAGTCTTTTGAGTTAGAAACAGAAAAAATTGAATATTTTTTAAAAGAAAACCCAATGGAATTAAAGATAATAAGTAAATTATTATTAAGAATTGAAAAATTGGAAGAGTTCTCTAAAGAGTCAAACAATAATACAGAAAGTGTATTATTAACACTCACACAATCATTGAGTACAACAGCCAATAGGTTAAAAATTATTGAGAATTGAAATAATGAATTAACAAATAAAAATAAAATATTGAACTCTGAGATTAGAAATTTAGAAAGTAAATTAGAACACTCTCAGAATATTATGGCTACCATAGTGAAATGTGTAAAATTGTCTTTTTCAAATGTGAATGATACCTTAACTCATGTACCCGTAATAAAAGATAGGCTACAAAGAGGAGAAATTGAAGTAGCTAACATTTTGAAAAATACTGATAAAATAAAAGATACTACCTCTTATGTGGAAAGAGTATGAGTTTTTATGAAATACTCTGATGATAAACAAATGATTGAACATGAACATAGTGTCATGGGCTCTGAGAATATGAAATCAGTAAAAGATAAAATAAATGATCATCTTTCTAAATTAAGTGAATTAGTCAATATTCCTCAGGTTAGGGAAGCAAAAACTAGCTAAAAGAACTGGCCTAAGTTAGAACAGTACCCTTCTTATGATGGGGATTAAAAATCTGATTGGCAACAATTCATTCAAAAAATTGATAACTTAAAGTTTTCATACAAATTACCTGATGAAGAAATTACATCAGAATTAATATCTTTATTTAAAGATGTGGCCTTATTATGGTTTGAATATGTATTGAGTGAGGGAATTAACTACTCCTGGAATGAATGGAAGGCACTAATTGAAAGGCAATTTGGTGGCCCAAAATTCAGAATCACTCAACAAAGATTGTATGAAAGAGCCAAATATAATCCAAATGCTGGAGATAAAACCATGGTCTTTTTAATGAATTTAATAAAAATCATGAAAGCAATGGATCCAAAAATGAATTATGATGAGTGGAAAGAAAAAATAATATATAAATTGCCTATATTAGTTAGAGACATTATTGTAGCTAAAACTGAAGCCATCAGAGATACCTCTGGGTTCATTAATGTATGCAATGAAATATTATTAAAACACAAATATGGAACCAAGTATAATAATTACAGACAAAGTGTTGACATAGTAAAACCTACTACAAGTAAGTTACCAGTGGAGAAGAAAAAACCTTCAGCTCCCCTTGTCCCTAAAAGACAAGAAAATAACACTTGTTATAAATGTAATGAACCTTGAGTTAAGGGTCACATTTTGTAGACAATCCTATAGTACTAGATATAGGCCTTGACCAAGGGAGTTGGAGAAAACCCAGAGAGAAAATCCCCTGTCCCTTTAGAAAAAAAGAGTGAGATTTACTTGCTAAAGTAAGTTGGTTCCTGTTTTGCTAAAGCTCCTTTTCAACACACTTGACTGCTTGATGAGCCAAGAAAGTAGTCACCAGATAGACTACCAGAAAAAAGAACTGAAATGTAGAACAAAGTCCACACCAGAGACAGCAAAGATAGTTGATGTAGGCTGCAAATCCACACCAGAGACAGCAATAATACTTGCTATAGCTTGCAAGACTATAACAGAGAAAACAGTTGCCAAAGTTAAGTTAAATGAAGAACTCACTTGCAACAAACACAGCCAATTGTGGCCAGAAAACAGTGAAAACTGAGTGAGGAACAATGATATCACCTCCAGATGGTTGTATGATGATTAAGGTTGCCCCAAACTGTCTTATTCACTATGTACAAACAGACCACTAACTAAGAGCCCTTGCGCACCCACCAATCTGGCTCCTGTACCCCCCAAATTGCATAAAAAACCCTCCTGGAGCGCTCCCCAACCTCCTAAAACAGAGGCAGGCAGGCCGCCCGACGTCGGAGATGCCGCCTGAAGCGGCCCGGCCTCCCTGAAGCCAGAAAACCAATAAAAACCACTAATCTACTTAGAAAAATTAGATCTATCCAATGGTACTAAGCACTTAACCCTAAGACTTAATGTAAGCCCATAAAACACGAAAAACAAAATTAAACAGCAATCTTTTATAAATGAAAAATGAGGAAATGACCCCTTAAAACTCAGAATATGAAAAATGTCTACAAGACATAAAATATAGAGAAAAACCAGGGCTATCCAATGTTAGTACCCACATACCCACAGACCCAATATCCACGGAATAAAACCAGAAAAATACCCATTTATTTAACAGATGTCAATTAAGACATTCACAAGCTGTGCCAAATCACACAACAAAGGCCCCTACCAATGTTGGAAGACCACATCCTTCCTCCAATTGAGAATTTCCACATTCTTTCTTCATCCAACCACCATGTTTAAACTTCTTCCCAAATCTGCCTCTGAAATGGGCCCCTGCCAATACTGCATTGACAATAATTTAATCTGCACCATGACACCACCTGTCCATCCATACAGAACGTCCTGCAATGTATGCCAATCCAGAAAGAAGACCTGCCACAGACCTGGTCCACTTTCTTCCACAAAAGATTCACCTCCACCTCAACCTGGTTCTTCTTCTGCCAGCACCAAAAGATCTAGGCCATCCATCCTGATACCCAGATTAATCAAAAAGCTCTACCCTTCCCAGAAGAGTGCCACAACCCATAAAACAACTAGTTCCCCCATCCCTGGTCCATCTTATGGTAAAGAACATTCATTTCTTCCTTCAACTTTAAAACTGATAACTTCTCATTCCTCCCTCTTCTGATAGTGATGATAACAATGTAGGATCCATTACACCATCAACACCAACGCACTTGCCCACTATAAAGGCCAAGTTCCAACAACACACATCTCAACAGAAACAACTTCTGCTTCACTACTTCCAATCCACTCCTGCTAGAGATCCACAGTACATTGAGAACAGAAGACACCTCATTCACCAGATCAAGGCTAATTCTGAACACTTCATTTCATCTCTTGATTCACTCTGTAATTCCACTAGTACTTGAGTTTGATTCAGAAAAGAAAAATTGACCACACCCTCTATAGGATGTAACCACAAACAACCCTCAGTTTTAAGTCTTGAAGGACCATCCTCATTTTATAGTCTTGGGGGACTCAAAAACCCTCAGTTTAAAGTCTTGGGGGACTCAAAAACTTAAATCATAAACACAAAACCAGAGATCAACCACATTAAGACACAGAGAAAAAACTAACATTCTGGGGTAATTGTGAATAGAGCAGCCAGCCCATCAATTACCCCCAAACATTCTTTTGCTAAATTCGGAGGCTCCCCCTGTGGATACCCTCCACCAATCTTTCAAAACCAACTCCAACAACAAAAACTTTTTCCTCAGTTTATAGTCTTGGGGGACTTACAACCCTCAGTTTAAAGTCTTGGGTGACTAACACAGTGTTCAGTTTAAAGTCTTGATGGACTAGCCTTGATAAAATCTTGAAACCAGCCAGTTTAAAGTCTTGGAGGACTAACAGAAACCAGATTTCAGTTTAAAGTCTTGATGGACTGCCTTGATACCATAGATTTTTTTAGTTTAGAGTCTTGATGCACTGACTTGATAACATAGCTTTTTCAGTTTAGAGTCTTGATGGACTGACAGAATTTTGCATAAAATGGACGCAGCCAATTTTATGCAGCACACCTCTACAGCCAACCTGCTGAGAATTCCCCTTAACTTCATCATCTACCCATCACTGACAAAAAATCTCCTCCTATCCCTTTTCATCATCTTTTCTCACCACAGATCATGGCTGGATCTCCTGATGTTAACCCTTCTACTCTCCCTTGCTTCACTGCTCCCAAGGACTAAGCCTGCAAACAGTGCATCCACATGTGCAGACCTTGCACATTCACTCTTCCAAATCCTGAATCCAAATTCTACAACAGGGCTTATGACTCTTGCTATTCCAAAAAGAAGAGATGTGACAGAGACGCCAACTTTCCTATTGCTCCTCCTTCTCCTTCTCACAAATACATCTCCAGATCTCCTACCAGATCCCCAGAGCTTGGTCCTTCCTCTTCCTCTCTATCTTCTGCTCCTTCCAGAAGATCCAGAAGCTCAGCTTCCCGCACTCTTCCCAAAAGACCAGCCTTAGCCTCACAAGAAACTGCTTTTATCTCTGCCAAATTAGCTCCAAAAGCTTCAAGATCAACTCCCAGGCTTCTAGACCGCGTCCAGGCGGCCCGCCCGCCTCACCAAACAGTGAAAATCAGGGCCAAAACCTCCAAAAACGGCCAGAAAACAGCCAAATTCATCCAGACAATAACAACAACTCAACCCAACTACCTCCTACTGCTCCCAGAGCAATGCAATCCAGCCTTCCAAAGTCCAAAAGCATTAAAATTTACCAGATTTCTAAGAGACCTTCCTGAGAATCCCAAGAAGAACCCAGAACACCATACACTGCTCCACAACAACAACTTTGTCCCCAACTAAGACAAAGAAACTACACCTCTTGTCGGTCAGTCGTCTAGAAGAAGGTAAGGAAAAGAGGAGAAAAGGAGGAGAAAAGGAGGAGGACAAGGGAAAAATAAAAGAAATAAACTATAATAGAATATTTAATTTATTTAAAAGGAAAACAACAGCGAGTAACTTGAGAGATGACAAAAACTTAGGATTTATTAATAATAATATTATTTAATGTAAGGGTTCTGTGCGGCAAACACTTTTAATTACTATCCGACTTAAAGCAACCTTTAAATTGTTATATAGAATTTTAATTAGAATTGTATTACTAATAAAAAAATATAAATGTAGTAAAATAGTATTTAATTTGTGGAGTGTATAATAAGTGATGAGGCTACAGGGGATTATCCAAGGCCCTTTTATAGGTAATGGGTCCTCTGAAGCGCCACTATTTTTGTAAATACAATGATTAGAATAGAATAAAAAAATATATCAAAGAGTAAATGAAACATAACAATGTAGAGTAAAATATGAAACAAATAATTAAAACCCCAATTAAGAATCCAATTTTTCCGCCATTAATTCCCAAATCAGTAAGTAAAAATAGTGAATAACTAAACAAGATTGGAACATAGGAACTATGAGAAAGATAATTCCAAACAGATGGTACAGTCTGATTAAAGGATATTTTAAGTGAAACAAAAAATACTTTGACGCAACAAAACATGTAATTAATCTCAATTTAGTATAAATTAATTAATTGGTTTTTCCTGACACAATAAAGGGTCAAAAGAAGCGTCATTAATTATTGTTTAGTATTATATGAAAAGGTGTTATTTAATATATAAATTTAAATAATTAATTTACATATATTATAAGTCAATTTTACACTTATAATTATAATATATGTTTTTAATTAATTAAATATAAATTTATAATTATTAAATAACATAAAAATGCGCCATTATTTGTAGAATATATTATATTATGTTCAATTTAACTGTATATAAAAATTTATATAACCAATAAAATTAATATAACACTTGTATATAATAAAATACTTATGTAATTTTATTATGCAATAAAATATTAATTTATATTCATTAAATACAATTCTTACCCACTCTTTCAGGTTTTATAAGTTACATATCATTTACTGGACTCCTGGAATAGCCTGGCTGACACTCTGTCGGTCAGTTGTCTAGAAGAAGGTAAGAAAAATAGGAGAAAAGGAGGAGAGAAGGGGGAGGACAAGGGAAAATAAAAGAAATAAATTACAATAATATATTTAATTTATTTAAGAGGGAAACAACGGCGAGCAACTTTGAGAGATGACAAAAACTTAGAATTTATTAATAATAATACTATTTAATGTAAGGGTTCTGCGCGGCAAACACTTTTAATTACTATCAGACTTAAAGCAACCTTTAATTTGTTATATAGACTTTTAATTAGAATTGTATTACTAATAAAAAAAATATAAATGTAGTAAAATAGTATTTAATTTGTTGAGTGTATATTAAGTGATGAGGCTACAGGGGATTATCCAAGGCCCTTTTATAGGCAATGGGTCCTCTGAAGCCCTACTATATTTGTAAATACAATTATTAGAATAGAATAAAACAAATATATCAAAGAGTAAATGAAACATAACAATATAGAGAAAAACATGAAACAATTAATTAAAACCCCAATTAAGAATCCAATTTTCCCATCATTAATTCCCAAATCAGTAAGTGAAAATAGTGAATAACTAAACAAGATTGGAACATAGGAACTATGAGAAAAATAATTCCAAACAGATTGTCAAGGTACGCTTTTAGTCTAGAAGTTTTGGTACGAAGTTCTACGAGGATTTATAAGGTTTAAATGGATTCTCAACAAATTTGTACGTATTTCTTAATTCAAAGATGATTGTTTTACTCAATAAAAAGAGGTAGGATTAAAATATTAATATAATTTATAAATTAGAATTACGCTATTGTAAATACTAATGATATAGAGTATAAGAATAAGTTTTTATTGGTTATTGTTGTAATAAAATGGTTTGGTAAGTTAGAATGAATAAAAGGCAACAAAAAGAGAGGCCTTTTATAGGCAAAGGAGAGACAAAGAACGGAAATCAAATTCTAAAAACAGTAGGGAAAAAGAGAGAAAAAGAACATTCCAGAAAGAGTATTTCAAATAATAAAGTTATTCCAAAAAGAAGGCGTCAAAAAGATGTATTTACAGAGTATGTCAGAAATACATCAATATTTTTAATATTTACTGTAAATGTCAATTCCAAATAATAAATTTGATTTATTTGTATATATTAAATATTATTTGAATATTTAAATCTTATTTTATCTTTGTATTTTATTTTTTAAATATAAAGTTTTATTTTCCCAACCTGTCAATTGAGCACGGTGTTAGAGAAAATATAAGGGACAAAATTATAATTATAATTTTACTTATTTATTTAATTAATTAATTTAATTTTAACATTCTGTAACTAGTTAATTTATAACTAATGTTAATGTAACTAAATGATAATTAAATAATAATTAAAGATGATAAGGTGCGGCTTCATCCAGTAAATAATTCCTTATTTCACTGGGTAAGTCCAGTAGCCTGGCTGACACTCCCTTACTCTAAAAAAAAATAATAAAAAAAAATGCTATGATTTTTTCTTCTTATACTTTTTTAGTAGAGTAGGAAGATTAGATATCTCCTTCCCAGGTATCCAAGAATCATATTCAGATGATTTATTCTTGAATCTCAATAAGTATTCTGTACCTTTCTCAGCAGTGACTATTCTGTCATTTAATATTTTTTCAATTTCTGCTGTCTCAGTGATTTCATTTGGGGTTTTCTTTGGTCTACCCCTCCTTCTTGGAAATAAATCACTATTGGATGTGTAAGGTTTCAAAAGAGATATTGGAAAAACAGGATGTTTTCTGTCATATGGGGAATACAGAATAACTTCAACTGCATTATCTCCAATCATTCTTCTGACAACAAAAGGACCAACAAATGGATCTTTTAATTTGTTATTACCTTGTAAGTTGAAGTGGACTGTAGAAATCAACACTTCATCACCCTTTTTAAAAGTGTATTCTTTATGGGATTTGTCCCATCTTTTCTTCTCATATTCAAATGATTTTTCAATACATTTTTGAGCATGATTTCTGCATAGTTGTTGCATTTGAAGAAAAGATTTTAAACCAGGATGTATATCCAATTTAGGTATTTTGTTATTGAGAATTTGGGCAGGAGTATTAGGAACATATCCAAGCCAGAGCTCAAAAGGCTTTCTTTGAGTAACAGAATGAACAGTGCTATTATAAGCAAATTCTAACCCAGGAAGTAAGGTAACCCAATCATGAGTGAATCTGTCATTATCTTTATACTCAAGGCCAAAGGCACAATATCTTCTTATCATGTCCTCTAAAGTCTGAATCATTCTTTCAGCTAAACCATCAGTCTGAGGGTGATGGGCAGTAGAAAGTTTCAGATCACAACCACAAACATCCATCAGAGACATCCAAAATTCAGAAGTAAATTTAGGGTCTCTGTCAGAGATTATGGCTTTAGGAAAACCAGCAGTATTAAACATATGAGACAACCATAAGAAAGCTAATTCTTTAGTGGAAACATCCTTGTGGGTAGGGATAAATTTACACAATTTTGTGAATCTGTCCACAATAACCCAACAAGAGTTATAACTGTCTTTACCAGCAATAGGTAATCCTGTTACAAAGTCCATGTTTATTATTTGCCATGGAGCATCAGGAGGTTCAATATGTTGCATTAATCCTGCTCTTTTACCAGTTAATCTTTTTGATTTTTGGCATGAATCACAGGATTCAACATATAATTTTGTGTCCTCAGACATATTAGCCCACCAAGAAGTGTTCTTAATTCTGATCATTGTTTTTTCAAGATCAAAATGTCCAGCTAATATGTCATCATGACAAATTTTCAAGATGATTTCTTTCATAGAAGGAGGAATAACAATAACATTACTCAACTTTCTTCTATAATATAGATATCCTTCATCAATTGAAAATTTTCCTTTTTCCAAACCTTTTTGGTACTTTGGTGGAAGGGTTTTAATTAATGCTTGTATTGAAGCATTCTTTGGATCATTTAATATGGTGCATAACTTTTTCAAGTCAGTTTCCTTATCATATGATTCCAGAATAAGCTGTAATAGCTCTTCCTCCATATCAACCACATAACCTGGCTTTATCTTTCTCATAAGAAATTAGGACAGGTGAGATAACACAATATTTAGGTGTTTCAACTACCTTTTCAATAATATTCATTATTAAAAGGGTACAGATATTATCTTCAATATCTTTTCTCTTTGTGGAAGAAGCAAGATAAGGCTTCTTCTTTAAACTAGGCGGTATATCAGTTAATGGGCAAGACAATGAAAGTTTCATTTCCTCCTTAACTAATCCCAGTTCATGTGACCCATGAGCAAAGGCCATAGGAAAAGATTTTATCAAGTTAATGATGGAATCTTTATCCTCACCAGAAAGTTGTTCTCCAAAAGAGGCATTGTCAATTTCAGACATAAGGGCATGCATTTCCTTTGTAGATCTTCCTTTATATTGAACCACAGAATTACATGTGTTCAATTCTGGTTTTAATAATTTTTTAGGGGAGGAAATTTTAAATTTTCTCTTCCCATTCAACCCCATTGTGAAACATTGGTTTGAAGGATCCAATTTTATGCCATACTTGGTTAAAATATCATTCCCTACAATAAACCAATTGCTCAAGTTATCATTTTTCATGACAACAAAATCACAAATAGCTCTTACAAAACCATGGTTATATTTAAAAAACACTGTGGCTTTGTATTTACCAATGGGGGACAAAACAGAGCCATACCCTCTCCAATTTTCAGAAATGATAGGCAACAGTTTAGATTTATAGTCTTGATCTACTGAAGCAAGTGCTCTTTCAGATACTACACTTCCTCCAGCTCCAGAATCCAGAACAACTTCAATTCTGGTTCCATTGATCAAGACTGGTGCCTTAAGAGGGGCAATAATAATTGAGTTATCCTCAATGTTCTTTATGATCTCAGCATCCACAACTGTAGATAAATCATTATTATCAATGTCAATAGTATTTAAAAAATGAATATCTTCTTCCAGCATCAAGATTTCTTGTTGAGATTCATATGAAATATTGCTGGCACAATCACTTGATGTATCATCCAGTGCCACTGTGTCATCAGAATGCTCCTCTGTGTGTTCTACAAGATTTATCTTCCTGTCACAAACATGGCCTTTCTGCCAAGGCTTTTTGCACTTGAAGCAAGTTTTTGTTGCATATTTCTTTGGTGCAACAGGGGCAGAAGGTTTACGAACCTTTTCATGAGGTTTTTGTTGGTAAGTGGAGGGTTTCTCCAAAGGGGTCCTAGGAATGAATCTTCTTGCATCATACTTATTGTTTAGAAGTATCTCATTGCAAGTATTAATGAAAGAAGAGGGTTCTTTGGAGAACTCAGTCCTAGCCACAATCAAGTCTCTCAGAGACATTGGTAATTTATAGAGGATCCTGTCCTTCCATAAATAAAACTCCATATTTGGGTCCATTGCCCTTAAGATTTTGACAAGTTTCATTAAAAACTAAATAGGTTTATCAGTAGAAGAGCTATATTTAGTTTCCTCATACTGCCTTTGTTGAGCCATTCTGAACTTGGAGCCACCAAATTGTGCTTTAATTAATTTCTTCCAATCCTCCCATGAGTAGTCATTCCCATCCAGGAGAACAGATTCATACCACATCAGGGCAACATTAGTGAACAAAGAAATTAATTTGGACACAATTTCCTCATCTGGGAGTTTGTAAGAATTTTTTAAATTATCAATTCTGCAAATAAATTGTTGCCAATCAGAGGAAGAATCACCATCAAATGTTGGGTACTGGTCAAGTTTTGGCCAATTCTTTTGATTTGAAGGAGTCTCCTTAGTACTAGCTTGTTTCTGAGTAAGAAGCAGCTGTGATTTCTCTAATTGTGCTGAAATCTCATTGTTTAATTCTGTTGCAGATCCTGGTGCATCATCAGTTTTTGATGGAAACTCAGTGTTATCAACAGGTATTTCTGGATCAATTTTTATTTTAGATGAACTAGCCACAGGTACTGGTTGAGCATCCTGCACTATATGTTCTTTCACAGAATTGTCAGAATATTTTTGGTCATTTAACAATGAGTTCAATGTTTCTTCAATGGTTTTTAGTCTTGTTTTCATTCTTGGAAGACTAGATAAACTTTCATTGACAGTTGCAAAAGATAATTGGTTTTTATGTTGAAAAGATGACAAATGGTCACTCAATCTTTTCAGATTTATCTTATCCATTTCTACCTCCTGGAAACAGGCAGATACCGTATCTTTTAGTTTAGACAAATCATTTTTTATATTTTGCCATAAAGCAATTTTCTTTTCATGGGTTGCTTTGTAATGAGACAATTCATCAGAGACTCTCTGTGCTTCACTTTTTAATGCTTGATAACCCTGATCAGTTAACAAACTATTATATCTCTGAGTCAATTGCATATTTTTCATTATATGATTTTGCTTGGCAATAATATCTCTCAAGTGCTCATCATTAATTCTTGCTACATCTGGAGTGTTTCTCAATAAGGAAACTGAGTAACTTTCCAGGCTCTCATAGAACTCAGGGTCAAGAGTTTCATCAATCACAGCCATATCAGGATTAATCATTGAGGTAGCAATTAAAAGTAATGGATTGGATACATGAGATAACTGTCTACTATTCCCAGCCTCTATAGGTCTCAAGGTTTCATCCTGCCTTCCAGATTTACCTGAAGGAACAGAGTCAGCCACAAGAAAAGGCACTTGAGAATCAATAGAGGGACGTACCAGGGTTTGCTGGGTATCACCATATTGGGTTTCCTTCTTCTTTTGCCTCCTTGATAAGGATGGGGAGGAGTGGGGTTTGCCTGGGTGGGCCTTGATGGACCTACCTGAGGTAATTGATGCTGATTTTGAGCTAAGTAGTCCCACTGTGTGTTGAGCCAGTCCCACTGCCACTTGGACACTTCTACCATCTCTTGGGATTTGGGAGCCAATTGTTGTTGATCCCTGGGAGGAAGAGGTTTCCTTTTCTCTTGGAGAGAAGTATTTTTTCTTTTCTCCCATTCTTCCAAGGCATCTACCCTTACCTTTAGTTTTAAGCTGTCTGTCTTTAACTCCTTTATGTGGGTTGACAGATTCTTTATCTGCTGAGACAACGGCATCTATTTTATCTTGAAGGCTCTTGGAAGCTCTTCTGGTGGGTTTGTCCTGGGTTTCTGATCCTGAGTATTGTCCACTAGGATTTCTACTTCTTCCATTTCCACATCCTGTTTGGGGCAAGGATTTATTAGTTTGAGAAATTCTTCTTGTTAAAGGAGAACTTACAGAAGTAGGCTCATCATAATCAATTAAGTCTAGTTCTTCTTCACGTGAATCAAAGCCACTTTGATCAGTCATCTTAAGATTCTACTGAAATGAAGGAAAAGAGACAAAAAATTAATTAGTCTTTATTTTTAATTTTTATTTAACAGAAAAAATAAAATAAAAATAATAAAAAAATCTTGTTAGGATAAAAATCAACTTAAATAAAATTAATAAAAAAAAATTTAAAACCAGGATAATGCAATCAACTGTAGAAATAAATTAGAATTTCTATTAATTTTTATTTTCAGGATTTAAATCAACTAATTTATTACCAGGATTTATTGTCAACTGAAATAATCAAATATGAATCTTTATTAATTAAAAAAAATTATTTTGACTGATCACTTAACTACCAGGACTTAATGTCAACTGAAGTAATTAAATATGAAGTTTTATTTTAAAATTTTATTACTGATCACTTAACTACCAGGACTTAATGTCAACTGAAGTAATTAAATATGAGTTTTATTAATTAAAAAGATTTATTGGATTACCAGGACTCAAAGTCAACTGAAGTAATGAAATGTTAATTATTTATTAAAAAAATATAATTGTCAGGATAATTTGTCAACTGGAACAATTAATTAATCAGGACAAATGTCAACTGAAAAATTATAATAATTATTTTATTTAATAAAAAATATTATTGTCAGGACAGTTTGTCAACTGGAACAATTAAAATTCAAATTAATCAGGACAATTGTCAACTGAAAAATGATAATAATTAATATTAATATATAATTATTTTATTACCTCTGGGACTAGGAACAGTTATTGCTCTATTATGGTCAACCAGGAAAAATAAAAAAAAATATAATAATAAAAATAAATTCCAATTACCAGACACCTCCCCCTGCAAAATGAGCAAATTAATGCCACTTAAATAGTGCTGAGTAAAAGGAAATACGTAGCAAATGAAGAGTGAAGAGTAACCCACAAATAGTAATCACAATAATTACCACGATATATACGATCTTTAGTCAGTATATGAACTTAAGTTTTGGAGCGCGGTTCGATTCCCGTTCGCAGCAAAAACTTTTATCACGTGACGTATGACGTTCGTCGTCTTTCTCGCCTCCACTCGTCCTTTAAAGGTGCTTGTACGCCGATGGTCCCCTCGATTACGCCTCAAGTAACGTTGCGCCGTCGATATTTCGGAAAGGATCCCAATTGTCAAGGTACGCTTTTAGTCTAGAAGTTTTGGTACGAAGCTCTACGAGGATTTATAAGGTTTAAATGGATTCTCAACAAATTTGTACGTATTTCTTAATTCAAAGATGATTGTTTTACTCAATAAAAAGAGGTAGGATTAAAATATTAATATAATTTATAAATTAGAATTACGCTATTGTAAATACTAATGATATAGAGTATAAGAATAAGTTTTTATTGGTTATTGTTGTAATAAAATGGTTTGGTAAGTTAGAATGAATAAAAGGCAACAAAAAGAGAGGCCTTTTATAGGCAAAGGAGAGACAAAGAACAGAAATCGAATTCTAAAAACAGTAGGGAAAAAGAGAGAAAAAGAACATTCCAGAAAGAGTATTTCAAATAATAAAGTTATTCCAAAAAGAAGGCGTCAAAAAGATGTATTTACAGAGTATGTCAGAAATACATCAATATTTTTAATATTTACTGTAAATGTCAATTCCAAATAAGAAATTTGATTTATTTGTATATATTTAATATTATTTGAATATTTAAATCTTATTTTATCTTTGTATTTTATTTTTTAAATATAAAGTTTTATTTTTCCCAACCTGTCAATTGAGCACGGTGTTAGAGAAAATATAAGGGACAAAATTATAATTATAATTTTACTTATTTATTTAATTAATTAATTTAATTTTAACATTCTGTAACTAGTTAATTTATAACTAATGTTAATGTAACTAAATGATAATTAAATAATAATTAAAGATGATAAGGTGCGGCTTCATCCAGTAAATAATTCCTTATTTCACTCGGTAAGTCCAGTAGCCTGGCTGACACAGATGGTACAGTCTGATTAAAGGATATTTTAAGTGAAACAAAAAATACTTTGACGCAACAAAACATGTAATTAATCTCAATTTAGTATAAATTAATTAATTGGTTTATCCTGACACAATTATGGGTCAAAAGAAGCGTCATTAATTATTGTTTAGTATTATGTGAAAGGTGTTATTTAATATATAAATTTAAATAATTAATTTAAATATATTATAAGTCAATTTTACAATTATAATTATAATATATGTTTTTCAATTAATTAAATATAAATTTATAATTATTAAATACATAAAAATTCGCCATTATTTGTAGAATATATTATATTATGTTCAATTTAACTGTATATAAAAATTTATATAACCAATAAATTTTATGTAACACTTGTATATAATAAAATACTTATATAATTTCATTATGCAATAAAATATTAAGTTATATTCATTAAATACAATTCTTACCCACTTTTTAAGGTTTTATAAGTTATATATCATTTACTGGACTCCTGGAATAGCTTCGCTGACACTCCCTCACTCTAAAAAAACAATAAAAAAATGCTAAGATTTTTTCTTTTTGTATTTTTTCAACAGAGCAGGCAGATTTGAAATTTCCTTGCCAGGTATCCATGCATCATTTTCAGATGATTTCTTCTTATATCTCAATAAATATTCAGTACCTCTTTCAGAAGTGATAATTCTATCATTGAGAATTTTATCAATTTCTGCTGTTTCTGTGACTTCCTGAGGGTTCTTCTTAGGTCTTCCTCTTCTTTTTGGAAATAAGTCACTGTTGGAAGTATAAGGTTTAAGCAAAGAAATGGGAAAGACAGGATGTTTCCTATCATATGGAGAATACAATACAACTTCTACTGCATTATCACCAACTATTCTTTTAACAACAAATGGTCCTACAAAAGGATCTTTTAATTTGTGATTACCTTGTAAATTGAAATGTACAGTAGAGATCAACACTTCATCACCCTTGTTAAATGTGTATTCTTTATGGGATTTATTCCATCGTTTCTTTTCATATTCAAATCCTTTATCAATACAACTCTGAGCATGTTTCCTGCATAGCTGTTGCATTTGCATAAAAGATTTAACACCAGGGTGTAGTTCCAACTTAGGCAATTTATTATTGAGAATCTGAGCAGGAGTGTTTGGGACATAACCTAACCAAAGCTCAAAAGGCTTTTTCTCAGTGACAGAATGAACAGTGCTATTATATGCAAATTCAAGACCAGGCAAAAGAGTGACCCAATCATGAGTAAATCTGTCATTGTCTTTATATTCTAAACCAAAGGCACAATACCTTCTAATCATATCTTCTAGAGTTTGAATCATTCTTTCAGCTAGACCATCAGTCTGAGGATGGTGAGCTGTAGACAATTTTAACTCACAGCCACAAATATCCATCAAAGAGGTCCAAAACTCAGAAGTGAATTTTGGATCCCTATCAGAGATAATGGCTTTTGGAAAACCAACAATATTAAACATGTAAGACCACCATAAGAAAGCTAATTCTTTGGTGGATACATCTTTGTGGGTTGGAATAAATTTGCACATTTTTGTGAATCTATCCACTATTACCCAACAAGAGTTAAAGCTGTCTTTACCTGCAACAGGAAGGCCAGTGACAAAATCCATATTAATGATTTGCCAGGGAGCACTAGGTGCTTCAATATGTTGTAATAACCCTGCTCTCTTACCTGTTAACCTTTTAGATTTTTGGCAGGAATCACAAGATTCAACATATAATTTTGTGTCTTCAGACATATTAGCCCACCATGCAGTGTTTTTGATTCTAATCAATGTTTTTTCAAGATCAAAATGACCAGCTAATATGTCATCATGACAAAGTTTGAGGATAGTTTCTTTCATTGAAGGAGGAATAACAATTACATTGGTAAGCTTCCTCCTATAATATATATAACCATCTTCAATAGAAAACTTTCCTTTATTTACAGCATTTTGGTACTTTGCAGGAAGAGTTTTTATTAATGCTTGAATTGAAGCATTCTTAGGATCATTCAAAATAGTAACTAATTTATTTAAATCAGAATCTTTATCATATGAATCCAGTATTAACTGTAATAACTCTTCTTCCATATCAACTATAAATATACCATGTATATGAACAGTATCATCTTCAGGTACATAAGCAGGATTGGAGTCATTATTTGGCAGAGGCAATCTGGAGAGCATATCAACATTAGAGTGAACATTTCCAGCTCTATGGATAATAGTCATCCTTCCTCTGTATTCTTGGACAGCAAGTTGCCACCTGAACATATGTCTGTTAGGTGTTTTGAGGTTTAAGAGAGATTTCACAGCACTACAGTCAGTTACCAACTCAATTTTTTGGTCATCCAAGTAGTAATGAAGTTTCTCAAGAGCCAAAACAACTGCTAAGCACTCCAATTGAGTGGCGCCATATTTCAATTCACTATTTCTTAAGGTTCTTGAAATATAACAAATTACAACCTCTGAGGATTTATCATTTATAATTTGCTTTTGGTGAAGGGCAGCACCCAGACCAATAAAGCTAGCATCTGTATAAAGGACAAATGGCTTGTTAAAATCTGGAAGAACCAATATAGGGGCTGTCATTAAGCAACTTTTCAATGTATCAAAAGCTTTCTGACAGTCATTATTCCAGAGAAAAGCATCATCTTTTCTGGTCAGTTTTGTAAGAGGCAAGGCTATGACCTGATAATTTTTAATATATTGTCTATAATAGCCACACATACCCAAAAAACTTTGGATTTCTCTTACAGAAGTTGGTGCTTTCACATTTTGAATGGCAGCAACTTTATTATGGTCTACACAAATTTGTAAGCCTGACACAACATGGCCAAGGACTTTCAAAGATTGAAAACCAAATTTACACTTTTTTAAAGATAAGGTCATGTTGATTTCATCCATTTTTTGGAAAACTGTATTCAAGTGAATCATATGTTCATCAAAAGTTTTAGAAAAAACAATAATATCATTAATATAAACCATGAGCCAACCCTCAAGAATTTCTTGATGGAAAGTGTTATCCATGACTTTCTGGAAAACTGAAAGAGCATTTTTAGGGCCAAATGGCATCCTAACATACTTATATATTCCCATATGAGTAGCAATAAGCAAAAAATTTTGAGAATTTTTCTCAACTGGAAATTGATGATAACCTTTATTACCATCCAGACAACTAATAAATTTTGCACCTTGCAAGGTAGCATGTATTGAATTAATTCTGGGTAAAGGATAAATATTGTCAGCCAGGCTATTCCAGGAGTCCAGTAAATGATATATAAATTATAAAACCTTAAAGAGTGGGTAAGACATGTATTTAATGAATATAACTTAATATTTTATTGCATAATGAAATTATACAAGAATTTTATTATATACAAGTGTTACATTAAATTTATTGGTTATATATATTTTTATATACAATTAAATTGAGCATAATATAATATATTCTACAAATAATGGCGCATTTTTATGTATTTAATAATTTTAAATTTATATTTAATTAATTGAAAAACATATATTATAATTACAAGTGAAAAATTGATTTATAATATATTTAAATTAATTACTTAAATTTGTATATTAAATAATACCTCTCATATGATACTAAGCAATAATTAATGACGCTTCTTTTGACCCTTAATTGTGTTAGAAAAAACGAATAAATTAATTTGGACTAAATTGAGATTAATTGCTTGTTTTGTTGCGTCAAATTATTTTTTGTTTCAATTAAAATGTCCTTTAATCAGAATGTACCATCTGCTTGGAATTATATTTCTCATAGTTCCTATGTTTCCAATCTTGTTTAGTTATTCACTATTGTCACTTACTGATTTGGGAATTAATGGTGGGAAAATTGGATTCTTAATTGGGGTTTTAATTATTTGTTTCATGTTTTTCTCTATATTGTTATGTTTCATTTACTCTTTTGATATATTTGTTTTATTCCATTCTAATAATTGTATTTACAAAGATAGTAGCGCTTCAGAGGACCCGTTGCCTATAAAAGGGCCTTGGATAATCCCCTGTAGCCTCATCACTTATTACACACTCAACAAATTAAATAACTATTTTATTATGTTTATATTTTTTATTAGTAATACAAATCTAATTAAAAGTCTATATAACAAATTAAAGGTTGCTTTAAGTCTGATAGTAATTAAAATTGTTTGCCACGCAGAACCCTTACATTTAAAAATATTATTGTTAATATTATCTAAGTTTTTGTCACCTCTCAAAGTTGCTCACCGTTGTTTCCCTCTCAAATAAATTAAATATATATTACTTTGAATTATTTCTTTATTTTCTCTTGTCCTCCTCCTTCTCTCCTCCTTTTTCTCCTACTTTTCTTACCTCTTCTAGATGACTGACCAACAAATATCATCAACAGTATAAGTATTTAAAGCTCTGTAATCTCCACATAATCTAGCTTTATCTTTTTCATAAGAAATAAAGACTGGGGAGATGACACAATATTTGGGGGTGACATCCACTTTCTCAATGATATTCATTTTCAATAATGTTTCAATATTATCTTCAATATCTTTTCTATTTGATGGAGAAGCAGGATATGGTTTTTTCTTAAGGGTAGGAGGAATATCACTCAAATTACAGGATAAGGTAATTTTCATCTCTTCCTGAACAATTCCCAAGACATGAGAACCATGAGCAAAAGCCATAGGGAAAGAGGTAATAGAGGCAACAATAGAATCCTTTTGTTCACTAGTCAACTGATCACCAAAAGAAGCAGTATTTATTTCATGTAATAAATCATCCATTTCAGTTGTTGTTCTACCTTTACACTGGATCAGTGAGTTACAAGATTTCAACAAATGCCCAGAAGTTCTAGGAGAGGAAATTTTGAATTTCCTTATCCCATTCATTCCTAAGGTAAAGCAATTATTTGCTGGGTCCAGTTTCACACAAAACATGGTTAAAATATCATTTCCCATAATAAACCAATTGCTTAAATTATCATTTTTCATGACAACAAACTCACAAACAGCTCTGACAAAACCACCATTATATTTGAAGAATACAGAGGTTTTGTATTTGCCAATAGGAAATAAGGTAGAACCATACCCTCTCCATTTTTCAGAAGTTATAGGTAATAATTTACTCAAATATTCCTTATCCACTGAAGCCAAAGCTTTTTCAGATACTACACTTACTCCAGCACCAGAATCAAGAACTACATCAACATTTTTACCAATAATGATAACAGGTGCCTTTAAAGGGGATATAGGAATAGAATTGTTAGTAATATGTTTGATAATCTCAGCATTTTCTACTGAAGATAAATTCAATACACAATCTTCAGATATATTATTTAAATAATGGACATCATGTTCCAACATTAAAACATCTTTAACAGATTCATTGTCATAGGAGATATTACTTTCACAGTCACTGGAAGAATTAATGACATCAAGTTCAACTTCATCAGCGTCTTCATTTTGTTCAACAAGATGAATTTTCTTGTCACAAACATGACCCTTCTGCCACGGTTTGTTACACTTATAACAAGTATTTGTTGCATATTTTTTAGGTGCAACTGGGGCAGAGGGTTTACCAGATTTTTCTGGGAGCTTTGTAGAAGTTTTATTCTGATCATTATAAGATTTACCAAGGTAATTCTTTGGTTCATATCTATGGTTGAGCAGTACTTCATTACAGATATTAATGAAAGAAGAATTTTCCCTTACATGCTCAGTTCTAGCAACAATCAAATCCCTAAGAGAATTTGGTAATTTATACAAGATTTTATCTCTCCAAATATCATAATCCATCTTTGGATCAATCGCTCTAAGGATTTTAGTTATTTTCATCAGAAAAACAATGTGCTTTTCAACAGAGGAGGATACATATCTAGTATTCTCATACAGTCTCTGCTGAGCTAACCTGAATTTTGAACCACCAAACTGATTCTCAATCAAGGATTTCCAATCATTCCATGTATAATGATTGTTATCTAAAAGGAAAGATTCATACCACATCAAGGCTACATTGGAAAATAAAGAAATTAGCTTAGAAACAATTTCCTCATCAGGTAATTTATAAGATCTCTTTAAATTATCAATTCTTTGGATAAAGTGTTGCCAATCAGAGGAAGAATCACCATCAAAGGTAGGATATTGGTCTAACTTAGGCCAATTTTTCTGACTACTGGGATGGTCCACTTTTTGGTTTGAATTATTCATTATTAATAATTCCTGAAGTTTAGCCAGGTGTTCAGAAATTTCATTATTTACAGAAACAGCTGGTACATGACCATCACAAGATTTTTTGCTAGTAGCAAAAGATTTTACAGACTCATTGTCAGTTTGTTTAATGGTTGAAATATGAGGAAGAAAGGTTGAACTTTGCTCAGGTTTTTTCCCTTTATTTTTATGCAGCTTATTGACAGAAATCTCATTTAATTCATTATTTATGGTTAAGGTTCAGAACTTTTCTTGCAGGTCAGACACATAGTTTCTTATTCTTGGAATTTCAGACATCTTGTCATTTACTTTTGCAAGAGATAGAACATTTCTGTCCTCAGAAACTGAGTGTTTGGTACTTAGTGCATGGAAATCATTTTTTAGCTTTTTAAACTCATTTTGCAGAGATTTTATTTCATTTTTGAATGAATAATTTTCTTCAATAAGGGGTTCCAATTCACTCAAGGTCTTATGTAGACTGATATTTCTATCTGAGATAGCTCTATGGTCACTTCTTATTTGCTTTTGCTGACTAAGAACAATATTCAAGGTTTCTTTGATTTTTAAATAAGCTGTATCTTGTACAGAAGAACTCACTTTACATTGCAAGTGTAAATTATTTAATCTATCATTTTCATGGATTAACACTTCTCTCACATGTTTGTCTTTCACAACATTAAAATCAAGGGTATCTTTCAATATTTCCTCAGAAGTTTTTTCAATTAAGGTATAGATTTTAGGGGGAACAGAATCATTTTTAATTGCAAGAGAAGGATTAATTAAAGAAGTAGAAGTTAAATGTAAAGGTTCATAAAATGACAATTCGCTAATTACATCAATAGGGCTACTAGTTACAGGAAGCTGTCTTTTAACAGGTTTAACTGTTCTTTCACCATGTTCAATAATATTACCTGCAGAAGAAGATTTATTAGAAACCATACCCAAGTGACTATCAACCAAATTACTTACCATGGCAGAGGAGGAAACTTCCCCTGAGACTGGGTTTGGGATTGTGCTTGGGCCTTCTTTCTCCTGCCTTGTTGGTGGGGATGAGGAGGTGGATGGAAATTGGGTGTTCTGGATGGGCCAGGCTGATGATGAGGAGGGTGTTGCACATTCTGTTGGTAGTGACTCATTAGATAATCCCATTTACATTGCTCTACTTCCATAGTATTTGGATTTGAATGGTTGAGCTGGGTGGCTGTGAAGGTTGAGCCTGAGACTGAGGCTGATTGGGAGGCAACTGAGGAGGGGCCTGGGCCTGAATCTGGTTCCTGAGTTCCTGAACTTGATCCCACAAGGTGTCTACCTTTGCTTTTTACGTCATATTTTCTCTCTTCAACTATTTTATATGACTGGATAGGTTGCTGATTTGTTGTGGAAGAGGAAGCTTTTTTATTTTGAAGTCTTTTGGAAGACCTTCTTGAGGCACTAGAGGCTTTACTTCCTTCTGTGGTACTGGGGGAAGGGGGTTTGGTTTGTTTACATTTCCTGTCATTTCCACATCCTGTAGTATTTGAATTCTTTGTGTTAGCATAAGATTTTTTATGTCCAACTTTAGAAGAACTTACAGTGTCAGCATCATAGTCAATTTCAAGTTCATCCATTTGCATGTTATCCATTTTTTCAGCCAAATTGTTGGACATACTAGTGGGAAGATTTATAATTTACTTTTTATTTTTTAAAAAAAATAATAAAATTTAGCTAATAATTGCTCCAAATAATAAAAAAAAATTTATTAATTAAATTATAGAAAAAAATTTTCAATATAAAGTAATAATTATAAAAAATTAATTTAAAAAAAATGGATTGCAAGGTTAAATTGGGAATAAACAATCAAGTTAATTCAACCAATTAATTACCAATATTAAATATGGCAATATATTTGGGACTAAGCACAAAGTACTTTTAAGTCAACCAAAATTAACAATAATTAATAATAAAAAAAAAATTAAATTAATAATTCAATTTGTATTAATAAAAAATGTTAATTCTTCTAGGACTAAGAGGATTTAACACTCTATAATGGTCAACTAGGAAAAAAAAATATTTAATATTTGAACACTTACACTCAGTGAATCAGCAATTAAGCCACAATCACTGTTATTGCAATAAAAATATAGTAATATGAGTGAGAGGTGCAAAGGTGAACTTACTATAGTGATTGTAAAATCACTTCAAAATAATATATGAATTAATATAATATAAACCTAAGAAATTGAACCCAAGTTCGAAACACAGTTGCAGCAAAAGTTTTGTTTTTGCTAGGTGGTCCGTGCGTTTTGTCGTTTGTCGCCAGGCTCAATCGTCATTGTCGTTTGGAAAGGTCCCCAGTTGTCGGTCAGTCGTCTAGAAGAAGGTAAGGAAAAGAGGAGAAAAGGAGGAGAAAAGGAGGAGAAAAGGAGGAGGAAAAGGGAAAAATAAAAGAAATAAACTATAATAGAATATTTAATTTATTTAAAAGGAAAACAACGGCAAGTAACTTGAGAGATGACAAAAACTTAGGATTTATTAATAATAATATTATTTAATGTAAGGGTTCTACGCGGCAAACACTTTTAATTACTATCAGACTTAAAGCAACCTTTAAATTGTTATATAGAATTTTAATTAGAATTGTATTACTAATAAAAAATATAAACGTAGTAAAATAGTATTTAATTTGTGGAGTGTATAATAAGTGATGAGGCTACAGGGGATTATCCAAGGCCCTTTTATAGGCAATGGGTCCTCTGAAGCGCCACTATATTTTTAAATACAATGATTAGAATAGAATAAAACAAATATATCAAAGAGGAAATGAAACATAACAATGTAGAGAAAAATATGAAACAAATAATTAAAACCCCAATTAAGAATCCAATTTTTCCGCCATTAATTCCCAAATCAGTAAGTAAAAATAGTGAATAACTAAACAAGATTAGAACATAGGAACTATGAGAAAAATAATTCCAAACAGATGGTACAGTCTGATTAAAGGATACTTTAAGTGAAACAAAAAATACTTTGACACAAGAAAACATGTAATTAATCTCAATTTAGTATAAATTAATTAATTGGTTTCTCCTGACACAATTAAGGGTCAAAAGAAGCGTCATTAATTATTGTTTAGTATTATATGAAAAGGTGTTATTTAATATATAAATTTAAATAATTAATTTACATATATTATAAGTCAATTTTACACTTATAATTATAATATATGTTTTTTAATTAATTAAATATAAATTTATAATTATTAAATAACATAAAAATGCGCCATTATTTGTAGAATATATTATATTATGTTCAATTTAACTGTATATAAAAATTTATATAACCAATAAAATTAATATAACACTTGTATATAATAAAATACTTATATAATTTTATTATGCAATAAAATATTAATTTATATTCATTAAATACAATTCTTACCCACTCTTTCAGGTTTTATAAGTTACATATCATTTACTGGACTCCTGGAATAGCCTGGATGACACCTCTCCTCTGTCAGCCAACTACTCTTCTGACAGTTCCATCTCTTCAAATTCTCCATCCAGAAGAGAGCAGTCTGCTTCCAAATCCCCCTCTCCTGCTTCATCCTTTAACAACCCTGGTACTATATCACCAGCACCTCCTCCAACAGAATCCAACAGAAATAAAAACCACAACAACAACAACAATCTCACTGCTCCAACTAGGCCCCAGGAACCTCAGCATCCCAGTTCACCTTCTCAGGATTCTTCAGAGGATGACCATGAGAATCCATATCTTTCCCTAGTTGATCCACCCACTATAACCATTACAAAATCATCAGAGATCCTAATACCAGCTGCTTACAGATTTGATGAGCTTCCAATCTGTAAGTACCAAATTAATTATTCCATTTCTTCAACAAAAAATAATTACTGATCCAATTCTTCTTGTGTAGTTGGCACCCCTCTTCCTGAATCTATTATTGGAGTTGGACAACCTCTTGAAACTTCTTTGACCCTGGATTATGGAGACATGAAGAAACACCTAAGCACCATGTGTTCCAACATTCTAAAAGCCTTTTCCCTCCATGGACCTTTGAATGACTTTGAAAAATCACTAAGAAAGCCCCTACTGGACGACCACTGGAAAATGTCTAGGATGATTAAACACACCCTCCAGCACTCCATTCCTACCTCTTATTCTTCCTCCTCTGAACTTCCCTCTAATCCAATTCCTGTCCATTACAATCCCTATCATCTCTCCAGCAGGATGCACTTCAAAGAACACAGTGCTACCCACAATCCCAACAAAAAACAAAAACGTCATCACAATCCGGACCAGCCTCCCGAAGCTTCATCATCCAGACAATGAGCTCCTGCAAAAGATTAGAAACATAATAATAATATAAAACAAATAATAAAAATAATTTCAGATTTTTTTTTTTTTTGCTACTGATATACTAAAATAAAAAATTAATAATGAAAATGAAATGAAATAACATAAAATAAATAAAATAAAATATAAAAAATAATACAAATGGTATCCCCTAGCCAATTGATGAGCTGATCCCCTGATACCTTACCCACATTTAAGTGCACCATGATGTGGATACACAATTAAATGTTTTAAATGATTAACAGAAAACAAAAATCAAAATATTTAGAAATTCAGAAGATAATAAAAATAATGAAACACAGAAACACATGAAATAAATAATAAATAAAAAAAACAAAATAGCATTGCCCGGCCAATTGATGAGCCTTTCCCCACCAATGCTTGCCCACATCCAGGTGACCCTGATGTGGTAACACCCTATATTTTTGATTTTATAATTTTAAACAACCCCCATAAAAAATTAAAAGAAAAAAGAGAAAAAAGAAAATAATCTAAAACTGCTATCTAGCAAAAACATAACTGCAAAATCAAAGACAGTCCAGCTCCATAGATGGTCCAATAAGGGAAAGTCTGATCCATAGAAATGATCACTGGGTGGGCTCCCTCCAATTAGTAAAAATGATGGGAGACCACCAGTGATCCACCACCAATCTGAAAGAACCAAAGATAAAGAAGCCAGTCCCAAACCAGTTTAAAGTCATAGCGGACTTGAAACCTGAATAATAAACAACAGAACTAGAATTGAACTAGAAGAAACAAAAGACTTGAGACAGACATTCTGGGGTAACTGTTCTACAGAGCAGCCAGCCCATCAGTTATCCCCACACTTGCCAAAATAAAATCTAGAAGTCCCCCCTGGGTACCTTCTAACAAAAACACAATGTCTAACACAAAAAAAACCAAAACCAATAAGAGTGAAGAGACCAGCACATGAAAACAAGAGAAAATTCCAGTTTAAATTCATAGAGGACTAAAACCTGTGAAAAGAAACCAATACTAGGGTTAAACCAAATTAAGAAAAAGGGTTGGAAACAGAAAATCTGGGGTAACTGTTGATAGAGGGGCCAGCCCATCAGTCACCCCTACACTTGCCAAGATCAAATCTAGAAGCCCCACCCATGGGTACCTTCTAAAAAAAAGTTTCAAACACAAAGGTTGCTCTGCAACACCACAAAAAAAAAGATTAAAGAATGGTCCGTAGTTTATCCTCATTGCAGAGTCAATCTTCTTCATGCCTAGTGCCTCTGGGATAAAACCTCTTCACTTGGTCTGCAGCACCCTCTTTTTCAAGACTGCACCATCCAACTCTTCAAAAACATAAGAACCTCCTGACTCCTGAGATCTGACTCTGTAAGGTCCATTCCATCTGTCAGCAAAAATTTTCCCCCACTGACTCTCCAAACTTCTATTATACACCAAAACCAAACAACCAGGTTTCAAGGGATTCCTGAGTCTATGAGCCAACTTCTTGTCCCAGTACCTGACTGATTGATTCCTAATCTTCATCATTCTAGAGTATGCCTTCTCCTGACATTCCTCTCTACATTCCAACTGTTGCATCCTGGCACAGAGCAAATCTTCTGTTGAGTGCACGTCATCCCAATCAATTCCAAGATAAGAAACACCTTCCAAATCCACTGGTAGAACGGCTTTTTGACCAAACATTAACTCATAAGGAGAATAGCCAGTTATCCTCTTCACAGTGACCCTATCAGCAAATAACACCAAGGGTAAATAATGCCTCCACTTTTAAGCACTATCTCCACACATCTTCACCAAAGCATTCTTGATAACTTGATGGCCTCTTTCAACCATGCCTTCAGCTTCAGGATAATACAGTGTAGCCACTCTAACCCTAGAACCAACACTAGCCACAGCTTCTTTAAATTCGGCACCAAACTCTGGCCCCCCATCAACAGTCACCAACTTCATCAACCCATACCTATAAATCCACTCCTTCTTCAAAAACTCTGCCACATTCTTGGCAGTCAAATTAACCAGAGGCACTACCTCAACCCAACCAGAAAAATCATCCCCAGCAACAATCAAGTATTTATACCTGCCCTCTTTAATATGGACAGCATCTAGACTGACTCTTCCAAAAACAGTTGATTCACCAGTAGCACGGCCGACCTCTTTAGGTTTCAAGTGACTTCTTCTTTGACATTCTTCACAAGATTGAACCAAACCCTGCACAGCCAACTTCATACCTGGCCACCAAAATCTGTCTGCTACTCTTCTATAAGTCTCCCCAAAGCCTCTATGACCAAGGTCTTCATGAAAAGACTTCAACACAAGTTCTTGACCCTTCTTCTGAGTCACCACCACTTGAGGATTAGGATGCCTTCTCCTCATCAACCTTCCTCCTGACACATAAAATCTAGGACTCTTCTTTTTGATTTCCAACCAAGTATCATCATCACAACTATCTGGCCTCTCCAAGGTCAACAGATATTCCACCAAAATAAAATAAAACCCAGACTGACCCCAGGTCTCCTCTTCAAAATCCAACAAAACAAAATCCAAGGGTACAATTCTATCATCAAAATCACCAGTGTGAACATGAGCCAATTGAGCAGCCCAACCAGGACACCAATCCTTAAATTTTAGCACGTCCTTCTCTTTCCACTGAACCTTGTGAGAATCCAGTTCACTAACAAAAACACCCTTTTCCAAATTTGAGCTGTCCCAAACAACAACTCCATCTTCATCAACAAAAACATCCTGATAACCAGAATCAAGATCAGATCCAGCCAGTTTAGCCTCTTGGGGGAGGTCAGAAAAATCTTCAGCACCCTTTGTGCTGGCCCTAACCACTGGAACATCTTCATCGAACTCTTCAGCCTCAGAATCTTCATCTGTAAGTGGCCTACTTGATAATCTATCAGGCATAGTAAAAGTTTTGCCTGGTTTGTGTACCAGGTCAAAAGAAAAATGTTGAATAAATGCCAGCCACCTAGTAATTGGAGCATTTGGAAGACTAGATGTATTTATCATCTGAACCAAAGATTTTGCATCCACCTGCAGCTCAAAATGCTGCCCCCACAAAACCATCTGTAGCTTCTTTAAAATTTTAGCTATGCCACACAATTCCAACTTAGGTTGAGAATACCTAGATTCCACCTCATTAAACACCACAGACTCATACCTTACTGGCCTGACCCTCCCAGTCTTATCCTCCTGAGACAAAACAGCACCAGCAGCAATATAACTTGAGTCCACTTCCAGATAAATTTTTCCAGCACCAACACCATAATCCAACTTGTGAAGAACAATATCTTCACCAACAACCTTTTTCAACTTCTGAAAAGCCTCTTCACACTCTTCAGTCCATTCCCAATCTGCATCTTTTCTGGTCAACCTCCTTAAAGGTGAAGCCAACAAAGAAAAATCCTTAATTAAAATCCTGACATATACACATACACCCAAAAATCCCCTGACTTCAGTAGTATTTTTAGGCCTTGTCCATGACTGAATTTTATTAATCTTCTTCTTCACCATAATCCTTCCCTCTTTACATACCACATGACCCAGAATTTCCAAAGCAGGAACACAACAACAGAATTTTGACCCTGAAATAGTCAAACCAGCCTCTTCAATCCTGAACAACACTCTCTCTAGAGTTATTGCATATTCCCACACAAACCTCCTTATGCCAGGGTTCTCCGCTAACACCTCATTACCATAATCAGTGGATGGTCCTTTAATTCCACCATCATCAATAAAAATACCAGCATGAGTAGGAACCTCATCCTGCAAAATCCAAGCCATCTGTGCTTGATAAACTGCCACCAAATTACTTGCTCCTTGAGGCAACCTAGTGAGCTGAAATCTTCCCAAAGGAGTCTCAAAAATTGTGAGAGGCCTTGAATCCGTATGGAGTTCCCTCTCATCATAACCACCCATAATATCACCCAAACCATAACACACCCTTCCAGCAAAAGCTTCAACAAAATCCTCTGCACTTGGTGGCATACCAGCATCCTTGATAGTGACTCTATTCAAGGCTCTAAGATCATGAACCACCCGCAACTTTCCATTCTGCTTCTTTACACAGAACACCGGACTTGAGTAACTGGATGTTGATTGTTCATATAACCCAGTCCTGACTCTTTCCCTTAAAATCTCCACAAAATCCTCTCTAATAGCGGCTGGAATCAGAATAGGTTTGATTTGCCAAGGTTCATGACAAACCACAGGAATCAAGTAAGGTTCCCCATAAAAGTGCTTCAATACACCCCTTTCCTCCTCAACAAACGCCACAGCTTTTTCCCTTAGCACAATAACGTGCAAAAACAACTTCTTTTCTTCCTCAGACAACCACTCATCAGGACCAAAATTAACAACTTTCAATCTTTCCACGGTCACCCTAGCCGTCTTTACAAATTCTGGAGGATTCTTCACCAAAGGAGTACAGTACGGATCTCTTGACAAAGGAGGTCTCTTCAAAGGCGGATTCAAGCCCACAGGCATAGGCTCATTGACAGGCCTAATCTTCTGTGCTACCTTCTTATACTTTGCTGCTCCACCTTCAACTTGAGGGATCTTCAGGAAATCTTCACCACCAGACCTGGAACAAAAACCAAGGGTTTCCCCATTTCTCACATGTGTGGCCCAGGTAATGTTTTTGAAAGGTGTAGAAGAAACCCTAGCGGTGCACAATTGGGAGGACTTACTTTTAGACCCCGATCTCACCGCCCCAAAACTTCTCCGCATATCTTTCAATAAAGATATATAACCAATCTTCTTCTTTGAACTTGAATTAAAAATAATTAAAAATCTTGAGAGAGAACAGAGACTTGATAAAAAACTTGATGAATACTTGCAGAGAAGAGAAACATTAAAAAGAGAAAGTTTAAAATCCACTTGGTATATCTCCAAGGGAGCTGACCTACTACAACCTGGGATTTCCTCATCTCAGGGAGAGGTTTTAGCACTAGGGTGATCAGCCCTCATTACTATAAAAAATACAGACTCTCAATAGAGCCTGAGCCGCACTCCAAAGAACCAGAGGCAGCACCCACTTCCTTCCTTCTCCTGAAGCAGTCCATGCACTGGCACATTGAAGATAAACCAGGCCTAGTCTCCCAACCATCCTCTCCAGGGGATGATAACCTCATGTGAAGCCTCCTTTCGACTTCACCAGTCAACTCCAAACTGATTCCCAAATCAAATTGATAACCAATTCTTGCCTGAAAATCCATCAAGAATGGCCCACCCAAAACTGCTTTTACATTACCTTTAGCAATGTAAAAATGAACCTTCCCTGAGGCTCCTCCAACATCTATCTTCAAAAACTCTGAAGTTCCAGCCAATTCAGTGACATGGCCACCAATCTCTCTCAAATTCCCACCAATACCAGTTTTGATGGGGAGGCCCATATGAGTTGCCTCAAACAAAGAAATCAGGTTTATCTGAGAACCTGAATCCACCAATGCCCTTGCCTCCCTGCCATTCAGAGTGACATTGACATATCCCAGAGGAGCAGAAAAATGAGTTTCCAACCCCTCACCAAACTTTTCAGAAGAATCACAAATGTATTCTACCTCACCAGAAGAAACTCTTCTCCTGGTCAACAACTTTTTCTGTCTATCAGCCAGCCCTGGACTGATAGCATGAAATTCCCCATAATATAGGAAAACCTGACCCTGATTCATCCTTTCCAGGACAGAGTCCATAACATTAACTTGACCAGAAACTACTGGCCTCTCAAAGTGAGCTCTTTGCTTCACCACCTTGGTCCTAGAAGCTTCTTGAGGACCAGCACCACCAACAGATTTACCATTAACAGGAACCAAACCAGTTCCCTCACCAGAACCTCTGACTCCAACAGGCTTTGGCAATGAAGCCAAAGGGACATCCTCCTCAGAGTCAGAATCCACCTCCATTGGCATTGGCTAACCATTCAGATCCAATGCACCAAAACTAGGGGGGCCCATGTCAGCAATACCCTTCTGCATCTTGTACAGCTCCTCTTTGCTGTACCTCTTCCTAGCTGCACTCCGCTTAGGATCCCCCTTTGAAGAATTTGGATTCGGTTGGGCCTGAGAACTGCTCTTAGGCCTTCCCACCTTCCCTGCTTCCACATCATAAACACCAGCCAAGCATTCACCACTTGACTGTCCACCACAAGAATACAACTCCAAACCACCAAAGGAATTAGAAAAAGAGACCTTATTGACCTCCTTCCCCTTTCCCTTGATGTCCTCATCTACCTTAACAGAAGACTTCCCCTGATCAGGAATCTCCTCAAACCTTGGCCTCCTTTGATTGAGACCACCCCTTCTCCTGACCAAATCCACAGGAGCCTGCCCATCACTGGGCTTCACAAAAGAACCGTCAGGGAACTTAAAAAGCCTGCCATCAAACTCCACTTTTCCTTCAGACACATCTCTGATCAGTGCCCAACAATCATTGGACCTGTGCCCCCTCATACTGCAATAAGAGCAAACCCAAGGATCCCTCCTACCAGCCCTCCTTTCAAAATCTCTAGGCTGAGAAGGTGCCTTATTAACCTTCTTGGCCTCCTGGACAAAAATTTGCAGCTGTTTTTTCAGATCAGCCAACTGCTCCACCATTGGGTCCCTCTCCTGTTTGGGAACCTGCACCAAATTCTTCTCCTCCTTCTTCTCCCTATATTCCTCTTCAGCAAAAGCCTCACTTACTTTGCTGACATACTTGGAACACCCCTCCTGATAGGTGTCCACAGCCAATAACTTCAAATGAGCCTCAACAGCCTCCTTCACCTTATCCAAGGCAGGCAACTTCTGATCCCCATTAAAAAGAGTCTTCATCAATTCCTTTATTTACAACTCCTTCAACACATCTATCCTGACATCTCTAGCCAGGGCAGAACAAAAAAAATCTTTGGCAGCATTTTCATGTTCCAGCTCCTCCACTTCCACCAAATGTTCCACCACAGGATCAAACTGTAGCAGAAACTTCCTGTAACTATGTAAGTTACCAACACCACCATAAGATTGCCATTCACTGACAACCTTATTCAGATCCACCATAGTGAACCTGACACCCCATCTATCCACCATTTCCCTACACAACAAATTCCAATCCCTCTTCTTGTAGCCAGACATGGCCACAATCTCCTTCTCCACTGACCTATCACCAATGAAGAATATAATATGCTTCACCATGTCCAGGTAGGAAGAACCATCCACTCCAGCAGCAGTTTCATACTTCTCTAGAAACCACTTGACATCCTCCCCATTAGACTTGGTACCATCCCAAGTTTTAATTCTCACACACTCCCTAACCATCACAGAAGGAGGACCATCCCCCCCACTGACAGTCACCACAGGAATAGCAGAACCAGAAGCCATTCCTCTAGACCAAAACACCAAAAAGAGCCAACCAAAGAAAACAGAGATACCAAAGAACTAGCAAGTTCTACCACACATTGGGCGACAGAAATGTAGACAATCCTATAGTACTAGCTATAGGCCTTGACCAAGGGAGTTGGAGAAAACCCAGAGAGAAAATCCCCTGTCCCTTTAGAAAAAAAGAGTGAGATTTACTTGCTAAAGTATGTTGGTTCCTGTTTTGCTAAAGCTCCTTTTCAACACACTTTACTGCTTGATGAGCCAAGAAAGTATTCACCAGATAGACTACCAGACCAAAGAACTGAAATGTAGAACAAAGTCCACACCAGAGACAGCAAAGATACTTGATGTAGGCTGCAAATCCACACCAGAGACAGCAATAATACTTGCTATAGCTTGCAAGACTATAACAGAGAAAAAAGTTGCCAAAGTTAAGTTAAGTAAAGAACTCAATTGAAACAAACACAGCCAATTGTGGCCACAAAACAGTGAAAACTGAGTGAGGAACAATGAGATCACCTCCGGATGGTTGTATGATGATTAAGGTTGCCCCAAACTGTCTTATTCACTATGTAAACACAGACCACTAACTAAGAGCCCATGCGTACCCACCAATCTGGCGCCTGTACCTACCAAATTGCATAAGAAACCCTCCTGGAGCGCTCCCCAACCTCCTAAAACAGAGGCAGACGGGCCGCCCGACATCGGAGATGCCGCCTGAAGCGGCCCGGCCTCCCTGAAGCCAGAAAACCAATAAAAACCACTAATCTACTTAGAAAAATTAGCTCTATCCAATGGTACTAAGCGCTTAACCCTAAGACTTAATGTTAGCCCGTAAAACACGAAAAACAAAATTAAACAGCAATCTTTTATAAATGAAAAATGAGGAAATGACCCCTTAAAACTCAGAATATGAAAAATGTCTACAAGACATAAAATATAGAGAAAAACCAGGGCTATCCAATGATAGTACCCACATACCCGCAGACCCAATATCCACGGAATAAAACCAGAAAAATACCCAATTCTTTAACAGATGTCAATTAAGACATGCACAAACCGTGCCAAATCACACAACAAAGGCCCCTGCCAATTTTGGAAGACCACAATGTGTAAGAAAAGAATTAATGTTATTGAAACCTCACAAAATTTTTAACCAAGCAATCATGAAGATGGGAAGGTGGAATCCAGTGAGGATTGTAAAAGTAACATTTCTTACAGTGATGATGAACATGAGATATTTGTATTAGAACAGGATATTATATTCCTGAATGATGCTATATGTCAGCCAGGCTATACCAGGAGCCCAGTAAATGATATGTTAATTTATTGGACCTGAAAGAGGGCGTAATAATTGTATTTTTTGTATGTAAATTAATATTTTATTGCATAATAAATTTATATAAGTATCTTATTAAATATAAGTGTTATATTAATTTTATTGTTATATAAATTTTTTATAAATTTAACTTAAGCATAATATATTTTATATTCTACAAATAATGGCACATTTTTATGTATTTAATAATTATAAATAAAAAATTAATTAATTACAAACATATATTATAATTTTATATGTAAAATTTCCTTATAATGTAATTACATTAATTAATTAAATTTATATATTAAATATGTCAGGCTAAGGTCAAGTACAAGGACGTGAACTAGCTTGAATAGTCAGTTGTCTGGAAGATTTTAATGATCCTATATGAATACTGTAGTATTAATCCACTAAGTTGTAAAATAAAATCAAATATAAAGGTCTCAGTAATATAATTCTCACTATTTTTAATATGGCTTACAATCTTTGTAGTTGGTAGAAAAATAGATTATATAAATTCAGATACTATTCAAAAGTCTTATAAAAGTACTAATTGATATGTATTGTAATTGATTTGGTTATATTGGTTAAATTGTAATGATAAAGAATGAAGAAACACAACCCAAAAACCTCCTCCTTTTATACACACTGAGTTCCCCAATGATTCCCTTGATGTACCACCCAATACACAGATAATGACGCCTCTAAACAACTAATAGACATGCCCATAAACATTCCCAGTAACCCATGACATAATTAGAAGAGTAACAACCGCCAAAATCCTGTAATAATAAGGGAAATCCATCAGAATTAAAGAAAAAGACAAAAAGAGAGTATATGCGTATAAAACAATAATATTAAAGACTAAAGGAGACTTTTTTAAGGTTAATAATAGCTTAATAATAAGGGGTATTTACTGTAGAAATAATGGGGCTAATCCTGACATTATACTACGTGAAATTCCCATTCAAAAATAACCAAAATTGACTGAGAAACCACCCAAAAACTTAAAAAAGAGCGTGAGATGTGGGGTAACTACATGCAGTTCTTGGCAGGTGCTTTCACGGGTAAATCCTTGACTAAAATTAGGCGAATTTAAGTGTGGTGATGAAATAAAGTGCAAAGAGTGAGGTTATTAATGAAATTAGTGCATATAAACATGGTCAATGCATTATTAATTAAGCTAGGACACTAAATAAGCGCCTGTCGCCTATTTTAGTGTGTTTCCCCACAGTGGGTGTAGAATGTGGGGTAATTATAGTGTGAAAAAGCTAACTTTGCTAAAAATGAAGCTATTCACACGGGAAAAAAGCAGGCAGTATGTGGCCAGTACACAGAAGCCATTTCTGGCATAAAAAACACCAAATTTGAAAAGTGTTATTTTTATGCATTTAAATAGCCAAATCAATAGTTCTAAATGAGCCCAATTGATCTGTCAAAGCGCAATTTTGATATTCTCAATTTTATAGGGCATATAGTCAACTTTTAAGTGAAATAAAGCGCATTTCTTGTTTTTTGCATAAAACAGTGAATATAACAGCTTTAAGTGTACTTAAAAATTATGTAGCCTTATACTTAAGGTTCTTAAGATTACCCTAACATATTCCAACTTAATATTAAGTACATAAGACCTATAAAAGGTGGATATATGCGTGTATATAAGGTGTTATAATGGCATTTTTTGTGTATTATCATAATTTTACTTATGTATACTATTTGTGTACTCTTATTTATTATTCCCATGTATAGTTCATGTGTTTAACATTACTTTTTATTCAGTCCTGGAGATATACAGGCTGACACTTGCCCACCCAAAAAAAAAAATAAAAAAAATGATAAGTTATACATTTTATTAATTTGTAATTTTCAGGTATTCAGAATAAATCTGTAGCATTAAAGATTCAACTTTAAAGAAATAAAACATAATAAAATATTATGAGTACTGGTTTTTTAACCCCTCAGCTGGTTGAACAGAAATTTATTTCTGTTTAAATTTTTTAAGAAGGGTGGATAAATTAGAAATTTCTTTTTCAGGTATCCATTTATCAAATTCATTTGATTTCCCTTTAAATCTTAGTAAATACTCAGTTCCTTTTTCTTTAGTAAGGATTCTTTTCTTGAGTATTTTTTCAATCTCTGCTTTTTCCACAATTTCTTCAGGTTGCTTTTTAGGCCTTCCCCTTCTTTTTGGAAATAAGTCAGGATCATTTGCATGGTAAGGTTTCAGTAATGAGATAGGGAAAACTGGATGTTTCCTATCATATGGAGCATATAATATGACTTCCACTGCATTATTTCCAACCATTTTATTTACTACAAAAGGTCCTACAAAGGGATACTTTAATTTAACATTACCCTGTAAGTTAAAATGTAGTGTTGATATGAGGACTTCATCTCCCTTTTTAAATTCAAATTCTTTATGGGATTTGTCCCACCTTTTCTTTTCATATTCAAATGCTTTTTGGATGCATTCTTCTGCATGCTTTCTACACATTTGTTGCATATGAATAAAGGCTTTAGTGCCAGGGTGTATATCCAACCTTGGTAGTTTACTTAAATGATTTACTGGGGTATTTGGTACATATCCCAGCCAGAGTTCAAATGGTTTCTTCTCTGTTACAGAATGAGTTGTGCTGTTATAAGCAAATTCAAGGCCAGGAATTAATGTTACCCAGTCATGTGTGAATTTCTCATTGTCTTTGTATTCTAATCCAAAGGCACATTATCTTCTGATCATGTCTTCTAGAGTTTGTATCATCCTCTCAGCCAGCCCATCAGTTTGTTGATGGTGTGCTGTAGACAATTTTAATTGACAACCTGATACTTCCATCAAAGATGTCCAGAACTCTGAAGTAAATTTAGGATCTCTGTCAGAGATTATGGCTTTGGGGATCCCAGCAGTATTCATCATCTGAGTCCACCATAGTAACGCCAAGTCTTTAGCAGATACCTCTTTATGGGTAGGGATAAACTTACACATTTTTGTTAATCTATCCACTATTACCCAGCAAGAATTGAAACTTTCTTTTCCTGCTAATGGCAAGCCAGTTACAAAATCCATGTTTATAATTTCCCATGGAGCTTTTGGCTGCTCTATTTGTTGTAACAGCCCAGCTCTCTTCCCAGTTAATCTTTTAGATTTCTGACAAGAGTCACATGTTTCAATGTATTTTTGTACATCCTCTTTCATGTTTATCCACCAGGCTGTATTTTTAACTCTGTTTAATTTTTTGTTAAAGTCAAAATGACCAGCTAAGATGTCATCATGACAAGTACTCAACATTAACTCTTTCATAGAAGGTGTTATTACTATTACATTGCTTAACTTTTTCCTGTAATATATATATCCATCTTCAATTGATAGTTTACCTTTTTCCAACACATTTTTATACTTTGGAGGCAAGGTTTTAATTAATGCACTCATGGAGGCATTTGTTGGATCATTAAGAATGGTAGATAGTTTAGACAAATCTTTATCAGATGAATAATTTTCCAATATAGTTTGCATAAACTCTTCTTCTAAATCCACTATATAAATCCCAAATATATGTATAACCTCATTTTCAGGTACATAAGCTGGGTTGTCAGCATCATTTGGCAAAGGACTTCTGGATAATAAATCCACATTTGAATGCAATGTTCCTGCTCTGTGAGTGATTGTCATTCTTCCTCTGTACTCTTGTACAGCTAGTTGCCATCTAAACATGTGCCTATTAGGTGTTTTCATGTTTAGTAATGATTTAACTGCACTGCAATCTGTTATAAGTTCAAACTTCTGGTCTTCCAGATAGTAATGAAGTTTCTCCAAAGCCCACACCACGGCTAAACATTCTAGCTGTGTGGCACCATACCTTAATTCTGTTTTTCTTAAGGCTCTGGATATATAACAGATAACTACTTCAGATAATTTTCCATTTATTATCTGTTTCTGCTATAAAGCAGCACCCAAACCTATGAAAATTGCATCAGTGTACAAGATAAAAGGTAGGGTGAAATCTGGCAGTCCCAATATTGGAGCTGACATTAAACATTCCTTTAATTTATTAAAGGCGTGTTGTCTTTCATTATTCAAAATGAAAGCTTCATTCTTCCTGATTAATGTTGTTAAAGGGGCTGAAATGGATTGGTAATTTTTAATATATTGTCTATAATATCCACACATACCCAAAAAACTTTGAACCTCTTATACATTTTTAGGTATCCCAATGTTTTTAATTGCTGCCACTTTATTCTGGTCAACACAAATTTGTAATCCAGATACAACATGTCCAAGTACTTTCAAGGATTGAAATCCAAACTTACATTTCTTTAATGCAATAGTCATATTAATTTGATCCATTTTTTGAAAGACTCTTTTCAGGTGATTTAAATGTTCATCATATGTTTTTGAAAACACTATGATGTCATCAATATAGACCAATAGCCATCCTTCAACCATTTCCTGATGAAAAACACAATCCATCAATTTTTGGAAGACTGAAGGGGCATTCTTTGGGCCAAATGGCATTCTCACATACTTATATATACCCATATGTGTGGTTATTAATAAGTAATTTTGAGAATTTCTTTCCACAGGAATCTGGTGGTAACCCTTGTTCCCATCCAGACAGGAAATATATTTTGCTCCTTGTAAGGTAGCATGGATAGAAGCTATCCTTGGTAGAGGGTAAATATCATCTACTGTATATGTATTCAGAGCTCTATAATCACCCATAATCTTGCCTTATCTTTTTCATAAGAGATTAATACTGGTGAAATGACACAATACTTAGGTGTTGTGTCCACTTTTTCAACAATACCCATTTCCAACAACAATTTTTTATTGTCTTCAATATCTTTCCTTTTTGCAGGAGATTCTGGGTAAGGTTTCTTTTTTAAGCTGCCAGGAATATTATCCAGATCACAGCTTAGAGAGATTTTCATCTCATGGTCTTTGACCAATCCTAGTTCATTTGAGCCATGAGCAAATGCCATAGGATATGATTTAATCAATCTCAAAATATCGTCTTGTTCAATTTTTGAGAGTTGAGGACTGAAAGAGGCCTTTTGGATTTCATTTTCCAATTCACCCACTTCATTGGTGGCTTTTCCACCTTGCAGTTGTTCTTCTCTAGGAGAAATGGCATATACTGAACTTTCAGAAAATATTTTGAATTTTCTTTTACCATTCACCCCTATGGTGAAACAATTGTTTGCAGGATCTAGTTTAATGCCAAATTTTGTCAATAAATCATTGCCAATAATAAACCAATCACTACAATTATTATTATCCATTACTACAAATTCACAAACTGCTCTAACATATCCATTATTATATTTAAAGAATACAGCAGTTTTGTATATTGCCAATTGGATTTAATACTGAGCCAAAACCCCTCCAGTTCTTTGTCTGAACAGGTTCTAATTTTTCCTGGTACTTACTATCAAGTTTCATTAATGCATTAAGTGAAACTACACTACCTGCAGCCCCAGTGTCAAGAATGGTATTCATTTCTTTTCCACATATGATAAGAGGAGCTCTGATAGGTGTTATTCTGTAAGTGTCATGAGATACATCTTTAATTATTTCAGCTTCCTCTATGGAAGTTAAAGATGTGTCTGTATGAGGTATAGCATCATTCAGGAACATTATATCCTGTTCTAATACAAATATCTCATTTTCATCATCACTGTAAGATATGTTAGTTTTGCAATCCTCACTAGATTCCACATTCTCATCTTCATGATTACTAGGTTCAGAATTCTGTGAGGTTTCAATAACATTTATTCTTTTCTTACACATGTGACCTTTAACCCAAGGTTCATTACATTTGTAACAAGTGTCATTTTCTTGTCTCTTAGGGACAAGGGGAGCTGAAGGTTTGTTCTTTTCCACTGGTAACTTACTTGTAGTAGGTTTTACCACGTCAACACTTTGTCTGTAATTACTATACTTGGTTTCATACTTGTGGTTTAATAATATCTCATTGCATATATTAATGAATCCAGAGGTGTCTCTGACAGTTTCAGTTCTAGCTACAATAATGTCTCTAACTGATATAGGCAATTTGTATATTATTTTTTCTTTCCACTCTTCATAATCCATTTTTGGATCCATAGCTTTCATGATTTTTATTAAATTCATTAAGAAGACCATGGGTTTATCTCCAGCATTTGGATTATATCTGGCCCTTTCATACAGTCTTTGTTGAGTGATTCTAAATTTTGGGCCACCAAATTGCCTTTCAATTAGTGCCTTCCATTCATTCCAGGAGTAATTAATTCCCTCACTCAATACAGATTCAAACCATAATAAGGCTGAATCTGTAACTAAAGATATTAACTTTGAAGTAATTTCTTCATCAGGTAATTTATATGAAAATTTTAAGTTATCAATTCTTTGTATGAATTGTTGCCAATCAGATTTTGAATCCCTGTCAAAAGAAGGGTACTGATCTAACTTAGGCCAGTTCTTTTGGCTAGTTTTAGCTTCCCTAACCTGAGGAATATTGAGTAATTCACTCACTTTAGAAAGATGATCATTAATTTCATCTTTTACTGATTTTATACTCTCAGAGCCCATGACACTATGTTCATGTTTAATCATTGGTTTATCATCAGAGTGTTTCATAAAAACTGGTACTCTTTCTACATAAGAGGTATTATCCTTTATTGTTTCAGTATTTTTCAAAATGTTAGCTACTTCAATTTCTACTCTTTGTAACCTATCTTTTATTACAGGTACATGAGTTAAAGTATCATTTACATTTGAAAAAGACAATTTTACACGTCCCTCTATGGTGGCCATAATATTTTGAGAATGTTCTAATTTAATTTCTAAATTTTTAATCTCAGAATTTAATCTTTTGTTTTCATTGATCAATTCATTATTTGAATTCTCAATAACTTTTAACTTATTGGCTGTTGTACTCAATGATTGTGTGATGTCTAATAATACACTTTCTGTATTATTGTTGGACCCTCTAGAGAATTCTTCCAATTTTTCAATTCTTAATAATAATTTACTAATTATTTTTGATTACATTGGATTTTCTTTCAGAAAATATTCAATTTTGTCTGTTTCCAATTCAGAAGATTCATCATCAGGGTCAATTTTTAATTCATTTGATTCCATTTTTATATTAATAGTATTTTCCTGGTGATCAATAAAACTATGTACATTGTCCTCATGTAATGACAAGTCTAACATGTTATTTTCAAATGAATAATTTTTTAAATCCTTATCAATTATATCCAATAACTCTCTATCAATTTTATTACCTATAAGTAATTCATTGTTAGTATTATATAATTGATCTTGAGAAGATGGATGACTTACCACGGTCTTATTCCATTTCCCCTGCCTCTCCTTGGCTTTCCCCTGTAAGGGTGACTGCTGGATCCCTGTTGAGGAGGACTGTTGTAGTTTTGGGCATACCAATCCCACTTCCATTTGCTTACAGTTATCTTTTGGTCCTCTTCTGTGACTGGAGGTGTTGCTGTGGTATTTGGTGCCACTGGTTGTTGATGAGACCTTATATCCACTAGAGCCTTGTTGACTTCTATAAAGCCCTGTGCCGCCCTTCTCTCCAGATTGTTGATCTGGTCTAACATATTGTTTACTCTTATTGTTAGTGTATTCAGTAGGGTTGAGAGGGAGTGAATTTGCTCTTGTAAGGTGTTTTTGGACTTCTTTATTGACATTTGTTTTAAGAGCTTTTCCTTTTCCTCCATGGACATTGGTGGGGTGTTGTTTATTGTTACTGGTGATTCTTGACCCTCCATTTGGATGTCCTGTAACAGGTCTTTCAGCTCTAGTTCTTAAGTTATAAGGTTTTGCCTTATTACTTACAATGTCATTGTTGTCACACATTTTTACGTGGAATTCTAATGAATTGAAAGTTTGAGATATGAAAAACTTCAAAAAGGAGTTTAATCAGTATTTATTAATACCACTGAAGACAATTTAATTGCTTACTTATTGGTATGAAGTGAATCTTTAAGTGCCAAAAGTCAAATATGCTTTTTATGTGGTCACTTAATTTAACTGGTCTACAATATGTAGCCGTGTTTTTATATTAAAAAAGAAAAACAACTGTCAGCAAGATTCTTTTTTAAATATAAATGAATTTTACAAACCAATAGAAAAGGGATTAAGAGTCCTGTAAAAAGAAAACAATTAATCAGTTTAATTGGTTTTCATCTGCAAAGATCACAAATTTAATTGTTTTATTGACAGACTCCCACTAAGAACAATTTTATGTTAAATTAGTGGTAAAAATTTTATCTGCAAAGATCACAAATTTAATTGGTCTATTGAAAGACCCACTAATAACAATTATATGTTAAATTAGTGGTAAAATTGTTGATTCAATATCACAATTTTATTATATAACAGGGCTTCTTTTTCTGAAATCACTATATAAGTTACCCCAACCTGTTGTAATTATCCAAATATTTCTATAGGGATATTATTTACGTGTACCTTTTTTGAAAATTTCACTTACTGGATTATAACAGAATTCTTGAGGAAAGGTCCCCAATTGTCAGGCTAAGGTCAAGTACAAGGACGTGAACTAGATTGAATAGTCAGTTTTCTAGAAGATTTTAATGGTCCTATATGAATACTGTAGTATTAATCCACTAAGTTGTAAAATAAAATCAAATATAAAGGTCTCAGTAATATAATTCTCACTATTCTTAAATATGGCTTACAATCTTTGTAGTTGGTAGAAAAATAGATTATATAAATTCAGATACTATTCAAAAGTCTTATAAAAGTACTAATTGATATGTATTGTAATTGATTTGGTTATATTGGTTAAATTGTAATGATAAAGAATGAAGAAACACAACCCAAAAACCTCCTCCTTTTATACACACTGAGTTCTCCAATGATTCCCTTGATGTACCACCCAATACACAGTTAATGACGCCTCTAAACAACTAATAGACATGCCCATAAACATTCCCAGTAACCCATGACATAATTAGAAGAGTAACAACCGCCAAAATCCTGTAATAATAAGGGAAATCCATCAGAATTAAAGAAAAAGACAAAAAGAGAGTATATGCGTATAAAACAATAATATTAAAGACTAAAGGAGACTTTTTTAAGGTTAATAATAGCTTAATAATAAGGGGTATTTACTGTAGAAATAATGGGGCTAATCCTGACATTATACTACGTGAAATTCCCATTCAAAAATAACCAAAATTGACTGAGAAACCACCCAAAAACTTAAAAAAGAGCGTGAGATGTGGGGTAACTACATGCAGTTCTTGGCAGGCGCTTGCACGGGTAAATCCTTGACTAAAATTAGGCGAATTTAAGTGTGGTGATGAAATAAAGTGCAAAGAGTGAGGTTATTAATGAAATTAGTGCATATAAACATGGTCAATGCATTATTAATTAAGCTAGGACACTAAATAAGCGCCTGTCGCCTATTTTAGTGTGTTTCCCCACAGTGGGTGTAGAATGTGGGGTAATTATAGTGTGAAAAAGCTAACTTTGCTAAAAATGAAGCTATTCACACGGGAAAAAAGCAGGCAGTATGTGGCCAGTACACAGAAGCCATTTCTGGCATAAAAAACACCAAATTTGAAAAGTGTTATTTTTATGCATTTAAATAGCCAAATCAATAGTTCTAAATGAGCCCAATTGATCTGTCAAAGCGCAATTTTGATATTCTCAATTTTATAGCGCATATAGTCAACTTTTAAGTGAAATAAAGCGCATTTCTTGTTTTTTGCATAAAACAGTGAATATAACAGCTTTAAGTGTACTTAAAAATTATGTAGCCTTATACTTAAGGTTCTTAAGATTACCCTAACATATTCCAACTTAATATTAAGTACATAAGACCTATAAAAGGTGGATATATGCGTGTATATAAGGTGTTATAATGGCATTTTTTGTGTATTATCATAATTTTACTTATGTATACTATTTGTGTACTCTTATTTATTATTCCCATGTATAGTTCATGTGTTTAAAATTACTTTTTACTCAGTCCTGGAGATATACAGGCTGACAAAATACAACTTTTCATATGTTATTAAACAATAATATTGGGCGCATTTTTGACCCTTAATTGTGTCAGAAAAATATTATTAAATAAATTATAATACTTATTTAATAACATAGTATTAAAATCCCCACTTTAAATTACAAATATCATTAAATTAATTATATGTTTCACTTAAAATAATTATTGAATGAATTACATAGTTAAAACAATTAATTAAAATTTTTTAAACTGAATTGAATTTATTACATGATTTTTGCTGTGAAAATAATTTTATTTGTTTTACTTAAATCCTTTACATGTCACTATAATGTCTGTTTTGAATTATTTTACTCATTGTTCTCATGTTTCAGACTTACTTGGTTAATAATTATTTTAATTAAGTGTTTTGGGAAGTTATGATGGGAAAATGGTTAATTACTCACGGGTTTTAGTTAATTGTCTCATATTTTTCTCTTAATAGTCATGTTTCATTTCTACTCTGTTATATTTTGTTTTAGCTTATTTCTATTTTGTATTTATTGATTTGTTACGCTTCAGGGGTCCCTTGGTCTATAAAAGGGCCTTGGGTAATCCCCTTTAACCCATCACTTATTATATACACTGAAATAAATACAATTTTAACTATATTACATTTATTTCATTTTTTATTAGCCTAATAAAATCTAAATTTAAAAGTAAATAAATATTTTACGGTTGCAATAGGTCTAATAATAATATTGGTGTTTGCCGCGCATTGAAAATAATACTTACTTAGATAAATATCTTATAATTTAATACCTGCCACTATTGTACCAAGTCCAAAGGAACTTTGTTGTCTCTCCCTCTCAGAACAATTATAATTTTTATTTTTATTTCTTTATTTTTTATTATCTTCTCCAGATAATTCCTCCTCTTCTTTATTTTTCCTCTCTTCTTCTCCCTCTTCTAGAGGACCAGCCCACACATGAGAGCTTTTCCAAACAACAACGACGATACCAATACTTGCGACAAACGACATAACGCATGGACCACCCAGCCAAAAAAGTAAAATTTTGCCACAACCGTGTTTCAAACTTGGGTTAGATCATTTAGTTTTATATTAAATTAATTCATATATTATTTTGAAGTGATTTTACAATCACTATAGTAAGTTAAACTTTGCACCTCTCACTCATATTATTATATTTTTACTGCAATAACAGTGTTTGTGGCTTAATTGCTGATTCACTGAGTGTAAGTGTTCATTATTTTTTAATTTTTTTTCCTAGTTGACCATAATAGAGTAAAACTCTTAGTCCTAGAAGACAATTAATATTTAATTAATTAATAAATTAATTTTATTATTATTTTTTGTATATTGGTTGACCATAATACTACTCAGTACTTAGTTCCAGTTTTACCATTATATTAATTTTTGGTATTAATTATTTTGGTTGACTTATTAAACCTTTATTGGTTGTTCCCATTTTAATTACTGTTAATTCTTAATAAATAATTGTAATTACATTTATTTGTATTACATTTTTTAATTAATTGATTTTTTGATAATAATTAAAAAATTTTTTTTGTTGTTAAAATTCAATAAATTTTATTTTGAAAAAACAATTTGAATTTTTAAATAATTTTGATTCTATTTTAACAGTTTAAATGTCCAGTAGTTTGGCTAAAAGCATGGATAACTTACATGTGGATGAGATTGAAGTGGATAATGACACTGAATCTGTAGGTTCTTCAAAATTAACTTACAAAAATTATTCAGCTGACAAAAAACCTTCAGGACGTGGAAATGGCAGGAGGAGTGGAAAACCTCCCTCACCAAACACCTCTGAAAGAAGTAAAACCTCTAATAAATCAGGAAAATCAACTCAAAGGTATAAAAATAAAAAAGATACCTCTAACCCAACAAGTAAACAATCTGTCCAGTCACATAAAGGAACTGAAAGCAGAAAGCAGGAAGTACAAGGCAAGGGTAGACACACTCTGGAAGCAGATGCAGGAATTATTAAATCCCAAACAGGCTCAAACTCCTCATTTCCCAGCCTCTCAGCCTCAGCCTCAAACTCAGCCCAATCATGTACCCAGCTCCTTCATGCAAAATCAAAGCACTCTGCAAGTGGAACAGTAGAAATGGGATTAATTGATGAACCATTACCAACAAAATGTTCAGCAACCACAAGCATAACACCCTGGCCCATCAAGGACACCAACCTACCATCCACCTCCTCAGCCCCATCCTTATCAGGGAGGCAGAAGAAAGAAGGCACAGGGAAAGTTTCCTCCCTTACCTTGGTGAGTAACTTGTTTGATAAACATGTTGGTAGGTATAATAACAAAGCTTCTTCAGGTAATATTGTGGATTCTGGTGAAAGAATAGTTAAACCCTTAAAAAGACAACTTCCTTTAATGAGTAGCCCCAACAATGTAATTAGCAAATTATCATTTGATAAGCTTTACATTTGACTTCTACTGCTTTAATTAATCCTTCTCTTGCAATTAAGAATAATTCTGTTCCCCCTGAAGAGTGTACTTTACTTGAGAAAACTTCTGAAGAAATATTGAAAGATACCCTTGATTTTAATGTTGTAAAAGAAAAACATTTAAGAGATGTATTAATACATGAGAGTGATAGATTAAATAATTTGCACTTGCATTTTAAACTAAGTTCTTCTGCACAAGATACAGCTTATTTTAAAATCAAAGAAACCTTGAATATTGTTCTTAGCAAACAAAAACAAATAAGGAGTGACCATAGATGTATCTCAGATAAGAATATAAATCTGCATAAAACCTTGAGTGAATTTAAACCCCTTATTAAAGAAAATTATTCATTGAAAAATGAAATTAAATCTCTACAAAATGAGTTTAAAAAGCTAAAAAATGATTTCCATGCACTGAGTGCCAAACACACAGTTTCTGAGGACAGAAATGTTTTATCTCTTGCAAAAGTAAATGACCAAATGTCTGAAATTCCAAGGATAAGAAACTATGTGTCTGACCTGCAGGAAAAATTTTCAACCTTAACCATCAATAATTATGGTATAAATGAGAATGCTGCCCATAAGCTGCATAAAAATAAAGAAAAAGAACCTGAAAAGAGTTCCTCCTTTCTTCCTCATATTTCAGCCATTAAAAACACTGACAATGAGTCTGTAAAATCTTTTTCTACTAGCAAAAAATCTTGTGATGGTCATGTACCAGCTGTTTCTGTAAATAATGAAGTTTCTGAACACCTGGCTAAACTTCAGGAATTATTAATGATGAATAATTCAAACCAAAAAATGGAACATCCCAGTAGTAAGAAAAATTGGCCTATACTGGACCAATATCCTACCTTTGATGGTGATTCATCTTCTGATTGGCAACACTTTATCCAAAGAATTGATAATTTAAAGAGATCTTATAAATTACCTGATGAGAAATTGTTTCTAAGCTAATTTCTTTATTTTCCAATGTAGCATTGATGTGGTATGAATCTGTTCTTTTAGATAACAATCATTATACATGGAATGATTGGAAATCCTTGATTGAGAATCAGTTTGGTGGTTCAAAATTCAGGTTAGCTCAGCAAATAATGTATGAGAATACTAGATATGTATCCTCATCTGTTGAAAAACCCATTGTTTTTCTTATGAAAGTAACAAAAATCCTTAGAGCAATTGATCCAAAGATGGATTATGATATTTGGAGAGATAAAATCTTGTATAAATTACCGAATTCTCTTAGGGATTTGATTGTTGCTAGAACTGAGCATGTAAGGGAAAATTCTTCTTTCATTAATATCTGTAATGAGGTACTACTCAACCATAGAGATGAACCAAAGAATTACATTGGTAAATCTTATCATGATGAAAATAAACCATCTACAAAGCCCACGGAAAAATCTGGTAAACCCTCTGCCCCAGTTGCACCTAAAAAATATGCAAAAAATACTTGTTATAAATGTAAAAAACCATGGCAAAAGGGTCATTTTTGTGACAAGAAAATTTATCTTGTTTAACATAATGAAGACACTGATGAGGCTGAAATTGATGTAAATAACTCTTCTAGTGACTGTGAAAGTGATATCTCCTATGACAATGACTCTGTTAAAGATGTTTTAATGTTGGAACAGGATGTCCATTATTTAGATAATATTTCTGAAGAATGTGTATTGGATTTATCTTCAGTGGAAAATGATGAAATAATTAAAGATATTACTAACAATTCTATAGACATATCCCCTTTGAAAGCACCTGTTATCATTAATGGTAAAAATTTTGATGTAGCTCTTGACTCTGGTGCTGGAGGAAGTGTAGTGTCTAAAAAAGCTTTAGCTTCAGTAGATAAGGATTATTTGAGTAAATTATTACCTATAACTTCTGTAAAATGGAGAGTGTATGGTTCTACCTTAATTCCTATTGGAAAATACAAAACCTCTGTATTCTTCAAAAATAATGGTGGTTTCTTCAGAGCTATTTGTGAATTTTTTGTCATGAAAAATGATAATTTAAGCGATTGGTTTATTATGGGTAATTATAATTTAACCATGTTTGGTGTGTAATTGGACCCAGAAAATAGTTGCTTCACCTTGGGATTGAATGGTAAAAGGAATTTTAAAATTTCATCATCTAGAAAACCTTCTGGGCATCTGTTAAAGTCTTGTAACTCACTGTTCCAGTGTAAACGCAGACCAACAATTGAAATGAATGATTTATTAAATGAAATAAATACTGCTTTATTTGGTGATCAGTTAACTAGTGAACAAAAGGATTATATAATTGCCTCAATTACCTCTTTCCCTATGGCTTTTGTTCATGGTTCTCATGTTTTAGGAAGTGTTCAGGAAGAAATGAAAATTAACTTATCCTGTAACTTGAGTATATTCCTCCTAGTCTTAAGAAAAAACCATATCATGCTTCTCCAACATAAAGAAAGGATATTGAAGATAATATTGCCACATTATTAAAAATGAATATCATTGAGAAAGTGGATGTCACCCCCAAATATTGTGTCATCTCCCCAGTCTTAATTTCTTATGAAAAAGATAAGGCTAGATTATGTGGAGATTACAGAGCATTAAACACTTATACTGTTGATGATATTTATCCTTTACCCAGAATTAATTCAATTCATGCTACCTTGCAAGGTGCAAAATTTATTAGTTGTCTGGATGGAAATAAAGGGTATCATCAAGTTCCTGTTGAGAAAAATTCTCAAATTTTTTTTCTTATTGCTACTCATATGGGAATATATAAGTATTTTAGAATGGCATTTGGCCCTAAAAATGCCCCTTCAGTTTTTCAAAAAGTCATGGGTAACACTTTCCATCAGGAAATTATTGAGGGATGGCTCATGGTGTATATTGATGATATCATAGTTTTTTCTAAAAATTTTGATGAACATATGGTTCATTTAAATAGGTTTTTTCAAAAAATGGATGAAATCAATATTACCTTGTCCTTGAAAAAGTTTAAATTTGGTTTTCAATCTTTGATAGTCCTTGGCCATGTTGTGCCAGGCCTACAAATTTGTGTAGACCACAACAAAGTTGCTGCAATTCAAAATGTGAAGGCAAAAACTTCTGTAAGAGAAATTAAATGTTTTTTGGGTATGTGTGGCTACTATAGACAAGATATTAACAATTATCAGGTCATTGCCTTGCCTCTTACCAAACTAACTAGAAAATATGTTGCATTCATCTGGAATATTGACTGTCAAAAAGCTTTTGATACATTAAAATGTTGCTTAATCACAGCCCCTATCTTGTCTCTTCCAGATTTTAACAAACCATTTGTCCAGTATACAGATGCTAGCTTTGTTGGTCTGGGTGCTGCCCTCCACCAGAAACAAATTATTAATGATAAATCCTCAGAAGTTGTAATTTGTTATATTTCAAGAACCTTGAGAAATAGTGAATTGAGATATAGTGCCACTGAATTAGAGTGCTTAGCAGTTGTTTGGGCTCTTGAGAAGCTTCATTACTACTTAGATGACCAAAAGTTTGAATTGGTAACTGACTGTAGTGCTGTGAAGTCCCTCTTAAACCTGAAAACACCTAATAGACATATGTTCAGGTGGCAACTTGCTGTTCAAGAATACAGAGGACGGATAACAATTATCCATAGGGATGGAAATTTTCACTCCAATGTTGATATGCTGTCCAGATTTCCTCATCCAAAAAATGACTCCAATCCTGCTTATGTACCTGAAGATGATACTGTTCATATCCATGGTATATTTATAGTTGATATGGAAGAAGAGTTATTGCAATTAATACTGGATTCATATGATAAGGATTCTGATTTATATAAATTAGTTACTATCTTAAATGATCCTAAAAATGCTTCAATTCAAGCATTGATTAAAACTCTTCCTGAAAAGTATCAAAATGCTTTTATTAAAGGAAATTTTTCTATTGAAGATGGTTATATATATTATAGAAGAAAGCATACTAATGTAATTGTAATTCCTCCTTCTATGAAAGAAACTATCCTCAAACTTTTTCATGATGACATATTAGCTGGTCATTTTGATCTTGAAAAAACATTAATTAGAATCAAGAACACTGCTTGGTGGGCTAATATGTCTGAAGATACAAAATTATATGTTGAATCTTGTGATTCCTGCCAAAAATCTAAAAGGTTGATAGGTAAAAGAGCAGGGTTATTACAACATGTTGAAGCACCTGATGCTCCTTGGCAAATAATTAACATGGATTTTGTCACTGGTCTTCCTGTTGCAGGTAAAGACATCTATAACTCTTGTTGGGTAATAGTGGATAGATTCACAAAAATGTGCAAGTTTATTCTTACCCACAAAGATGTATCCACAAACAAATTAGCTTTCTTATGGTGGTCTTACATGTTTAATATGATTGGTTTTACAAAAGCCATTATCTCTGATAGAGATCCAAAATTTACTTCTGATTTTTGGACCTCTTTGATGGATATTTGTGGCTGTGAGTTAAAGTTGTCTACAACTCAACATCCTCAGACTGATGGTCTAGCTGAGAGAATGATTCAAAATCTGGAAGATATGATTAGAAGGTATTGTGCCTATGGATTAGAATATAAAGACAATGACAGATTTACTCATAATTAAGTCACTCTATTGTCTGGTCTTGAATTTGCATATAATAGCACTGTTCATTCTGTAACTGAGAAAAAGCTTTTTGAGCTTTGGTAAGGTTATGTCCCAAACAGTCCTGCTCAGATTCTAAATAATAAATAACCTAAGTTGGAACTACACCATGGTGTAAAATCTTTTATGCAAATGCAAAAGCTATGCAAAAATCATGCTCAAAGCTGTATTGATAAAGCATTTGAATATGAAAAGAAAAGATGGGATAAATCCCATAAAGATTACACATTTAAAAAGGGTGATGAAGTGTTGATATCTACTGTCCATTTCAATTTACAAGGAAACAACAAATTAAAAGATCCTTTTGTAGGACCATTTGTTGTTAAAAGAATGGTTGGAGATAATGCAGTAGAAGTTGTATTGTATTCTCCATATGATGGGAAACACCCTGTTTTTCTCATTTCTTTGCTTGAGCCTTATACTTCCAACAGTGACTTATTTTCCAAAAGAAGGGGAAGACCTAAGAAAAATCCTCAGGAAGTCACAGTAACTGCAGAAATTGATAAAATTCTAAATGGTAGATTTATCACTTCTGAAAGAGGGACTGAATATTTATTGAGATATAAGAACAAATCATCTGAACATGATGCATGGATACCTGGCAAGGAGATTTCAAATCTTCCTACTCTGTTAAAAAAGTACAAAAAGGAAAAATCTTAGCATTTTTTTTATTGTTTTTTTAGAGTGATGGAGTGTCAGCCAGGCTATACCAGGAGCCCAGTAAATGATATGTTAATTTATTGGACCTGAAAGAGGGCGTAATAATTGTATTTAATGTATGTAAATTAATATTTTATTGCATAATAAAATTATATAAGTATCTTATTAAATATAAGTGTTATATTAATTTTATTGTTATATAAATTTTTTATACATTTAACTTAAGCATAATATATTTTATATTCTACAAATAATGGCGCATTTTTATGTATTTAATAATTATAAATAAAAAATTAATTAATTACAAACATACATTATAATTATATATGTAAAATTGACTTATAATGTAATTACATTAATTAATTAAATTTATATATTAAATACAACTTTTCATATATTATTAAACAATAATATTGGGCGCATTTTTGACCCTTAATTGTGTCAGAAAAATATTATTAAATAAATTATAATACTTATTTAATAACATAGTATTAAAATTCCCACTTTAAATTACAAATATCATTAAATTAATCATATGTTTCACTTAAAATAATTATTGAATGAATTACATAGTTAAAACAATTAATTAAAATTTCTTTGAACTGAATTGAATTTATTACATGAATTTTGCTGTGAAAATAATTTTATTTGTTTTACTTAAATCCTTTACATGTCACTATAATGTCTGTTTTGAATTATTTTACTCATTGTTCTCATGTTTCAGACTTACTTGGTTAATAATTATTTTAATTAAGTGTTTTGGGAAGTTATGATGGGAAAATGTTTAATTACTCATGGGTTTTAGTTAATTGTCTCAATTTTTTCTATTAATAGTCATGTCTCATTTCTACTCTGTTATATTTTGTTTTAGCTTATTTCTATTTTGTATTTATTGATTTGTGGCACTTCAGGGGTCCCTTGGTCTATAAAAGGGCCTTGGGTAATCTTCTTTAACCCATCACTTATTATATACACTCAACTCAATACAATTTTAATTATTTTACATTTATTTTATTTTTTCTTAGCATAATAAAATCTAAATTTAAAAGTAAATAAATATTTTACAGTTGCAATAGGTCTAATAATAATATTGTTGTTTGACACGCATTGAAAATAATACTTACTTAGATAAATATCTTATAATTTAATACCTGCCACTATTGTACCAAGTCCAAAGGAACTTTGTTGTCTCTCCCTCTCAGAACAATTATTATTTTTTTTTTTATTTTTTTATTTTTTATTATCTTCTCCAGATAATTCCTCCTCTTCTTTATTTTTCCTCTCTTCTTCTCCCTCTTCTAGACGACTGGTCCACACTATACCTCACACAGATACATTTTTAACCTCCATTGAAGAAGCTGAAATAATTAAAGATGTATCTCATGATACTTACAAAATAACACCTTTCAGAGCACCTTTTATTATATGTGGAAGAGAAATGAATGCCATTCTTGACACTGGGGTTGAAGGTAGTGTAGTTTCTATTAATACATTAATGAAACTTGAAAGTAAGTATAAGGAAAACTAGAACCTGTACAAAAAAAGAACTGGAGGGGTTTGGTTCAGTTTCAAATTCAATTGGAAAATATAAAACTGCTGTATTCTTTAAGTATAGTAATGGATATGTAAGAGCAGTGTGTGAATTTTTTGTAATGGATAATAATAATTGCAGTGATTGTTTTATTATTGGAAATGACTTTTTGACAAAATTTGACATTAAACTAGATCCTGCAACAGTTGCTTCACTATAGGCATGAATGGTAAGAGAAAATTCAAGATATTTTCTGAAAATTCAGTGTATTCCATTTCTCCTAGAGAGGAACAACTGCAAGGTGGAAGAACCACCACTGAAGTGGTAGAATTGGACAATGAAATCCAAAAGGCCTCTTTCAGTCCTCAACTCTCAAAAATTGAAGGAAACAATATTTTGAGATTGATCAAATCTTATCCTATGGCATTTGCCCATGGTTCAAATGAGCTAGGATTGGTCATAGACCATGAGATGAAAATCTCTTTAAGTTGTGACTTGGATAATATTCCTGGCAGCTTGAAAAAGAAACCTTACCCAGCATCTCCTGTAAAAAGGAAAGATATTGAAGACAATATAAAAATGTTGTTGGAAATGGGTATTGTAAAAAAGTAGACACAACACCTAAGTATTGTGTTATTTCACCAGTATTCATATATTATGAAAAAGATAAGGCAAGATTATGCGGTGATTATAGAGCTCTGAATACATACACTGTAGATGAAATTTACCCTCTACCAAGGATAGCTTCTATCCATGCTACCTTACAAGGAGCAAAATACATTTCCTGTCTATATGGAAACAAAGGTTACCACCAGATTCCTGTGGAAAAGAATTCTGAGAATTACTTATTAATAACCAGACATATGGGAATTTATAAGTATGTGAGAATGCAATTTTGCCCAAATAATGTGCCTTCAGTCTTCCAAAAATTGATGGATAGTGTCTTTCATCAAGAAATGGTTGAAGGATGGCTTTTGATTTATATTGATGACATCATAGTGTTTTCAAAAACATATGATGAACATTTAAATCACCTGAAGAGAGTCTTTCAAAAGATGGATGAAATTAATATGACAATTGAATTAAAGAAATGTGAGTTTGGATTTCAACCCTTGAAAGTACTTGGACATTCTGTATCTCAATTATAAATTTGTGTTGACCAGAATAAGGTGGCAGCAATTAAAAACATTGGTATACCTATGAATTTAAAATATGTTCAGAGTTTTTTGGGTATGTGTGGATATTATAGACAGTATATTAAAAACTACCAATCCATGGCAGCTCCTTTAACAACATTAATCAAGAAAAATGAGGCTTTCATTTGGAATAATGAAAGAAAAAACGCCTTTAATAAATTGATGGAATGTTTAATGTCAGCTCCAATATTGGGACTTCCAGATTTAACCCTACCTTTTATCTTGTACACTGATGCAAGCTTCACAGGGTTAGGTGCTGCTTTACAGCAAAAACAGGTAATAAATGGAAAATTATCTGAAATAGTTATCTGTTATATATCCAGAACCTTAAGAGAGACAGAATTAAGGTATGGAGCCACACAACTGAAACGTTTAGCCTTGGTGTGGGCCTTGGAGAAACTTCATTACTATCTGGAAGACCAGAAGTTTTAACTAATAACAGATTTCAGTGCAGTAAAATCATTACTAAACATGAAAACACCTAATAGGCACATGTTTAGATAGAAACTAGCTGTACAAGAGTACAGAGAAAGAATGAAAATCACTCATAGAGCAGGAAAATTGAATTCTAATGTGGATTTATTATCCAGAAGTCCTTTGCCAAATGATACTGACAACCCAGCTTATGTACCTGAAAATGAGGCTATACATATATTTGGGATTTATATAGTGGATTTAGAGGAGGAGTTTATGCAAAATATATTAGAAAATTATTCATCTGATAAAGATTTGACTAAAATATCTACCATTCTAAATGATCCAACTAATGCCTCCATGAGTGCATTAATTGAAACCTTACCTCCAAAGTATAGAAATGCGTTGGAAAAAGGTAAACTGTCAATTGAAGATGAATATATATATTACAGGAAAAAGCTAAGTAATGTAATAGTAATACCACCTTCTATGAAAGAGTTAATGTTGAGTACTTGTCATTATGACATCTTAGCTGGTCATTTTAATTTTAACAAAACATTAACCAGAGTTAAAAATACAGCCTGATGGATAAACATGAAAGAAGATGTACAAAAATACATTGAAACATGTGACTCTTGTCAGAATTCTAAAAGATTAACTGGGAAGAGAGCTGGGTTGTTACAACAAATAGAGCAGCCAAAAGCTCCATGGGAAAATATAAACATGGATTTTGTCACTAACTTTCCATTAGCAAGAAAAGAAAGTTTAAATTCTTGCTGGGTAATTGTGGATAGATTAACCAAAATGTGTAAATTTATTCCTACCCATAAAGAGGTATCTGAAAAATACTTGGCATTACTATGGTGGACTAAAATGATGAATACTTCTGGGTTCCTTAAAGCCATAATCTCTGACAGAGATCCTAAATTTACTTCAGAGTTCTTGACATCTTTGATGGATGTATCAGGTTGTCAATTAAAATTATCTACAGCACACCATCCAAATAATGATAGATTAGCTGAAAGAATGATACAATCTCTTGAAGACATGATAAGAAGATACTGTGCCTTTGGAATAGAATACAAAGACAATGTGAAAATCACACATGACTTGGTAACATTTATTCCTGGACTTGAATTTTCTTATAACAGCACAACTCATTCTGGAACAGAGAAGAAACCATTTGAACTCTGGCTGAGATATGTACCAAATACCCCAGTAAATCATTTAAATAAATTACCAAGGTTAGATATACATCCTGGTACTAAATCCTTTATTAATATGCAACAAATGTGTAGAAAGCATTCATAGGAATGCATCCAAAAAGCATTTGAATATGAAAAGAAAAGGTGGGATAAGTCTCATAAAGAATTTGAATTCAAAAAAGGAGATGAAGTCCTAATTTCAACACTAAATTTTAACTTACAAGGTAATGTTAAATTAAAGGATCCCTTTGTAGGACCTTTTTTAGTAAACAAAACGTTTGGTAATAATGCAGTGGAAATCATATTATATGCCCCATATAATAGGAAACATCCAGTTTTCCCTATCTCATTATTGAAACCTTACCATGCAAATGATCCTGACTTATTTACAAAAAGAAGGGGAAGGCCTAAAAAGCAACCTGAATTAATTGTTGAAAAAGCAGAGATTGAAAAAATACTCAAGAAAAGAATCCTTACTAAGGAAAAAGGAACTGAGTATTTATTAAGATTTAAGGGGAAATCAAATGAATTTGAAAAATGGATACCTGAAAAAGAAATTTCAAATTTTTCCTCTCTTCTTAAAAAATTTAAACAGAAATAAATTTCTGTTCAACCAGCTGAGGGGTTAAAATTCCAGTAATCATAATATTTTATTATGTTTTATTTCTTTAAAGAATAATCTTTAATGCTACAGAATTAATTTGAATACCTGAAAAATTACAAATAAATAAAGCAAATGTATAACTTATCATTTTTCATTGTTTTTTTTGGTTGGGCGAGTGTCATCCTGGACATCACCAGGAATGAGTAAAAAGTACTTATTAGTTGTGTTAAACACATGAAATATACATGGGAACAATAAATGAGAGTACACAAACAGTATACATAAGTAAAATAATGATAATACACAAAAAATGCCATTATAACACCTTATATACACGCATATATCCACCTTTTATAAGTCTTATGTACTTAATATTAAGTTTGAATATGTTAGAATAACCTTAAGAGCCTTAATTATAAGGCTACATAATTTTTAAGTATACTTAAAGCTGTTATTTTCATTGTTTTATGCAAAAAACAAGAAAGGCGCTTTCTTTCACTTAAAAGTTGATTATATGCACTATAAATTTATGAATATTAAAAATGTGCTTTGAAAGTTCCTATTGTCTCATTTAGGACTATTGATTTGGCTACTTAAATGAATAAAAATAACACTTTTCAAATTTGGTGTTTTTTATGCCAGAAATGGCTTCTGTGTACTGGCCAAATACTGCCTGCATTTTTCCCACGTGAATAGCTTCATTTTTAGCAAAGTTACCTTTTTCACACTATAATTACCCCACATTCTACACCCACTGTGGGGAAACACACTAAAATTGGCAACAGGCGCTTATTTAGTGTCCTAGCCTAATTAATGATGCATTGACCCTCTTTATATGCACTAATTTCATTAATAACCTCACTCTTGGAGCCTTATTTCTCTACCACGCTTAAATTAGCCTGAAATTAGTCAAGGATTTAACCGTGCCAGCTCCTGCCAAAGACTGCATGTAGTTACCCAACATCTCACGCCCTTTTTTGGGTTTCTAGGTGGTTTCTCAGTCAATTTTGGTCATTTTTGAATGGGAATTTCACGTAGTATAATGTCAGAATTAGCCCCATAATTTCTAAAGTAAATCCCCCTTATTAATAAGCTCTTATAAAACTTAATTCTCCCACTTTAGTCTTTTACATTGATGTATAATACGCATATACTCTCTTTTTTACTTATTCTTTAATTTTGATGGATTTTCCCTATTATTTCAGGATTTTGGTGGTAGTTACTCTTCTAATTATGTTATGGGTCACTAGGGATGTTGATGGACATGTCTATTAGTTTGATGGAGGCGTCATTAACTGTGTATTGGACTGGTAACTCAAGTGATTCATTGGGGAAATCAAAGTGTATAAAAGGCTTAGGTTTTGGGTCTTGTTTTCTATATTCTTTATCATTATAGTTAAAACATATAACCAATACAATTACAATACATATCAATAGTACTTATAAATTCTTTGAATAGTATCTGAATTTATTAAATCTATTTATCTACTAACTATAAAGATTGTAAACCATATATAATTAGTGAGATTGGAATTACTGAGACCCTTATATTGAGTTTTATTTTAATAAATACTTATTGGATTTGTACTAAAGTATTCATATGGGAACATTAAATCTTCTAGACAACTGACCATTCAAGCTAGTTCATGTCCCTGTACTTGACCTCAGCCTGAAAAAGTCACATGACTCATAATTGCTAATTCCATCCTTAAGTCTTTTCTCACTCTATGCTACTTAATTTTGGTGGCAAACACTTAAGTTTTTTTTCTATCTACACACCCCAAGTGCACATGTGGCAAGGAATTCCCACTTCCCTCATCACATAACCCTTCCACCAGCAAAAATGAAACACCTCTCTAATAGGAAGCTACTTCACTCAACAATGAATGCTATTACTTCTCTTTTAGTTCTTTACTATAAATTTGACTCTGATTTGGAAGATTCTTTATCTTACATGTGTTTTATTTCTAAAAAGTGTTACATCATCACCAGGGGGCCAAATCTTTATCATGATCCCCAATATGATCTAGCCTCCATTCTCAAAATTCCTCATTTAAACTTCACTTAACTTTTTAGAGCTTCTCCCAATTCTTTCTTCAAACTTTACCAACTCATCTACGATCATCCTATCTTTCATAACAATTCCCATACCAAACAACGTAATCCTGCCATCCAACTTGCTCTTGAACTATGTCTCTTTGGCTCAAATGGAAACAGTGCTGCTGTAAGATGTTTGGATAATCTCTTTAACATAGGATATGGTACCATGATATTATACACCAAGCGCTGTATGATTGCTATCCTTTCCCTCAAGTCTCAAACACTTGCTTTGCCAACTCCAGAACAGTGACTTGAATCCTCTCAAGTAATGCAAGCTGAAGGTTTCCCTTCCTGTGTAGGATTTGTTGATGACGCAACTATACCTTTGAGTAAAAAGCTTGCTCATGATGGCAACCATTATTTTGATTGCAAAAAAAGGTTTCTTCAAAATCTTCTCCAATTTCTCATCCTTCATAGACTAATTTTTTATCTTCTTTCAAGATACTCTATTGCTGTTCAACTTGTATGTGATGTCAATAAAAAATTTATTGCTTTTCATAGTGGCTGCCCAGGCTCATGTCATGACCCTTCTGTCTTCCAAAGAATGAGGATTTATCAAACCTATGACTCATACTTTGACAAATCTCAGTACCTCCTTGCAGACCCAGCATATGCAAGTGGAAAGTACATTATACCTGATTTCTGTGGTGCAAGTTTAGAAAGTGACCCCAAAACTGCATTTAATTATCACCTTGCACAATCAAGAGTACAAATTGAACATGCTATAGGTATTTTAAAGGGACAAATTTCTAGTCTTTAGGAGCTCAGAATCCAATTTCAAACAAAATTGGAGATCAAAACTGCAAATCATTGGATCATGACTTGCATTATACTCCACAATATCCTAGCTGATTTAAAGGATTAGTGGAATGATCTTTATGAAGAAGAGGATCCTGAACCAGCACTGGCTCTCCCCTCCCTTGAATCAGAAAACATTCATTCAACCGGCATACGCTCTGTCATTATGTATATTACTCTCCAACATTTCTCTTAACCTCCCTTTTAAATTATTTTTTTTACTCTCCAAATGTCCTCTTTGTGTACTTTATTCACTTGGTTTGGTATTTTGGTTTGTTGCATATTCATTTTTTTTAGAATTTACGATGAATATCTTTTTTTTGGATGGCTCATTAGTTTTCTTTCACCAGCTCAACATGAAATCGCATACTTTGTCAGTGATTTTTTTTTTCATTCATCACTCATATAATTTTCATCCTCTCCTCAAACATCACTCAAATATTTTGGTTACCTTTATATTCTCAACTCAACTCACCAGGTAAGTCTTTTTTTTTCAATTTTCTTGCTTTTTATTTGCTAATCATGAATTTTTTTATTTTTTTTTTTGTTTTTTTTTATTTTGTAAGTCCTTTTTTTTATTTTCAAGGTTAGACTAATTTTTTTTTCTCTTTTTTCTCTTTTTTTTCTTTTTTTTCTCTCCTTCACCCTCTTTAGCTGCCTCATTTCACCCCTTTTCTTCTCTCTTTACCTGCCTCAAGTCACTCCTTCTCCCCTCTCTTTACCTTCCTCAAGTCCCACTTATTTACCCTCTCTACCTGTCCCAAATCCCCCTTCCCCCCCTCATTAGGTGCCTCATGACCCCCCTTCCCCTCTCTTTAGGTGCCTCATCCCTCCCCTCTTCTCTTCTCTTTATCCGCCACAAATCCCCCCTTCCCCCCTTTTAGGTCCTCTTAATCCGTCTCTACCCCCCCTCCTTCTTAATGAACAACCTGTAATGATCGTTCGTTAAGAAGGAGGAGCGGCTAGAGGTGGTTTAAGGGCAGTGGAAGGGGGGGAGGGGACCTAAAAAGGGGGGCCTTTGAGACAGATAAAGAGGGGGGGAAAGGGGGGGTTTGTGACATATAAAGAGGGATAAAGAGGGGGGGTTTGGGGGGTTTTGAGGCAATTAAGGAGGGGGATTTAGGGGGATTTTGTGGCAGGCAATGAGGGGATTTGAGGGGGGTTTTGAGGCAAGGAGGGAGGGACTTTATAGGGTATTTCAGAGAAATAAAGGGGGGGGAAAGGGGACTTTTATGGGAGTTAAAGAGGGGTTACCTACTTTCTCAAAAACATACTAAAAATTTGTTTTTTGTTTTTTGTATTTTTTTTTTTTGGCAGAATTTTAGAAAAAAAAATCTTAGACATTCTGTTAAGGTCCTTCCCTGTAAATTACAAAACAAAAAAGGTTTAGATTTTAATTTTTAATTTTTCTTCCAAATAATTTCACTGAATTTAATATTTTTTTTTAATTTATTTGTTTTGATTTTTCATTTACTGATTAATATATATATATATATTTTTAAATTATTTTGTCAGGATTTTCTGTGAAGGTTTTTTATAACCAAACTTCAGGTTTTCTTTTGTATTTTTTTTTTTTTGAAATAATTTTTACTGAAAATTATTATATATTTTTTTTGTTTAAAAAAATTTTTTAAACGGATTTTGCTTTAAATTTTATTTTAAAAGATATTATTAGGTGAGTTTTTTTTAAAAAAATGTGTTGATTTTTTTTTTGACATTTAAATTTTTTTCAGATCAAAAAAATGTCTTCTTCTTCAGATTCAACCCTTACTTCTCTATCATCTTCATTTTATAATCTTTATCCTCTTCATCATTATCATCTCTATTATCTTCTTCAAAATCAACTTCAATACAATCAACTTCTAAATAATCAAAAAAAAATTAATGATAATCAGTCTCATCAGAATAAAAGATATCTGAAAAAAAAATTCTTCTTCTAAATCATCAAAAAAAAAATAAAGATAATCAGTCTCATTAGAAGAAAAGATATATGAAAAAAATTCATCTTCTAAATCATCAAAAAAAAATTAAAGATAATCAGTCTCATCAGAAGAAAAGATATCCGAAAAAAAAAATTCTCTGTGAAAGTTTTTTTTGTCATATCCCAAAAATTTTTTTTCATGAAACTAAAGTAGATAAAAAAAATCAATATCCAAAAAAATTACCAGAAGATATCAAATATCTAACCAACTTTGAAGATGATCAAGTTGTTGCAGTTATCAGTAATATTTATAAGGCTCCATTTATTTTGGGAGTTAATTCATTTGATGGTGTAAAAGATGAATCTTTTAATCAACTATGTGATCTTATTATAACTCTTTATCAAATGGCTTTGGCTTGATTACCTATAAGGAATACAAATCTTTTGGGTGGTATCATGATTGTATTTGGTTGGAGACCTGGTTTTGTTAAAGGATATTCTCTTGGTATGTATAATAATTTTTGTTCCATTCTTAATATCATTTCACTTATTTATATTATATAGGCATATATTTATTGCTCAAGAATATCACTAAAGCTCAAAAATATTAAGATTTTTGCTTATGGGGCACTCTACCTTCCTTTAACTTTTTTCTTGCCTGTTGACTCAAAAAGTTCTGTAATAAAGCATTTGAAAAAAATCGTGAAATTGAAACCAAAGTTGGAATACCAAATTGGTGTGACTCCAAATGGGAAGATATCACCCATGAATATCTTTTATTTTCTATTGTTATTATCACTCATTCTGGATTCCACAATAGGATTCATATCAATAGGAATGACACCAAATTTCTTACTTTTGGTATATTCTCATATATCAATCCAATAACTGGCCAACAAATACCATCTCCAGCTAAAATTAAAGGACATGGTTTATATTCTCCAGACCACTGGTGCATAATTGATTTCGGTTTGGGAAATGGTATCATTGAACCTATTTGGAATTCTTCTCAGGATAATCATCAAACGACCAAAGCTCCTCCTGGTTTAAAATCCTGTCAAGATTTTACACATTTTGGTTGCTCATTTCAAATAAGTCATAAGTTGATTCAAAGAATTAACAAGGTAAAAAATGAAGGTAAAGTTAATCAATTTAAAAAAACTTTATCTAGATCCAAAAAGTATGGGGATTAGAGTTGTCATTGAAAATTTTATATTTTTTCATAAATATTTAATAAATATTTTTTATATATCAATTTTCTCAACTAAAGTAATGAGCCAATGACCTTTGGCTGTATAACAGGTAATCAGGATAACATTTATTTGCTTCATGGGGTTCCTCTAGCCTATACCTGTGGAAAGTCCCAAACTTTTGTTTCTAGATTTGATCTGCATTTTGGAGTGAGGAATTTTCATTACTTTAAACTAGGGAAATTGATAAATATTAGATATTTATTTAATAATTTATGTAATTATATTAAATTTAGATGACTTCCACCCCTTACTTCAATAAAATGCAGGGGGGGGGGTATTGCCAAATTTTCAAATCTGAAATTCAAAATTGAAGACTTGTAAAAATTCTGGTGATACACACCCCTTGCTTAAATAAAATGTAGGGGGGGGGTATTGCCAAGTTTTCAAATGTAACATGTAAAATTTTTGACCTGTAAATATTTTGGTGATACCTGTCCCTTACTTCAATAAAATCCAGGGGTTTATTGCCAAAATTTCTTATAAGACTTGTGAAATTCTTGACATGTAAGAATTTCGGGGATACCGGTAAAATGCAGGGGTTAGTAAAGGCAAAGTTTAATATAAGACTTCCAAGATTCATGACATGAAAGAATTTTGGTGATACCCACCCCTTACTTCAAAAAAATACAGGGGTGGGGGATTGTCAAATTTTCAAAGGAGACATGAAAATTTTATTTAAAAAAAGAATATTTAACATTAAAATACAAAAATTCAAGTAATGATCGATAGAGTAATGAAATACATGAAATTATTGTAAATTTTGTGTACAAATAAATATGAACAGTTGAAGTGTGAGAGAAATAAAAAAAACTAGTCATCCAACAATTTCTTTAAATGTTCAATTTCCTCAACAGATTTATTAGCATTAACACATTCTATCAAGAAAACTTTCTTTTTGGAATTTTCTTCATGATCAAACTTATATTTCATCTGCTCTAATAGGTTTTGATGTTTGAGTGTTTTCTCCTCTTTTTTTTAATTTTCAATACTTAGAGTTAACTCAAACTTCTTCTCTTCCAAATCTTGGGCCTGATTATCCTTCCGTAAAGAGAGCTCATACTTCCTCTCTTCCAAATCTTGTAGCCTAAAATCCCTCCTTAACGAGAGCTCATATTTCTTCTTTTCAAAGCTTAGAGTCTCTTTAGCAATTTCCACTTGTTCTAGGGTGATAATAAAAATTAATATAAAGTGGAAGAGAAGCAGAGTAAAGTAATAAGATGTATGGTATCACTTACCAGTATCACGTTTCTCTAAAAATTGTTCCATAGACGAAAAAGGGGTTTGTGATGAAGTATCACTTTTTTGTCTTCTTTGGGAGTGGAAATTTAGACTACTTGTAGCCCTATGCTTCTTGTTCAAGGTCATATTTTCCTCCTCATTGTTTTCACTCTCTTGAGACTCAGTTGATTAAGGATCCTGGGTTTGTTTGTCATCCTTTTAAGAATTAAAAAAAAGATAAGTAAATAAAAAAATAGAATTGATAAGATAAAAGAAAAAAGAAACAGACCTGAGTTAGATTTGGTTGGGTTAAATCACCAATAGAATCTACAGAAAATCTATCTAGATTTGTCTCATTCAAATGAAGGGAGGCTTGAGTTAAGGAAAAAGATGGAAAAAGATTTGCTTCAACATCATGTTCAGAGATAGGATCTTCTCCATCCAACATGTTTACAGGATTAACATCAACTCACTCTTCAAAAATTGAATCCATCTCTATAAATTAAGGACATAAAGATTCAAGTTTATTGTCTATGGCTTTGATAACCTTAGTTATATCAATGTTGGTAACCTCAAAACCAGTGGAAGATGAAAGAGCCTTTGCCTTCTTGTATTTGGCTTGGTAATTCTTGAAGCGTTCAGACATCTGTTTAGGCAAAAGATCAATCCTTCCCTTGGTCTTATTCCGTAATTCATTTTCCATTAGAAGATAGCCATTAACTTTTGATGCTGGGGGCCGTCCTACTTTGGTTGTAAACTCAGTACCAAAACAAGAATCATAGTTAGATTTGGTTTTAAGCCAGTTTATTAGAATAAGATGATAATCTTTTTTAATTGAACAGTCTTAGATTTCTCAGCTGAGCAGGGGAAAGAGGGAGTAATGGGGTTTGAAGAACAACTGGGTTATGGCTGCCTTTGAGAAGATCTAGGACTGCAAGGCATGTTAAAATATAAATGAAGATGAAAAGGAGCAGAAACAAGCAGATGAGATAGAGAGATGAAAAGGAGAAGAAACAAGCATATGAGATAGCGAGATGAAAAGGAGAAGAAACAAGCAGATGAGATGGTGAGGGGTTCTGAGCCGATGGAATGAACAGGATGGGATGAGAATGGGAGTTCACAGAAAGGTAGAAGGAATATCCAGAGAGTAGTCTAAGATGTGGTTATGGCAGAATGTAGGTCAAGATGTGGTTATGACAGAAAGTTGTCCAAGATATGGTTAGGAAAAATTGGGTAAAAAAATGTCAGATAAGAGGTGAACATTGACATGTAAAGTGTCTAATAACCCAATTATTAGCAAAAATAATTGTGGAAGATAATTGGGGTATGCAGATTCTTTTATGCAATTAATTTAATTGCGGATCCCTGAACATTGATACCCCCTAATAATCAATATTTTTATTAATTAAACTTATTTTATAACCAGGATTTCAAATAAATCAACTGAAATAATAAAATAATTTTATAATTAGTAATATTTTGATAATTATAAGGACTAAAATTCAACTGAAGAATTTAATTAATTAATTATTAATATTATTAATTTACTTCCAGGAAAATTTGACAACTGAAACAATAATATAAAATTTTAATTATTGGGACAGAAGTCATCTGAAATAATTAAAAAATTTTTTTATAAAATTAATTTAATTTTTATATCACTTCTAGGACTAAGACCAATATAGTTCTATCTTGGTCAACTACAAAAAAATATTTTATTTACCAGGCACCTCCCCTGTAAAATGAGCAAGTTAATTCCACTTACAGAGTGCTGAGTAAAAAAGATATATGTGGACAATGAAATGTGCAAAACAACCCACAAAGAGTAATAAATATAATTACCACAAATATATATGACTATTGCTAATATATGAACCTAAATTTTGGAGCGCAGTTCAATTCCCGGTTGCGGAAAAAATAAGTCACGTGGTCAATGACATTTGTTGCTTTTGTCATCTACTTGTCCTACTGGTACCTCATTGTTGATTATCCCTTGGTTTCCAGCTTCAAGATATCAATGCGCCATTGATGATTTGGAAAGGGCCTCAAGTGTCAAAGGGTCCTAATGGTATAGAAGATTTTTAACAGAGGTACAATGGCAATGATAGGTGGATTTGGAGATCTGAAGATCAAGGTGAGTATTAATTTATCTTTTAATTTAATTACTCAAATAAAAGAGGTAAAAAATGTTATAATTATTATTATAATTTAAAATTTAGAAATACATTGTGGTCTTACAACATTGGTAGAGCTTCTACAGTGTATGTATTCAGAGCTCTATAATCACTGCATAATCTTGCCTTATCTTTTTCATAATATATGAATACTGGTGAAATAACACAATACTTAGGTGTTGTGTCTACTTTTTTACAATACCCATTTCCAACAACATTTTTATATTGTCTTCAATATCTTTCCTTTTTACAGGAGAAGCTGGGTAAGGTTTCTTTTTCAAGCTGCCAGGAATATTATCCAAATCACAACTTAAAGATATTTTCATCTCATGGTCTTTGACCAATCCTAGTTTATTTGAACTATGAGAAAATGCCATAGGATATGATTTAATCAATCTCAAAATATTTTCTTCTTCAATTTTTAAGAGTTGAGTACTGAAAGAGGCCTTTTGGATTTCATTGTGCAAATCAACCACTTCAGTGGTGGTTCTTCCACCTTTCAGTTGTTCTTCTCTAGGAGAAATGGCATACACTGAATTTTCAGAACATATTTTGAATTTTCTCTTACCATTCACGCCTATAGTGAAGCAACTGTTTGCAGGATCTAGTTTAATGCCAAATTTTGTCAATAAATCATTTCCAATAATAAACCAATCCCTACAATTATTATTATCCATTACAACAAATTCACACACTGATCTAACATATCCATTATTTTATTTAAAGAATACAGCAGTTTTGTATTTGCCAATTGGATTTAATACTGAACCAAAACCACTCCAGTTCTTTGTCTGAACAGGCTCTAGTTTTTCCTGGTACTTAATGTCAAGTTTCATTAATGTATAAATTGAAACTACACTACCTGCATCCCAAGTGTCAAGAATGGCATTCATTTCTTTTCCACATATGATAACAGGTGCTCTGATAGATGTTATTTTGTAAGTATCATGAGATACATCTTTAATTATTTTAGCTTCCTCAATGGAAGTTAAAGATGTGTCTGTATGAGGTATAGTATCATTCAGGAACATAATATCCTGTTCTAATACAAATATCTCATGTTCATCATCACTACAAGATATGTTACTTTTACAATTTTCAGCCTAAATATCCTTAGGACTGAGTATTTCTTATGCTTAAAATAAGATAACCTTAACTAGATTAAGCTTATATCTTAAAAATAAGGTTAAAATAATAATATATATTATTTTATTATATATATATATAATTATTATTCTATTATATAATTTATAATAGTTTAAATAGCTTATCCATGGCCTAATAATACTTATTAAAGTGTTAATGGAGTCATAATATACTTATCTTAAGTGATATGAAGTAATTATTGACATACATAAGCTTATATGTATACATAAATCTCATATTCAGTGAAATATGCAGTATATTATGTATATTTAGGTATATAAGTGGGTTTTAGCCCCTTAATAGCCTATAACCTTTGTTTTTCTGCTTATTTTAGGTCATATGGACGAAATCAGTGGACTCACAATGCCTACAGAAGCATAGACACCTATTTTAGGCGCATACACCCAGTTTGGACAACTAAAAATACTTCCTTGGATGGTTATTCACGGATTTATGGGTTGGAAAGATGTTTTTGGGTTAATGTGGATGCTTGGGGATGTTATTGGGGGCTTGGACATTTTATTTGTTTCCTTTATATGCTTTTAGTTTCATTAAATCTCTTTTTGATCATTTATTTTACCTGTTTCTTTATGGTATCCGCTTTTATCTGGGTTTTCTATTTATGGTATGACTCTGTGTTATTATTAATAGTGATGGAGGGTTCTTACTGGAGGTCCGGGTGTTGAAACTGCTTGAAGTGGACGCCATGGGGAGGTGATGGGCCCTCACAGTGCTGTAATTGCCGGGGATAGCAGTGACATCATCTGGATTGAAGGTCTGTGCACTCCAGTGGATTTGGGTATAAGTAAGGAGGGATTTTGACGGTTTATTATCATCATTCAATTACTACACTTCAAACAAACACTACAATACAATTATTAGCAATCAGAAATATATTATAAAGCCCTTATAAATTGATATTATCTTTATAAAAGCTATAACTATATTTTATTCTTCTATTTTCCACCACTAGCACGCATTTAAATCCAAGTATTGTGAGTTTTATTTGAGTATAACTATTCTATTAGTCTTCCCCTGAGGTTTAATCACTAAATAATTTATTAATAAGTAGTAGGGCCATAAAATAACACTATTATATCATACTTACATACTAGACTATACTGACAATTGGGGGTCTTTCCTTATATTTTACTTATTATTTAGTATAAGCCTTGGGACGTGATTTTTACCTTAGTACAGCTCAAAATTAACCAAATATTTGGGCCTGCTGCATATTAGTGGGTCATCATAACTCATTGATTGCGGAAAAGAACCCTTATAATAATTGTACTAATTTTTTACCATAAAAATTAGATATTTACTGTAGTAACTGTACCCAATATAAACCCAATTTCACTTGGTATTTGGACACCAATATAACACCCAATTAAATTGGTATTTGGCTAAAGCTTGGTAAGCTAATTATTCACCCTTATAGAGGTCTATTTAAACTTATTATTATATTTTTAACAGATTTTTTCGAATTTTTCTTATATTTTATTTAAATAAATAAAGATATAAATTCAGGGTAAGCTCCATTGCTTTTGTATTAGTAATATAATTGCTAATATTATTTGTCTACTAATTTCACAGAGTTTTTTCCTTTTGTAGACGTAAAATATTGTTATTCTGAAAAATATGAGTGCTCCCCAGGATAGTGTAAGTGAACAGCCTGCTTATAATACCAGGTCTAAAGCTAATAAAAACTTTCCAGGACATCACCATGGAGGGACAACAGTACCCCCAACCAGAAAGCATGAGTATAGAGGAAAAAGACGCCCTCTTAAAAAAGATAACTATCAAAAAGATGTCTCCTCCTCTTCAGGATCAACTGTCCCACCTGGCCAAACAGGTTCTGAAGTTGGAGGAATCAAAATCTCTCATGTTCAAAGAAGTAGAGCAGTTGCAAAACAATTGCAAGGTAGGATTTCAGCAGATGAATCAGGCAATGGCAGAATTAAAGGGAGGCCATCCCAGTCAATCAAATCAGCAACCCCCTACCCAAGGAGGGTCCACTCACTCCCAGGAGAAAATCCTGGTAGACAAATGGAAATGGGACTGGTTTCACCAACAGTGGACAAGCCACAGTTGCAACAGGGATCCACCCCCTCATCTGACTTCCTCAGCTCACCCTTACAAGGGAAAAAAGCGCCAAAAATCAGGACTGGCAACCATCCCTTGGTAAGTAACTTACCCTCTCAGATTAGACATAATACTGAAAATTAAAATATAGGTAATTCTATTGATGTTAAATCCGTACAAAAAATAGAGGAGGATTTAAGAAATTTAGGTTTTAGAGTAGATACACCTGACTTGTCTTTTGTCCATAATAACAGTACTATATACAATGATAATACAGTTAATCCTCAGTTGCAACCACCTACTAGTGAGATGAGAAGTTCACAGGATAGTGAGAGCATTGAAAAGGAGGACATGGAATATTTTAACAATAATCCAACTGTCCATAGAATTGTTTCAGCATTGTGGAATAGAATGACTGATTGTGAGGAACAGACAGTTAAGCTCACTAGTGATACAATTTCATCCTTGACATTGAACATTTCTCAATTAGCAACACGTAATAAAGAATTAGAGAAAGAAAATTTGTCTCTAACTCTTAAATATGATTCATTGAGTAATAAATATAATGACCTTTCAAACAAATTTTGTGAGTTAGAAAAATTATATGAAACACATTTATTAAAAACTGAATCAAGAACAAAGTTATCTTTTGCACAGACAAATCAAAGTGTCTCTGAGCTGCTACAAAGATTAACTAAAGTTGAGATTGAAACTGCCAATCTACTGATGAACCAGGATAATCATAAGTATAATCAATATAATAATAATCCTTTCATTGGCAAAAGTGAATCTCATTCCTTCCCTGTACCACCACAATTAAAACCATCTGGTGGTAGTGTCAAATCTGAAAATGTAAGTCACAAATCCGTGCAGGTAAAAATACAAGACCATTTATCAAAAGTGAATGAGTTGTTGAATTTACCTAAGATTAGTGAGATAAAATCCAATCAGAAGAAATGGCCTAAAATAGATCAGTACCCAACTTATGATGGGGAAGCCAGCTCTGATTGGCAACATTTTATTCAAAGAATTGACAACTTGAAATTCTCATATAAGTTACCACATGAAGAGATAACATCAAAATTAATTTCTTTATTTAAGGATGTTGCTTTATTATGGTTTGAAGCTGTCTTAAGTGAGGGTAGAGACTACTCTTGGGCTGAATGGAAACAACTTATTGAAAAACAATTTGAAGGTTCTAAATTCAGGCTTACTCAGCAGAGACTGTATGAGAAGACTAGGTATAATCCGTTGAATGGTGACAAACCTATGGTATTTTTAATTAATTTAAACAAAATATTAAAAGCCATTGAGCCTCATATGGATTTTAACTTATGGAAAGATAAGATAATATACAAATTACCTATATCTGTCAGAGACATTGTTTTAGCTAGAACATTAAATGTTACTGAATATTCTGACTTTATTAATATTTGCAATGAAATATTATTAAACCATAAGTATGAATCAAGGTATTCCACTTATAAGCAAAATGTTGAACCTTTAAAAACTCAGAATTCAAAAACACTTCAGGAGAAGCAGAAAAAACCTACTGCACCTGTAGTACCTAAACAGTATGAAACAAATACTTGTTATAAGTGTAACAAACCTTGGGTCAAAGGTCACAAATGTGAGAAAAACATAAATATTGTTGAAAAGCAACATGAATCTGAAACTGAAACTGAAAAAAGTAAAGAATCAAGTGATTATGACAGCAATATCTCATATAGTGATGAAAATGAAGTCTGTATGTTGGAAGATGATTTGTCCATCTTTGAAAATCCAATATTAAATATGGACTCAAATGAATCTTTAATTAATTTTGAGGATGCTGAAATCATTAAGGATATACAAGCTGATAACTTTAGAATGACACCTATCACGGTTCCAGCTATCATTTCTGGTGAAAATGTTAATATAGTATTGGACACAGGAGCTGCTGGTTCAGTTGTTTCCACTAATACATTACAGAAAATTGATAGTGAATATAAGTTTAAGCTTGAACCACTTCAGAATAAAAATTGGAGAGGTTTTGGATCAGTACTACACCCCATTGGTAAATACAAAGCTGCTGTTTTCTTTAAACACCAACATGGTTATGTAAAGGTAACTTGTGACTTTGTAGTAATGGATAATACAAATTTTAGTAACTGTTTTATCATTGGAAATGATATTCTGACTAAATTTGGTGTAAAATTAGACCCTGCTAATAACAATTTTACAATTGGCATGAATGGTAAAAGGAAATTTAAAATAAATTCTTTTAACACTGTCTTACACATTGAGTCAGTAACAAATTCCCCGTCTAAAGGAAGAGAATCCAATGAGTTGGAACTTCTGGAAACAGAAATTTCAAAAGCATCATTTGGCACTCAGATAAGTGAAACTGAGAAAGATAATATTTTGGAATTAATTAAAGCTTTTCCAATGGCTTTTGCACATGGTACAAATGAACTTGGCCTTGTAAAAGAACATGAAATGAAAATTAGTTTAACCTGTGATATGGATAATATTCCTGCTAGTCTTAAAAAGAAACCATACCCTGCTTCACCAATGAAGAGGAAAGACATAGAGGATAATATTAAGATGTTATTAAAAATGAACATTCTTGAGAAGGTTGAAACTACACCAAAATATTGTGTAATATCACCAGTGCTGATTTCTTATGAACAAGATAAAGCAAGACTGTGCGGTGATTATAGAGCATTAAATACATTTACAGTAGATGATATTTATCCCTTGCCAAGGATTGCCTCTATACATGCTACCCTTAAAGGTGCTAAATATATAAGTTGTCTAGATGGAAATAAAGGGTACCATCAAATTCCTGTTGAAAAGAATTCACAGAACTTTTTGTTGATAACAAAACACATGGGAATTTATAAGTATGTCAGAATGCCATTTGGACCAAAGAATGCTCCATCAGTATTTCAAAAGTTAATGGATATAACATTCCATAATGAAATGATTGAGGGATGGTTAATGGTATACATTGATGACATCATAGTGTTCTCTAAAAATTTTGATGAACACTTAATCCATTTAAGGAAAGTATTTCAGAAAATGGATGAAATAAAAATGACCCTTGCATTGAAAAAATGTAAATTTGGGTTTGAATCTTTAAAAGTGCTTGGTCATATTGTATCTGGCTTACAAATATGTGTAGACCAAAATAAAGTGGCTGCAATAAAGAATATTGGCATTCCTCAAAATGTGAAGGATGTACAATCTTTT